>JABFDZ020000016.1:7086678-7104044 GCA_019775955.2 Pollimyrus isidori
CACGATCCAATCTGTAGCGTCTCAATAATTCCCTGTCATCCAGTGTTTGCAGGACATCTCTCCTGCCTCTTCTGTTGACCATTTTGTGCAGCTGCTTAGGGGAACTCCTAAGCCACTAAGAGTCCTCTTCCCTGCTCTTAGCAGATCTCGCCTTAGGAGCCCTTTTAAGCGCTAGGAATCTTGAGGAATTGCTGTTATATTAACTGGGATTGTCGTGTCACTTTTAGGGGAAATTCTAAGAAAACGTCTTGACTCTGAGAATTTTCTTAGAATTTGGCCGCTAGGAGCCACTTTTTGCACAAAGATTCTTTAGGGATACAGGCCCTGGTTTTTGGCACCCGACTTGTGTTAGCTGCCTCTTACCTCTTTTGCCACACCGTGCCTTCGCAGTGGTGACCATGATCATTTTGGTGCATTTGTTTTCCGCTCCATCTGCGTTGATGGACCATATGTTAGCTCTCCTCCATGACCATCAGGCCTATTATAGATTTTCTTGCTACAGCTGCCCACAGAGGTATGGGGGGGCGCTGGCTAATCTCCCATTTGAGGAGTGCAGAGAGCTTGCTAGGTAGGCTAGCAAAGCGCACGCCACCAGGCTGGCAGCTTGTTCAGCCATACATTTTCGGGGCTTTGATAGCTCCCCATCACGGGCTGACGCTACTATCTTGGCTGCGCAGAGGAAGTCTGAGCGCTGCTCTCTCTGCGACACGAGCGCACAGATCACTGTTTTGTTCGTGTCAGTGGCGGATTTGGGCTCCGCCACTTTGGAACAGGGCCCGACTCTGGATCCTATTTCCATACCAATGTCCACTAAGGCCAAGATGTCGACTCCATTGCTTGGTATTGACTTTTTTGTGCGCCAACAACCTGCTTTACATGATGTAAAAGCACAGCAGTTCCGGTTTGTCTCGCTTTGGGGGCATCTGACACATTTTCCCGCCTGCTTGCAGAGTTCCCAGACCTCACTCAGCTCACCTTTACGTCAGCGATAGCCAATCATGGTGTTGAACATGACATCACCGCAACAGGACTCCCAGTCCATGGCCATGCCTAAGGTTGAGTTTGACGTGCTGGAGCACCTCAGCATTTTTCGGCATTCCAATAGCACCTGGCCCCCCCCGTGCATATGGTGCCCAAGCCGGGTGGGGGATGGGGCCCATGTGGTGATTACCGCCGGTTTGATTATGCCTTGACTCCACATCACTACCCTATCCCACATAACCAGCATTTTTTCTGCCTGGTTGGTGGGGATGTCCATTTTTTTTTTTTAAGGTTGACCTGGTGCTTGGCTACCATCAGGTCCCAGTGCATCCTGGGGACATTGCAAAGACTACAGTCATCACCCGATTTGGGATTTTTGAGTTTCTGTGGTCGACCTTTGGGCTTAACTCTGCATGGTCATTCCAGCAGCTCATGGAATGGACAGTGTCCTGAAGAAGCTTTCTTGCTTGTCTATCTTAACTAATTTCTGGTGGCCAGTAACTCCAAGGCCTACAAATTGATGCACCTTCAGATCCTTTTTGAGCATCTGAGCAGCCAGGGGTGATTATTAAAGGTAGGAGAGCTAAGCCGGCTTTGGAGTGGACAGATGAACAGATCCAGCCTTTTGTGGCTGCCAGTCTGCTTTGGCAAACGTGACCATGCTGGTCCACCCGTTTCCTAATCTTCCAATTGTGCTCACTCAGTGTGGAGGCCATGAATGAGCAGTGAGTGGATGGTACCTGGCAACCACTTGCCTTTTTCAGCTGGCAGTTCAGGCCACATGAATGGAAATACAGCATCTTTTAACATGATCTCCTTAGCCTGTACTTGGCTGTGTTGCCTCCAGTTCCTCATAAAAGGATGCCTTGTCACAGTGTTTGTTGACCACAAGCCCCTGACTTCCAATTCTTGGTCCGCTCATCAACAGTGACAACTCTTCTTTATATTGGAGTTCACTACTGATATCCGACAAGTAGTGGGCAATTGAAACTGTTGGGCTGACTTACTCTCCCGCTTGGTGGAGGGTGCTGTGCACTTCGGAGTAGATTATTCTCAATTGGCAGTGGACCAGCAGGTCAACCCAGAGATGCAGACCTACAGGACCGTGATCACCAATCTGTAGCTGGAGGATGTTCCCTTCCAGGACTGTGGCACCACCCTTCTGGTGATATCTCAACTGGTTTAGCTAAGCCCATTGTGCTGGCCAGTTGGCACTGTCACATTTTCGAGGTGGTGCACTGGCTTTTGCACCTGGACTGTTGCACATCTCAAATAAATTCATCTGTCATGGGCTGTGGAAGGATGTTTGCAGTTGGGCTACATTCTGCATTCAGTGTCAATATGTTAAGGTACCCCAACATACCAAGGCACCAATAGTACCTATTGTGGTGCCTGAGTGCTGTTTTGACCACAAGCATGTGGACCTGGTCGGGTCCCTCCCCCTTTCCCTAGGTGTCACTCACCTGCTCATGGTGGTGGACAGGTCCACTCGGTGGCCTCTGGCCGTACCATTGTTGTCCACCGTAACGGCAGGTGTGGCCTGACCATTTATTGGTGGCTGGGTGTCCCATTTCGGGGTTCCTTCTGAAGTCTTTTCAGACTGTGGGACCCAGTTCACCTCTGAGCTCTGGGCTTCAGTGGCCCAGATGGTGGGGGTATTCCATCCATCGCAGCATAGCTTACCATCCTCAGGCCAATGGGCTGTGTGAGCACTTTCATTGCTCCCTGAAAATCACTCTTGGGTCCAGCCTCCAGGATGATGGCTGGGTGGACAGGTTTCCCTGGGTTCTCTAAGGCCTCCAGACTGCTCTCAAGCAAGACCTGCTGTCCTTGTGGACCAAGTTGGTCCATGTGCAGACCCTACGTTTGCCTGGCGATGGGTTCATTGGTGTGCTGCAGACCAGCGCTCTGCTGTACAGGACTTTGCTGGAGCCTTCATTCTAGTGCACATGACTCAACATAGGGTTCCCCAGTCTCATGGCCAAATATGTCTTTGTCCAACATGATGCTCATCGGGGCCTGGTCTGACCACCTTACAGTGGACTGTTCTATGTGCTGCAATCAGAGGACAAGTTCTCGGTTGGTGGCAAGCTGGACCAGATTTCGTGGACTGTCTGAAGTGTGCCCATTTGGATACGGACACCAGAGCAGGACCTCATCCTGCTGCTGTCCACCAGTGTTGGACTGCTCCTGGTGGGTTTTCAGGTGTGCTGAGGAGGGTGGAATAAAAGAAGCCTGATTTTTGGCACCCAACTTGTGTCAGCTGCCTCTTTTTCACGGCACCACACCCCCACATTGGTGTCCCTGATCATTCCTGTGCGTGTTCTTTGCTTGGAGCATGCTGGCGAATCCAGTTCCCGGAGTTCTTGGTGTGGCCAGGAGGCAGTTTGTTTGACGCAGATGGAGGGGCAGTGTTTACTGCCTCTTTCTTATTTCGCCACACTGCGCCTCCACACTACTAGCTGCCAGCTTTCTGATCTGCTTCTCCGCTGCCCGCTTCCAGCTCCAGCTCAAACTATCTGCTCCAGGTTGTGGACTATACATGAGCTAGCAAGTCAACAGCGAGGAGTACCCACAGCTTGGCAAAAGAGTATATGATGCTGGGGCAGGCACCAGTGTGGTGTACAGGGCGCAGATACCAGGGTGGTGCTCCATACCGGCCCCTGACCTGTTTGGAGCAACGTCTGCCAGAACATGGGGTGAGTACCCAGATGCATAGGACCATGATGGACTCTGGGGGTCATGGGGCATCATGCTGACAGAGGCTCTGGCACTGCCAGGATGGTTATGGGGGGGAAGAGGAGGGCAGTCTGGCTGTGGCCATACCCAGCATGTCTCATAAAACTACATTAGAGGTATATTTGTGTGTTTGGTTAACCGAGAAACCATGGTAAGGACTGTCCATTGTAGGGTGTTAGAGAGTTGGTGCAATAATAGCTTATTGTGGTTTGCCACATTGGGAGTCTGTGTGGTGTCTCAGCTAATCACTCTACAGGAAGTGACTTACATAGCAGCCAAATGTTCCAAGGTACCACAGTGAAAAAGATTATTTACCGGACAGTGAGTATCTAGGAAGATTCACTGTAAGGTCAGACCATATAATGCAAAATCTATGCATCTACAGGTCTCAGTTGATATGTTAAATGTTATTAATTTAACATATTAGTTAATATGTTAAATGTGCATTAACCTAGAATCAGAAAAATACTGAAGTAGTAAGGTTCTCTTACAAAAAATCCTTTCCCTCCAAAAAGTATGTGGTGCATGGTTTAGGTTTGTGAAGGTGTATCTGAACCACAAGATGTCCTTGGAACATTTGAGTGGAGATATTTGGTCATAATGCAAAACGGTACATTTGCTGAAAACCAAATACAGTCTTCAACACCTGATACCGAGTGTGACGCCTGTATGATTAGCTATCCCTAAGTGTTTCCCTAACACAAATGCCCTGGGCAGCTTGGCATCTTGCAGCTGACCACAAATTTCTCTCTATACCAAAGGGCTCTATAAGCAAATGTGAAGCCATGTAAATATACAAAAAAATGTTATAAGGGTGCAAAGGTGTCATCAAAAAAATATCTAAAGAATGTTGACAGAAACCCACTACCAGTACAGTATGCTTGAAATATTGGTGAAGGACGGCTCCTCGCTTATCGACCAATTTGCTGAACGACCTAGTCGTAGGGATGGAGCTGGGTCATTAAGTGAGGAGGGTCTGTATTTTTTATATATAAAACCATAGAAACGAAAATGTTCGTGGTTTCTTTCTCACAGTGAGCCTGTTCCAGGAAGCACAATCCAACACAGGGCAGACACACACAGAAACTCACAGACATCATGGGAAATGTAGAGATGCCCCTGCACTGAATCATGTTTTGGGATATATAAGGAAATGGGAACACCTGGAGGAACCCTGACCTACTGGGGGCAAACAAACTCCACACAGATCCAGCAGCAGGACCTGCTGGGTCTCAATCTTATGTACAGGGTTTTAGTTTAAAGGAATCAGCTGTGACAGAGAACCATATCAACTCTTCTTCTAGCTGGTATATAATTATGGTATCCCATAATTTCTATTGTTTTTTTAAATGAACTTTTCTATACAGCATTTGTGTTCACAAAGTTTATTGTTAAGATATAAATAATAAAGTTTGTTATGTCCTCTGTAAATGCAAATATCCCATTTTCAAGTCATTTACACTTGAAAAGAATTCTAAAATTTGAAAGTTAGGTTTGGGGACCAAGAACATTTTCAGGAGAACACATACAAAAGCAGTAGAAAAATATTTAAAACAAACAAACAAAAAAAATACAAACATGTCCTTAAATGGAATGTTACATTGAAACATTTAAGCATAAATCTATGCACATAGATAGATACCTACTGACAGATACAAACACACAATCAGGCGCACATCTACAGGAACACAGACAAATACATGAACATACAAAATACACACATTCTAATAGCATCAACATCTCTGCATGCGTCTCTTTCACAGTGGGACATTTTCACACAAGCACATATACACATAAAAATAATAATAAAAAGGTTTTTGACTTTGGCATAAGTCATCCATGTGTTTCAGATCCACAAAGCATCGGTACGAATCTAGAATCTGGAAGAAAATTTAAAATACTTCACCAGCTAAAATGTTTACTACCTGTTAGTAACAGCATTTATTTATTGTTATCTTTCATGATTACCATTTGCACAGTGTAGCAGATTTTTCACTAGAATGTTTTAAATATTTCAGTTTACATAGTATTTGTGACTAAACATACAAAATTCAAAACTGAAGCCAGCAGATTCCAAGGCCTTTACATATTAATATAGTCACTTTACATATTTATAAAGTAGAGATTTTGCTGAAGCTCCAATTAACCTAGCATAGTTGACTGGTTTAGAGTGCTTGTATTTATGAAATCAATGTTATGAAAAGAACGTTTCTGGGAGAGAAATGTTGCACAGGCCCAAATCATAATATGCATAATAAAAATGAGAGAAATTAGGGGGTTGAATTTGTTGTTTATATCACAATTGTTTCTGCAGTAGCCAGTAATAAATATGTCATTAGAAATAGATGCAGTTAGTTAGAAGAGGCCTTTAGTTAGATAGTCCTTCAAAACACATCACGCTACTCCATCAGAGGAAAGAAATTAATGCTGCACATGTATATGATTTTTCAAGGAATGGTTTTTAAAACATTATTAGTTAAATATATAGACAAGCATTTACCATAATCTACCATTTAAAAAAATAAAAAAAGAATAAACACAATTTAACTGTTTACAAAGACATGTATATCTGCACAATATGGTCTCCTATAAAGCATGATTTGTAAATACTAATTTACTCCAGAGCAATCGATATATAAGGGAACATTTACAGTATAGCGCTATGTTTGTGTTTTTTTATGTGCAGTCTCATCTGCAAAAGAAATACTTGAGGCTGGTATTACAAAGCAAGTTTTGTTGGTTAGCTAGATAACTTGTCAGATTTAAGGTTTAAATGGACTTTGTCTTCATTCGCTTACTTCATTCATACATTTATCCCAGACTACCTTAAATCTGACGTTATGTAGCTAACAAACAAATCTCACTTCATGATGCAGGCAACAAGTGAACACCAGAAACGGCCAATGACTGCAGCAGTTCACCGTGTCTCTTATACTACAATTGTTCACTCTGCTGTTCATCCACATTTCATAAGTTTTAACAGAAACAAAACCCAAAACCCATCTAAGCATCCTGGTTCCAAGTAGCCAAGCAGTCAGTCAGTGGCAAGCTAATGTTATTGAGGAAAAGCTTGAAATGTTAAAGCGTTTTGAATGGAATGGAGGCACAAAACATTACAAAAGCAATGGGTACGAAGGAATCGACTTCAAGGTAAAGTGCCATATTTATTGTAGGATTTACCTATTTATGAGCTACTTAATATTTATAAAACTGTGCTATCGTTATTTTTAGGTTTTTGAATGTTTTGCAGGTGCCCCATGCTGAGCTGCTCCCTGCCTTGTACCCACAGTTAGGCTCCGGACCCCCGTGACCCCGAATTGAACAAGCAGTTACAGAAGGTGAATGGATGGAGAGTTCTGGCCCAACTCCATGGTAGCTGTGGTTTCTACAGCATGAATTTGTTCATCACGAGGTTTCTCAGGAACATGTTACAGGAGAACATAGTGTGTGTGTATGTGTGTATATATGAAATGTAAAATAGTGGCAGTAATTACAGATCCTATAAACCATTATATTCACATATAACTGCATAGCAGGAGCAAAGCACTTTTATTGAAGTTATATAATCTAAACTACTGCTGATAGTAGGTCTCTGTAATTTTGGACAACAGCCAAACAACATGTAAATGGCCCTAACAGTCTTCCTGATCTGGTGAAAAGTTGGTTTATTGACTATCATTGTGAACAGCAGTTTATATTATTTGATGCACACCTCATTGTATTTGTCTGTTTGTGCTTCCTTCCTATCCTCTTTTAAAGACATCTTCCACTTTGGAAAATCAGCCCATCATTTAACTGTCTAGCTGTACGGGTCTGAATCCATTATGAGGAACAGTTCACCAGCTGCTTTCCAAGATGTGCAGGGTTTAGCATCTTCAACAACGGAATATAGCAACTGTTACTTCCAAAAGCTAATTAAACTGTAAAATGGCTCAGATTTAAAGTCGTACTTTCCTCCATTTGGTTTTGGGATTTCTGAGCACATCTTGGAATGATCATTGAGCACAGTGACAACAGGGACACCTTCAGATCCCTGCACAAGTGACCATGATTAATTAGTGCTCAGTCTCAACATTATTCTCCCTTTAGGGTTCTGCCTTCCATCAGCCAAGATGCTGAAAGTGCTTCCACTAAGGCTTAATCAATAAGGAAGGTGTGCAGATAAATCTGTCTCTCAATCCACTCCACAAAGTGGGTTACATTACTGTAGACTCCAGGTCCCAGGACTTTTGAAAAGCAAACTGACCCCCAGGAAGTCAGGCCATAGAGACTCCAGCGACCGTCCACTTCCTGACAGACCAGAGGACCTCCGCTGTCTCCCTGGGGTACAACATACAGTTGGATAAATGCAATTTCAGCTTTATTCAGGTCAGTTTAGTTAATATTACCAGCACAATTACAGCAGTCCCTGGTTTGCAAACCAGAGCTGGACATTTAAGCTCCAGACTAAGATTTTGTTTCAACCAAGCAGTTGAGTATAAGAAGTCACAGAGCGCTGCACTGATTAGCTGAAGCCAGATCTTGGTCTGCATTTGGTCTGTGGACCTGAAATGTCCATCTCTGTTGCAAACCCAGGCCATTGGTTACAAAGAGTCAGCTTTTTATCCATTTTGACATGAGAAAAGTATGGTGCTGAATGACAGCGGAGGACCTCACCATGCAAGAGTCGACAGTTCCTGACTCATACCCGGCACACAGCATGCGGGACGTGATGGTCTTCATGTCAAAGTAAGACTGGCACTGGTTTAGGGAGATGATCCGCACCTCGCCTTCCTGCAGCTTGAAAGGCACTAGTCAAAGGATGATAAGATAGGACCTGTTAGCAGCAGGTGCATGTGGAGCGAGAAACCAATGTGCGGCTGGTGCGTGTGGCCTGAGAACCCGCTAGAGGCAGGTACGTGTGGACCAAGGAACCTGTTAGTGGCAGGTGAGCGTGGCCAGAGGACCCGCTAGAGGCAGGTATGTGTGGACCAAGGAAACTGTTAGATGTAGGTATGTATGGAGCGAGGAACCAATTAGAGGCAGGTAGGTGTGGACTGAGGAACCCATTAGAGGCAGGTATGTGTGGCCTGAGGACCTGTTAGATGCAGGTATGCGTAGACAGAGGAACCCATTACAGGCAGGTATGTGTGGCCTGAGGACCCGTTAGATGCAGGTACGAAAGGCCGGGTGCTGCCAGGTGAGACTCACTCCTGTTGCCCATGTGACCCCAGCCAGTGATGTAGCAGTAGGTATCTGGCTGGGGAAGCTGGCCGCGGTGGGGGAGGCACACCGGCCGCACGTAGCTGCTCTCCTCTACATCCTGGTCCAGCTCCACCACACTGATGTCGTAGTCGACCACTGCGCGGTTGTAGCGTGGATGCACGATGACTTTCTTAACCTTCCTAGTCTGCATGAATGGGGATGGATGGTCCAGGTTGTTGATGCCTAACACCACCTTCCATGCGTCGGCACTCTCTCGCCTGGGAGGGGTATATACACAGAGTTCCCTGTAAGGACACTGGAGGCTCTTGCTCTGTTCCTGTCATCTTGTCTGCGAATCTAGAACAGTAAAAATCTTTAATAAGACCAATAATTAAATACTAAAATTGTTCAGAAAGCACTATTATAGACAATGCATAGATCTGATTTTAATCAAAATTTGTAATCAGTATGAGCTGAACCCCCATGTCATTTCATGCTACCCCTGGATTATCTAGAATGAGTAATTTGTCCAAAAACTTCTATTGAGAGAATTTCAGCACTATCATGCAATTTTCTAGTCTTACTGTACTAGATTCTAGACTTACCCCTGAATACGTAAGATTATAACATTATGCAATGTAAGAAGGTTGGGGGACCCAAGGTGACATTCTGTCAAGGAAACCAGAATTTCTAGATACAGACCTGGGAGTTACTTGCAATGAAAGACAAGGCCTCTTCTAACTACTCCTGGTTTCTAACTCTCATTTCCAGAGGAATATCTGTTACTATGAAAATGAATTACAGTAGATGACACGAGGGCAAAACAAGGAAAAAAGCAGGAAAGGATAAATTTAAAATTGTCCTGCAGAAAACATGACAATGAACAGACCTATAAATGCCGGGTGACATCATGACATGGTGACATGAAGGGATCGAGACACAGAGCAGACATGGACAGCGCCGGGACACACCCTTCGAAACAGTGGGCCACGGTGAGCGCCCACTTGGGGCCGATGAGTACGCAGCCGCATATGTGGCCGCTGGGGTCGCTCTGCAGGGAGCACTGCCAGGGCCAGCGGCCGGGCCGGCTGGTCCTCCCTCCCAGGATGCGCTTGGACATGCGCGCCGCAGGGCGCCTGCCGCAGTCTGGGGGGTAGTTTCTGCAGGGTTAATTTTAACCAACCCACCTGTCCAGACGTTCCATGAAGCACACCAGACCTCTTAGAAATTGAACAAGGCAGAATCTAAGTGTTTACACATCTCTACATGTCGTAAAATGTAATCAGTCTGCCTGAGGGTTACCTTCTTTGGCACAATGGAGAGATACTCTTCTGCGTGAATGACAAGAATGGCTTAAGGAGAAAAAAAAACGTCACTTTTAGAATTCTGTTATGGAAACATTACATCATCAACATGTTCTACATCTGTACAGTAAATAGCATATAGATAGACCCACCCTCGCTTCTCCAGCATCGCCTGCAGCGCAGACCCATTCCTGCGAGTCCAGTCAGGGTGAACATGGAGCCAGCGCCTGCGGCCCAGCAGACCGGCCTGCTCCGGCACCATCTCCACGACCGCGGGGGTGCTGCGGAGGAATAGCGTTGCCTTCAAATTTACCTTATAATTCTATGATTCATAATATTAAACAGTGCACTTTCAGTGGTCGTCAGGGTCCTCTTTTTCGAACTATTTGCCATATAGATTTAAAATTTTTCATCAATCATGTGGTCGAGATTAGTGTTTCAACCCATTTAAAAAAAATAGTTTAACATCTCTATGTATAATACAATGCCTCTCTTTTCCCATACTTTGTTTATCAACACTTGAAATTCAACTTGTATTAGCTTGCAAGTAATATTTTTGTTGGAAATAAATCTGTACAGCAAACATTGAAGTTAAACCATTAAAAAAACATGTATTAAAATATGGGTCATTCTCATGAACTTGAGAATTTTTTTATGTATCTATCAATCAAGTTGTATGATAAGCATATTTTAGCTTGATTTTTTTGGGGGAGATTGCAGGTTTGAATCCCTGACCAGCAAGGCACCTCAAAGGTACCCTGAGCAAGGTACCACCACCAAGCACTGCTCCCTGGGGACTGAATTAGCTGCCCCCTGCTATGTCACATATGGGTTAAATGTAGAGGACACATTTCGTTGTGGCGTTTCAAAAATGACAACTAATCTCTAAATTCCTATTGGCCAGTTGATACATTATTGACCTTTATTGGAAAAATTATTACATTACACAGTGGCTGCAACAAGTGGTCCTCAAAGTGATTTTAAATGTCAAATAACATTTCCTTATGGATAAATACATAATGTCTGTCTGTCTATATTAATACGTTATGGTAATTGGTATTTAACAATGATGAGTTGCATGAACTCCAACTTGTATTAATTCTACATTGATTTGGGATTCAACGTAATATTTACAGTCAGGTCATAAATATTGGGACATAGACACAATTGTAACATTTTTGGCTCTATACACCACCACAATGGATTTCAAATGAAACTAACAAGATGTGCTTTAACTGCAGACTGTCAGCTTTTATTTGAGGGTATTTACATCCAAATCAGGTGAACGGTGTAGGAATTACAACAGTTTGCATATGTGCCTCCCACTTGTTAAGGGACCAAAAGTAATGGGACAATTGGCTTCTCAGCTGTTCCATGGCCAGGTGTGTGTTATTCCCTCATTATCCCAATTACAATGAGCAGATAAAAGGTCCAGAGTTCATTTCAAGTGTACCATTTGCATTTGGAATCTGTTGCTGTCAGTTGTCAAGATGAGATCCAAAGAGCTGTCACTATCAGTAAAGCAAGCCATCATTAGGCTGAAAAAACAAAACAAACCCATCCGAGAGATAGCAAAAACATTAGACGTGGCCAAAACAACTGTTTGGAACATTCTTAAAAATAAGGAACGCATCGGTGAGCTCAGCAACACCAAAAGACCCGGAAGACCATGGAAAACAACTGTGGTGGATGACCGAAGAATTCTTTCCCTGGTGAAGAAAACACCCTTCACAACAGTTGGCCAGATCAAGAACACTCTCCAGGAGGCAGGTGTATGTATGTCAAAGTCAACAATCAAGAGATGACTTCACCAGAGTGAATACAGAGGGTTCACCAAAAGATGTAAACCATTGCTCAGCCTCAAAAACAGGAAGGCGAGATTAGAGTTTGCCAAATGACATCTAAAAAAGCCTTCACAGTTCTGGAACAACATCCTATGGACATTTGAGACCAAGATCAACTTATACCAGAGTGATGGGAAGAGAAGAGTATGGAGAAGGAAAGGAACTGCTCATGATCCTAAGCATACCACCTCATCAGTGAAGCATGATGGTGGTAGTGTCATGGTGTTTTGGGCAATATTATCTGCTCATATTCAGCCAAATGCTTCAGAACTCATTGGACGGCACTAAACAGTGCAGATGGACAATGACCCAAAGCATACTGCAAAAGCAACCAAAGAGTTTTTGAAGGGAAAGAATTGGACTGTCATGCAATGGCCAAGTCAATCACCTGATCCAAATCCTATTGAGCATGCATTTCACTTCCTGAAGACTAAAATTGAAGGAAAAATGGCTCAAGAACAAGCAGGAACTGAAGACGGTTGCAGTAGAGGCCTGGCAGAGCATGACCAGGGAAGAAACCCAGCGTCTGGTGATGTCTATGTGTTCCAGACTTCAGGCTCTAATTGACTGCAAAGGATTTGCTACCAAGTATTAAAAAGTAGAAGTTTGATTTATGGTTCTGTCCCATTACTTTTGGTTCCTTAACAAGTGGAAGGCACATATGCAAACTGTTGTAATTCCTACACCGTTCACATTATTTGGATGTAATACCCCCAAATAAAAGCTGACAGTCTGCAGTTAAAGCACATCTTGTTTGTTTCATTTGAAATCCATTGTGGGAGTGTATAGAGCAAAAATGTTAGAATTGTGTCAATGTCCCAATATTTATGGACCTGACTGTATATGGGTGCATGAATGTTTATACACAATGTTGAACATTAATATAATAATATATATTTCCGTGATGATATTGTATCATACAGGGCTGGATCCAGCCTTGGGCTGTGGTTCCATTTGCCTTGGAGGTCAGTTGGCGCTGGGAATGACACAACCAACCGCGTTCTAGAAGTACAAGTGGGAAAGCCATATAGCAAAACCAACTGTAGTCAGGTTTATTGGTGACCATTGCAGTTACAGTACTGTGTTTATGGCCAATTTAATGAGACACAAATAGGACATAAGTACTAATAAACAGCATATAATCGAGGGGCCCCAATTACTTGTGTTGCACAGAGAATTTTTCCTGGAAAGGGGGGCCACCCAAGTAAAGCTTTGCTTAGGGTCTCTGAAAAAATATATCTGACCCAGGAATCATCAGTTACTAGCAAGTTTATCAAAACATGTACATGTAGGCTCTATGACCCTGACTTGGATAAGCAATTAGAAGATGGATGGATAAATGGGTATATGTAGATATATGGATGTGTGCAACATACAATCTATTTTTTCAGTCTGTTGTTGAATCATTAGTTACCAGTGAGTCTGGCAGCCATTCTCTTTCCTTTTCAGTATGAGTACATATACACATGAGAGCGTTTGACATACATCCTGTAGATAAAGTCTGTGATTTTATTACACGGATGGCAACAGTCCGCCCCCATGTTTCGCTGAGACAATGAAAGGACCCGCTTTTGTATGCCGGTCGAGAAAGTGCCAGAAGAATTGCAGTTATTTTCAGAGGGAGGGCCACTGTGTCACCATGGCAAGGGAAAAACCCACTTGTGCAAAGTCACAACGGAGGAAATGAGTAGGATTCAGGAAATGAGCCCCGCCCGACCTGATTTTACAGTGTTTGGGAACAATATCCTTTGAAGCTTTGGAGAATAATTTATCACCCAAGACTTTATTAAAACTGATATCGGACATCTATCTGTAAGCCACCAAGGTATTTTATTTCAAGGGTGCTTACAGAAGATCATTTATTTTATTCTTTATTTCTATTGCTACTTTAATATAAAATGTAGTTCTAAAAGCATGATATACTGTAATCCCGGGTTCCCCGATTCTGGTTCTGGAGGGCACAGACACACCTAGTAATCCTGGTAATTAGCTGATTAAGGTGTGATTGAGCAGAGAAATCTGCAAACTGTGTTGGATTCTGGCCCGCCAGAACCGGAATTGAGGAACCCTGCTGTAATTGCTCATCTTAACTGAAAAATATGTTATTTCTGATGCTGAAAACATGTTGCTGGGAGCACCAGTGAAGTGTGATCACATTTTCTGAGACACCTCCTTTTTCACAGATTCTATACTATGAAAAATCATTTTACGTTTCTGTAATGGTCCCTTTAAATCTGGCCCATATTCCTCAACAAATGCTTCCTCTTATTTCTGCAATAAAACAGGATTCCTGCACAGTCTGGAAAAGAATGAACAGTGTTGGGGGAGTTACTCACAAAAGTAATCCATTAAAGACAGAGGTGAAAAGATCCCGAAAGTTCAAATTCAGCAAACCAGTTGAGTGTGAAGAGTCACAGTCACAGAGTAAACCACCTCTGTGTGTAATGAATTACTTTGCTGAGTAACTTCCTCAACACTGTGTGTGACAATGTGATTCCAATATTTACCAAATTTGAACAACTACAGTATGGAAAAAGAAAAGAAAGTATGGAAATATTTTGGTGTTTCCAGACTATTGAAAAAATAGGCCTATTATACTGAATCTACCTATTAATAAGAACATAAGAATTATATAAATGAGAGGATGCTCATTACATCAAGCTCACTTGGGGAGAACTTAACTAATAGCTCAGAGATGTTAAAACCTTAACTAGCTGATTTAAAGGAACCCAAGGATTCAGCTTGCACTACGTTATCAGGAAGACTATTCCATACTCTAACTACATGCTGCGTAAAGAAGTGCTTCCTTAAATCCAGTTTGAAATGTCCTCCCACTAATTTCCACCTATGGCAACGAGTTCTTGTATTTGAACTAATGCTGAAGTAACTATTTGTATTTTTGGTGAAAACACCAACATAAACCAGGTGCCAGCAACACAATTGTGCACGGAGTGTACACTGAAGACAGCGGCCTGAAGGAAGTAGTGGGAATATGTCTGCACGTTCGATTACTCTCCAGCAAGAAATATCGACGTAGGCTGCTTTGCAAATTACAGCGCTCACAAGGGGGAAATGCGAGTTTTCACCTGCTTGGTTTGCTAATCCGTAGTGTTGTAATGAGCTGGCTTAGGATCCCAAATGTAAATGAAAAGCAATATGTAAAGCTGTTCGACATTACAAACACGGGAGAGCCGTCACCCCCCTGGTGGGCAGAAGCTTTGTCCTGCTGTTGCAGCCAGTAGAAAATCACACCCAGAGATGCATCTCCTGAAGGGGTGCCACCCCCCCACCACACCCTCAGATAACCTTTACCAACCCCGTACAGTCTGAAAAAGTATGGAAATTTAAAATGTTTAGGAACCCTGTTAAAAGTTATAAATTGGTGAAAAATAATAATAAAAAAATATATATTATAATTTAAAAATACTCAGAATTAATATACACATATCATATACATTTTAAAAAGTAGCTCATTTTTAAAACTCTTTTTAAACTTATTTTAACTTGTTTTTTTCTTTACTTTTTGAATTTAAGAAAAAAAACTGTATGTTTGTACCCTTTATGAGTGACAGGTGAAATTTTGTCCAAAAACAAACCTATCATTGTATTTTTTATTGCACCATTATATGTGTCACACCAAGCCTTAAATATACTGCTGACTCTTTCCCTTTAATTAAAAAAAAAAAAATAGTGCATAATACGGCATATTTACATTTTGGTCTGAAATATATGCATATACTCATGTTGATTCAAAGGATCGGATTCATCATCTTTAAATGAAAATGTTAATTGAACTTTAATGGAGAATGCAGTGTACATTTTTAGCGGTAGTATTCTGAAATGCTAATGACGGCCACGTTTTCCTTGTTTCACGATTATTTTCTGGGCCGAGCTGTCTTCATTCTGACACCGCTTCCAGAAGGAAATGAATTAAGTTTTTAATTCAGCCTTATGGGAGACAGAAATTGATTTATTTGCAGCATGCCTGCCTCTTGATTAAAGTGACTGGATAAACAAACGCTGCAGGCTTCCACCAAACAGCGTTACCGCGATTGCGTCCATGCCACATCGGGGTGTGGGTGAATCTGAAATCAGGAAACAGTAGAGGCACTGATCGATCATGAAAACGCAAGGTTGACTTTAATTAAGAATCACTCTGGAGTGCTCTGGTAGATGTAGGGGCCTGTGGTTCACCAGAGAGAGTTTCCGTGCCCAGTGAGGTCTGCAGGAATTTAAAACAATTTCTTGGGTTCTACTTGATTTTACCACTAATGAAATCAGGGTTACATTAGGGAATGCTGCCAAAGCATGAGACAGAAACACAGGCTACTGCACCTGGATGGAATAAACAGCCTTTGTGTTGGTTGGTTGTTAATTTTTTTTCACCACAGGAAATGCACACTCTCTTTGGCTTGAGTTCAGCCTACTAGTTAGATGAAGTCTCAGTGGATGTTTTGAGCAAGACCATCATCATCAACCTTGGGGAGATGAAGGATTCCTCTTTGCCATTCTATCATCACAACCAGCTTGATAACATAACTTGCGGCTCACCTTTGAGTACCGCCCCATCGCCTTCATCATTCCTCCCCTTCCACAGTCATAACCAGAGATGTTTTATAATAGCAAAAGTTCCCTGAAGGATCTGATGCGTAATATACCTAATGGTGACCTTCGTCATATGTGGTGTTCCTCTGTGGTGCATGAATAAACTCTCTGGATTTACCATGATTTCCCATTCTTAGTGGTTAGACTAAATCGATATGTGCCGTCCCCGGGTTACGAACATCTGACTTACTAACAACTCGTACTTACAAATGTGTCTTATAATAGACATTTGAGTTAAATACAATGATTTGTAATAATAAATGCGCGTCCTGCTTGGTGACGCTCTTGAGAACGTAGTGCAGCTTCAGCAGTTCATCAGCTTGAGGTACAGTAGCGTATGTAGTTTCTTTTATTATTGTTCTTCTATTACCATCATTATTATTTTTTTAAATAATTATTATGCACTGTATTACTATTGTTCCAATTTATAACTACAGATTTTACTTAAAGACATACTTTGGGAATGGACCGCATTCGTAACCTGTGAAAAATAACTGTACAAATTATTTTTTCCATCAGTACACTAATATTTATTAAGTCTTGAAATTACACCTCTGAACTGGCATATCACGTTTTGTTGGGTTCTTTATTTTTAGACATGCTATAAAATGATATCTGTATGCCATCCAACTATCCATTTTCCAAACCGCTTATCCTTACTGGGTCGCGGGGGGTCCGGAGCCTATCCCGGAAGCAACGGGCACGAGGC
>JABFDZ020000016.1:7109653-7132224 GCA_019775955.2 Pollimyrus isidori
ATTAACAACTACACCCTCTCACCCCTCATCCCCCCCCCGCCCGCGGCGGGGGGGGGCGGGGCCCCCCCCGAAGCCCCCGAGGGTCATTAATATACGTAATGGACAGAAGCTCAGATTGCTTGCTTCCTGGGCATGTCCCAGAATCCCAAGAACGGTACACAACTCCTGTTTTGACGGTTGCTGGTTCGCATCCCGTGGCCAGTACAGCAAACATATCACCACTGGGCCCCAGAACAAGGTTCTTCATTGCCCCCAAACCGCTCCAGGGGTGTTAGTTAAACGTCTGAGCCTGTGCTTAGACCTCACCTGCATGAGTCTGTCTCTCTCTTAGGAGAAGACGACTGGATTTTAAAGACACTCACCGCACCGCTGCTCGTCGCTCAGATCCCCACAGTCGTCGTAACCGTCACACACAAAGCTGGGACTGAGGCAGCGTCCCGTCCCACAGTGAAACTGCTCCCCACTGCAGCCTGCGCCCGGGGGGATGGACACCGGTTGCACATACATTCACAGCTCTGTTCATTCACAGCTCTGTTCATCCAGTGCAAGAAAAAGCACTGTCTGACTCATTCAATACGCAGCGAAGCCTGTCAATGTTAATTAGAAGCACATTCTACCAACACCAAGCTTCTCTTAGCAACCATGATAACTGTCAAACACAACCATGTGAGAATATGTAAAATATGGAGTGATGACCAGCATGTGGGTCCATTTGTGATGTGCTTAATGGAAACTTCTGATAATTCCACTTTATGCAGCATTTGACAGAGGACTTTCTGACAATTTGACAAAGGACTTTCTGAATGCAGCTGCTTTCACTGCCATATCAGATACCTGCAGCTAGAGACTCTGAAAGCTGGGAGTACATCTAGGTAGAGACTCTGAAAGTTGGGAGTACCTGCAGGTAGATATTCTGAAATCTGGTTTGTTGCTCTGGTTTAAAACAAAGACCCTGATGTCCCACCTCAGACTGCCAGGATTCCACACCCAGCGCTCCAAATTTTCACCAATCAATGGAAACTCACCGAAGGCTTTATGGTCCTGTCAAATGACTTTTGAGTGCAGCTTGCCTTGCCAGCATTGCACAGTGTAACAAGAAATAATTATAGTACCAAAGCTGACATTTAGAACAATGAATATAATTTTCAGCAAATACCAGCTATTGCTGAGCTGTCAAGCCAAATCTTCCCCTATTTGCACAAAGACTGCTCCAAACCCCCCTGCTGCTCACTATATTTTTTCTTTGAATATTTGGAGAACCGTCAATAGTTGGATTTCACTGTACAGAGGAGCGCATCACGTGGAGTGAACATTTTCAGCCGCCTTCCCTAGTGAGAAACAAGAGTCTTACAGCCGTCTCGCTATGTGAGCTTGGCCCCGTCTCGGTGGCGGCGGCGGAGACTTACGGCAGTCAGCTTCATCACTCCAGTCATCGCAGTCATTGTACCCATTACACACCAGTTTCCCAGGGACACAGATTCCAGTAGCACACAGGAAATTGTCTCGCCCACCACACAGAGCTGTGTAAGCAGGCAGAAATAAACAGAAGCAGGAAAATGTCAGTCTGGCTCCCTGAACCTATACAGGCAAACAAAAATGAAAATGCTGAATATGAGGCAGAGGGCGTTATTCCACATCATGCGGCATGCAACATAAGAAGTAGTGACAAAGAGACAGAGAGAGCAGAGACTGACAGAACAGAGACAGGGATTTACAGAGAGCAGAGACATACAGATACAGAGATACACAGACATACAGAGAGACAAGAGACAGAGAGAGCAGAGACATACAGAGAGAGCAGAGATATACAGAGTAACAGAGATATACAGTGAGCAGAAACAGATGCAGAGGGTGCTTTTCCACTGCACCAAGTACCATACTTTTGTTATGGTACTTTCCCTTTTCCACTGACTGCCAGCTGAGTACCAGTACCAAATAATCTGGCTCCGAAAGTGCCAAACCAGCTGAGCCGCTTTGCTACTTCAGTTATCTGAGGTGGGACTTGAAACACTTTCTTTGTCTATTGGTTATGCAAATAGCCTGCCGCTGAAACACAATGCAAACGGCGCCTTGAAGAGTCTGAAAACAATGAATCAAGTTTATAAAAAAAAAACAAATACAACAAAAATATCAAGGTGGCATGACAAATTCAAAGCATTTTTTCTTTATTATTCTAGAATGTGTTTAAAAATACTAAGATCCTAGAAATGTGATTTTGTGGTAAAAAAATACTGGGGAATTTATAAAACAAAGAGGAGTTCATAAATTTCTCACAAAACTGTCTACGGGTGATTTAAATGGCAAGCATGAAATAATTATGATGGTCTCAGAATGCATGCAGTGCTCAAGCATTTTAAAACATATATTAGATGTTATATAAAAGGAATAATAATTTAAATGGCAAAGCTTGACAAGATATATGTGAGCTGTCCTAGTATAAACAAAATACTTTTAAAATTTCTTGTTATGCTATCCTGATCTTTTTGTTGTATCTGTTCTTCCAGCCAGATTTGTAAGGCAGGTTGTATCTGTTCTTCTGACCAGATCACAATACATGTATAAATATTTTTCGTTCTTTGCAACTGTTTTCAAGGTGATGTTTGTATAGTGTTTCAGAGGCAGGCTATTTGCATAACCAATTGACAAAGAACGCATTTCGAGTCAAACCCTAAAGTACCAAAGATGTACCCCGGTTGGTTTGGCACCTTTGGTACTGGAATTTTTCGCACTGCTACTCTACTGGAAGTCAATGGAAAAGTGAAAGTGTGGTGGAAAAGCACTCAAAGAGAGCAGAGAGAGACATAGAGATGTAGAGAGCGCAGAGAGAGACACAGATGTAGAGAGCAAAAAGACACAGATGTGAGAGCACAGAGAGAGACACAGATGTGAGAGCACAGAGAGAGACACAGATGTGAGAGCACAGAGAGAGACACAGATGTGAGAGCACAGAGAGAGACACAGATGTATAGAGAGCACTGAGAGAGAGAGACAGACGTAGAGAGCACAGAGATGCAAGTCACTATTTCAAGCATCATGCAAGAGACCATTCATTCAGGATGTTTAGCATTACTCCTCATTTGCATGCCTTTATAGCAGTGTTTCTAAGCAGTCCTCTGGGACCCCCACAGTGCAGGTGGAGCGCCTGGCTAAGAGCTGAGGGGGAGCAAAAATGGGGACCATCTGGGAGTCTCCGAGGAACTGGTTGAGAAACACTGCTTTATAGCGACCAAGTGGTTTGATGGTCTAAAACCTATTCTGAAGCAGCACAAAGCCAATGATCGGCTCACTGCATCGCCGTTACTTACAGGGCTTGCCCTTGACGTGTCGTGGGCTGTAGCACACAGCACTGCCACCATTTCCAGCTGCAGACTGGTTTATGAACTGTGAGCAGCGGAGGAAGTCAGGCCAGGAGGCATTGAACATCTGCAGGACGGGTTCACAGCCGTCCCGCGCTGCCTCGCAGAACGACATGCAGGGGAAGATCAGCCGCCTGGGGGCGGTGAAGAGGCCAGGCCAAGACAACCCGTGTTTGCGTCAATATGTTCGGGATCATGCTGTCAACCGCATCATCTTAGCGAGGAACATGCAGCTCCTTCAGGTGAAAATGATTCTGTTTGCCTCTTCAATCTTATTCTTTACAGAGGATGTTCTTTTTCTCAGTATACCTATAACAGTGATGTAATAATCTCTATGGCTATATGATTGCCCCTTCTGGTGGCTGCTTGGAGAGCTGGAAATGAGCGAGGCTGCACGACCTGCACACCTACCTTTCTTCTCCCTCGGTGACACATTCAGGAAGTGCCAGGCTGCAGCCAAAAAGCATGATGTGTCGGTAGCAACTGAGGCGGTTCAGGTAGCTGAAGAACTTGAGGAACATGTCCACCTCGACACTCTTGACGATGACTCTGCGGGAGAACACGCTGCTCCGGTTGTATGGCAGCATGTGGCACTGGCTCTGGCTAATATCCGAACAGACGTCTGCAGGTGACAGGTGAGAGGGATACCAGTGCTCAGCAATATTCCCCACAAAGCAGAAGCATTTCGGGGAATGGACAGAATGAAGTGGGGATGGAAACACTGTTATCCAGTCAATACAAATGTAATTACCGTAAAGAGCCCAAAACCCCTTTACAAAGCATTCCTTTTTTCCCTTGTCTTATATTCTATTCTAGTAATTTTATTTTTATCCGCCTGTAAATTTATTGTGTATTTTATATTCGCCATTGCGGCTATCTCTCTAAGAGCTACCAAACAAAGTCTCTTTGCATGAGTACAATGGTAAAGTCTTATCTGATGTCATGTGCTTACAGCATCTTCAAAGGACACAAAACATCAGCCAAAACACAGCACTGTCGTGTAACACATACGCGACATTTATAACCCATGCAACTCTTTAATGCTGAGTATCTTATGTACCTACAAATAAAATTGTCAAATGAAACATAATAGTAATTACAGTCAAACCTCGGATTTCAAGTAATTTGGTTCGCAAGTGTTTCGCAAGACGAGCAAATTTTTATTCTGTAGTAATTTTTTATGAATATTTTTGGGTTGTGGAATGAATCATCAGAGTTTCCATTATTTCTAATTAGAAAATTTGCTTTGATATACGAGTACTTTGGACTACAAGTACGTTTCTAGAACGCATAACACTCACAATCTAAGGTTTTACTGTATTTTAATATTGTATATTGAAGCAAACCATTGTTTGATAAGTAAACCATCCTGGTTTTATAAACGAGCTGCATTGGCTGAACATTACGCACAATATTACATAAGTTTGTCAAATATCAATTTAAGCCTGAAATCTGGAAATAAACGTGGTGCAAATCTGTAATAAATCTTTAGTGGTGTTTGGTTCCGACTGATTTTATTATGTTTGAGTTAATGATCCCTGGAAACCCATCTAGTTCATTTATTGACATTTCCCTACCCAAGGTAACATGCATGAATAAATGTGAGACTATTAAGACAATCTTAGTGCAATTTAGTGGGCTAAATTGACCTTGATAATGGTCTTTCTTAGCATGTCAAAAGTGAGAAGCTGTAATCCACTGTCATAAAATGGTTTCATAATGATCCACTGGAATATTGTTTTGACGGAAAGTTGAAGACATGATAACATTCATGAAGTGCACTGGCTTTCTTATGGTAATTGTATACAAAACAATATATGTAATTCTTTAGATGGCTCTGAAGATGTGTGCATAATATCTGTCAAATAAGGAGTGTTTGCTTGTAGACCACTGGCCTGCTGAGATATTTCATATAGGGTGTCTCCTGTACTTTAAACCCATATCCTGAGTCTGCAGTCACTGTGAAACAGTTATTATCTCTCTGCCGCTTCATTGTAATTCCTCAGCTTCTATGACCTCCACAGCCAGGGAATATTTGGGCATATTTGCTTAATGATTTATCTTTATAGTGTTTGGATAGTCTGATGAGAGTGCTGTGATGTACTCTTCAGTGAGGTCAAGCTCTAAGGACGAGTGTAGCACCATATCAGAATTCCAGTCACTTCTTGCATCCTCGAGAAGGACACGTTCTGTGAATGTAATGCACCCTCCGCTGCCCAAATCACACCAGTGCCTAGTGTTGCGGTTACTTAAAACACCGATTCATCTGTGTGTAGTTAGAATAGAAGAACATACTATATATATATATAAATATATACCCAGAAATAAATCACTGTGTGATACCCCGACGGCAACCAGGATAGTAGTGGAACTTCTTAGGGTTTCTCACCCTGATCCGTGTTGAGATCCATTGCTTGCGGTGTGGTGTCTGACCACAGTGGACTGAGAGTGGACAGTGATGTCACCCAGCTGGGGACAGCAGTGGTGGGGACATCGGGGGTGGCAGTGAGGGTGGGGGGCCGGAATGTGGGGCTGCTGGAGTTCCGGGAGAGGGGCTTCAGGTGACCCATGCCCTGGGTGATGGGGTCACGGGTGCTGCCTATCAGCACGGACTGTGTGCTGCCATCCGGCCCAGGGGGAGAGGCCTGTGGCCCCAAGTCGAAGCCTGTGAGGGGCAGATCTGTCCCAGGGGCCTCTTTGATGGCGGGAAGTGGGTGCATCTCCCCAGACTCCAGAACACCATTTCCTATTGTACCTGTATCGAGGGGCAGAACATGTTCACATAAATACAACCAAAGCAAATTCACAGGGACTGAAGACACACAAAACTTATGTCAAATTAAATATTTCCATGGAAATCAGTTTCAAAGTCTTGGGATTGCTCACGGTAAATCCACCCTTACATCTTCCAATAATGGTCCATCTCTCCTTTAACAGCTTATCCTGGAGTCAGGGTTGTGCAGGGTCACAAGGTCACATGACAAGGGTACAATGGCCAGCATGCTAGTCCGCTGTAGTCCACACACCCCTAATAAAATACTATGGGCATCTGAGAGATTCCTTATACCTCAATTAAAGGAGCGAAACGGAGCCCCCAAAGGAACGCCAGACGACTTGGGGAGAACACATCAGGAAACAAAGGAGGATTCACATCCCCAGCCCTGGAGGTGTGAGCCTATAACCTTCACACTCTGCCACCCTTTATTCTAAATATAAAGGCTTCAGCAACTGTGTCTAAAATCACCAGAGGCTAAAGCAAGATATTTATAAATAACACATCATACAAGCCTGAAAGACTGGCAGCCTCACTGTCTGCATGTGCTGAACTGGACCCCTGCTGTGTGGATTTCCTGCTTCTCTGACTCTCCCTCAAAATACAGCCTGGAGGATCTAAGCTATATGACTTTTCACAAATACGCACGAAAAGCACGTATTTAACACACACAGCTACACGTACTGTACAGACTCAATGAACATTGACCAGGTTTGTATTTTTCCAGTATTTATTGGTTAATCTTTTTTTTTTTTTTTTACTTATGTGTTCTTGCATACTCATTTATATGTTGCATCTCTGTATTTAAATGCGCTTTATAAATAAACTGATTTGACCAAAATTTGTAGCTTAAAGAAAAAAAAGGCAACTGACAATTCCCTCCGTTTCAGCGATTTGATCACACTGAGCCCCAGATGTGGACTAAGTAGATTTCTGGCAGATGAATGCAGACAGTGGTCATGCTGTAGCCATACAGCTCATTGTTACTGACACACCAAGGACCCGGGGAGCTCTTTAGATACAAGCAGCCTGACTGGGGCATCTGTGCTCCCCTGCGGGGCAGCTGACCTCAGCGCACCTTCTGATAAATGCCTGCAGCTGCTATGCTGTAAACTCATTCAGCTTTACTACCCAAGGGAGTGGAAAGAGGTCAGAACTCCGCAAGCGTAAAATTAGTGTGTGTCCTGCTGAGGACTGCCAGTGTTCGGGATGCCGCTCACACTGCGCTTATAGGAACCCCGCGCATTGTGGTGAATTAACACGCCGCCGTATGTCGAAAACTCACTCGTGCTACTTAACAAAGACGCGTTCTACGCGTCCTTCGGTTGGCTGAGCCTCATTCGGCGTCATCGTGGAAATGTGCGTCTTTGCGTCAGTTTATAAAAGTTTTATCTGTTCTTTTTGTGACTCATAACACTCCAGCGACATAATTAGAGATCCGTAGCCTACATTTCAATCATCCAGCTCTGTGCCATCTGTGGATGACAGCAAAGGAAACGGGGGAGTTACATCTGCAGGATGACACACGAGCAGCAGCCAATACAGCCAAGTGCTACTGAACACAGTGGCTCATCCTTACTAGACAAAATGCTGCTTTCTCTACTATTTACTAATGATTGAAATGATCGTTACATATTACCTTACGACTGGAAATAATACATCTATCTATCTTCCTTAACTGTTTATCCAATACAGGAGACTGCAAGCTGTCCCAGGCAGCACAGGGAAGCAGGCAGGGGTGCGCAAACCACGCCACAAAGCCTCACACTATGCTGGATCCAGAGACGCCAATTAATTCAAGTGCATGGTGCCACATGAAAAGTTTGCACATATACAGGGGGGATTCAAACCCCCTCCCTGGGGTGTAAAGCAGCACTATAACCATCGTGTATTCTTCTTTAATGCACGTGTAGCATGCAAGCTATTTGTTGCTCAGTGTCAGCAGATGCAGTCACCATGCATGTTCCTGACCAGGTGCGGAACTGAAAGAGCAATCTGAGCACCTCTCAGCAAAGCCGAAGGCCAGTGTTCAGCACAGCTAGGCTGCTTATGATGGCTCATCCAGCCTGATGAGCTCCAAAACTTAAATACGACCAACGGATTTTTCAAAGTGGAACAAACCCACAAAGGGGAGACAGTCACCATCTTGATCTGGAAAATATACAGAGAGGTACTGCCATACATATTTGGAAAAAGTAACAAAATAATACATTTCACTTGCCAGTATGTGTATATGGTCAGTGATTTTTCTATAAATGTGTCTCTGCTTGTTAGCATCAGTCTATGGGCAAAACTACTGGAATATTAAAGCCTGCGTGTTCCACCACCCACTAACACGTGGGAGGACATAAAAAAAATGACTCTGAGATGACAAAGCAACAAAGCACTGATGGTATTTTGGTTCGATGAATGTTTAAATCCAATATACACAAATCCTGACGCAGAAAGCTTTTAATACTTTTAATAAGCAGAATCTGTTCTTCCGTTCTACTTCCTATCTTGTCCAGGCAAAATTATAATGGCTCATTTGTATATATTTGAATTTTTAAAGACAATCATTGCCAAAAATGTTGGTGTGTTAACATGAGTATGTGTTTCCCGTTCATTTGGTCAAAGTGGAAGTGTTTCAGTTTTTATGACGATAGTATTAAGAGAATGAGTGCAAGGATATTAGCATGCCTACTGATGCATGCCTATTGATAAATGCCTTGGATTTTGATCAACATGGTGAACAGGCTGCAAGTAGGTAAACGTAATAGAACCAAAAACAACAAAACAAACACAATAAGCATAAGGCGTGAGAAGGAAAAGCGGGCTGACTCACCGTTAAGTGCCAAGCAGATAAGCAGCAAGCAGAGAAGGGCGCACGTACAGGGCATCAGGATGACGAGCAGCAGTCGGAGGTACCTGACTGATCCCAGCTTTTGAGAGCAAACGTCTCCCATATTGTCCTCATCTGTCCCCAACACCTGTTTCAGGCAGCCGGCAGTGCAGCAAAAACTGTCAAACTATCACATAAAACACTTAGACCTTAGTACACGGTCAGCTTACCTACGTGTGCGGGTTAATGCACGTAGATACACTAACGCGCACGATGCTGCGTTCATGTTCAGCGGCTATATTAAGGTACAAACGGATGTTTGAAAGAATCAGAAACCATAAATAACACACTGTGACAGAATATTATACAAGGCACTACCAACATGTTAATTCTCCTTAATAATAATAACGACCTGTGACCCGACACCAACTGCTCCTTGACGTGCTATTGCCTGTTATTTTGAACTACATTTGACCATGATTACGAACGAGGACACTATCATTACAACATTTATGATACCAGCATTTCATCTCGCACTACTACTACCATCATCATCTAAAATATTGACTGTAATTATAAAACAAAATAAAACATCAAATATGGGCGTGATACGCTACTCCACAGCAGAATATTATGCGCTTGCGGTCACGATATGCACAACGTGCTGATCTGCTCAGAAGACCTGTTTGGATAGGACATCTTACCTGGCAGCAGAGCCACGGCTACAAACCGGTGCCTCCTAAAGCCGGCTGATTACAACAACCTGCGGGACGGCATCGACTGTCTAACAATTTCACAATGAATGACTACTTTTCAAACTTAAGCTTAGGAGAGCCGATAATAGACAGCTCGGGCTTTCAGAATATCGTCCGACCCGCCCCATCATAAGGACTTTTCAGACGGGACCTCTCCATCGGTCCGCCCCAGGGTCCTAGCGCTGCGTCCGGGATTCTCCACCGTGCAGTCTGTTTGATTTATTCCATGTAAATGTGCTATCATTATTCAGATTTTCCTTCTATTCACAAATAACTACGGTAGAATCGGCTAAAATATACGCGATCGTACATTTGTCATGCATTAGCGTTCACTTGGGACATGACTCGTAAAGGAGTATAGCGAAAGAAAGGTAGACTTAGGCAGTTAGCGTCCAAGCTTTTCCTATCCTATAAACGAAATTATTTCGTTAACATGCCGATATTTTGTGCTTAAACCAAGTGTCGGATTTTGTTGAGTAACTTCTTCCGACTGCGCTAGGACCCTGTCCGCAAACGGGTCGCAGATGCAGACAGCCTGGGGGACCATGGTCTCTGCCTATTTATAATCAGGTATTTGTTAACTTCAGATTTTCCATTCCAGTACCGGTGGTACTGTAAAGAATGGGGGATCTGAAATCTAATCTTCGGAAGAAGTTTATTTTTAACCTTCTCGGGCAAGCAGAGACCTCGTATCTTCTCTGGGTGTGAGGAGAAGGCGCAGTGCCGGAGTGGGAAAAACGGTTTCACACTTCAGGTCTTAAAATAGTCATTACAGACAATCCCAGTGCTTTCGTCAGCTCTAGCAGGCAGCGTAATATTGAAACACGACATGTATGAATCTGTTACTGCTATCAAATTACAGCAAACATCTGACACGCAGATACAGTTGCCGCTAAGAGGATATGCATTTATCCAGTCTATGGTTAGTATATAATACAGCTGCAGGCGCTTAAGAAATAGAAAATATACATGCGAAACAGGCACAACCGTTTATCCGCGTGCCGAGTATAGTTCAGAGCTTAATGGAAACAAATATGTAAAACAGTGATATAACATCGTGCTTCGAGGGTAGGGTCAGACACTCAACGCCTTCCAGGTCGCTGTTGATGGTCGGGTCTGACTGACAGCACTTTCCTGGGCGCTCCAGGTTCCGGGGTTTGGGTCTGACTGCCCGCATATTCCGGGGCGCCCCGGGGTTCGGATCTAATTCTCAACCTTTTATTTGCTCATCATGTAATTACATCACGCTCAGAACCATTCAGACACCGGTGATATTCGAGTTATTTTTGCGCACCCTGGGGTTCAGGTCTGACACTTGGCAGCTCACTGTCCAGCTAGTGTGACACAAACAAACTTCGCGGTCAGGTTATAACTCCTATTCGTAAGGACAGGCTTGAAGAAGAGAGTACAAAATGCTGAAAAGCAATTGTTCTGTAATAAACACAAAATTAACAGAAAAGCACAAATTGGCGCATACATTTTTATAGCGTGAAATGTATATTGGATAGATTATATATTGGACAGTAAACGAGTAGCCTACTAACGGAGCAGTTTCTGTTCACTTCGTAGTGCAACAACGTGCTCGCTCTTACCCCGTTACTGAAGCCAACTTGTTCTTCAGAGTTCAATGAGGAAAACTGCTGCATGGACAGCATGACCGGGTACTTCTCATGTCCGTAGTGCACTTTCACTTCTGGCGCTTCCCTGTCACGGACTTTCAAATGGAGCGGACACTTTCATTCATACTACTGTTTGCTCTCCTCCAGTAGTTTACGCTAAGAACTCGGGGGTCTCATCAGCCAACATTGTTCAAAAGCTCCACCCTCAAAATTAACGATTTTAGACCCAACCCACAGAGTTTCCCATTCAGTGAGACAGGCAAATCAAAAGTAGCCTGCAAGGAATTTATAACTGCCACCCATCGTAATTCAGTTCCTATAATCCAGTTTCTGGAATGTTGAAGCCAGTCCACTGGATTAAACCAATTATTCAAAACACATTGGAAGCAACAAGCAAAGGCGTTAGGATCAAAGTGCAATTTTCCGTGTTCCATTGGCATGGTAGCATTTTTGATTATGTTTGCAGGCAAAATATGTTAATCTGATCTAATCAGTTTAGTAAGACTCACTCAGGAATCTTAATTTTCGCTTCCTCTTTTTGGAGACATACTAATCTTGAAGTAATAATTATCGTTTTATGACCTTGCCAAGTGGTTATAAATCTGACCCTGGGAAACTTAAAGACTGAACACAACACACGAGGAATTTGATATGACAAATTAGAGTGCTTCTGGTAAATGATGTAGAAACCAAGAAATCACATTCTTAGCCATTTCCTCCATTATAAACATCTGAAAAAGTACTGGATTAAAACAGGAGAAATAGCCTTTTCAAGAGAACACATTTTAGGTTTTTATGGAGGAAAAAAAATCATACCAAAATTTTCAAAGTGAAAAACTTGCATTGCATTTGTTTACTGGTTACCTAAATCAAAATATTAAATCTACTGAGAAAACTGACCACCACAAAGGAAACGTGTCAACTTTGTAATCTTCAATTAAAGACTGCATTAGATAAAATATAAAGATACCATTTTAATTGTGATCCAGTAAGCATGCAAAATTAGATGCAGGGCATATGTGGTATGTTCTCGTGTAACAGACAGCCGTGCCCCTGACAAACCTTGCGTTAATGAAATACATGCTATATTAAAAATGGGGTTGGGCAAAACACTCAACATTTTCAAAGCAACAAACACACAGATAGATTCAATACCTACTAAGCTAAATAGCGGAGAGTGTTGCACTGCAAATAATAGATGCCAATCAAACGAAGAATAAGCCACTTAAAATGTCCAGTGATAGAGAAGCAGAGCCTCACACATACAAGCTCACATAAACCAACTAGCAAAACCAATAGGACAACCATCAACACCCAGCTCCGGAGCCAGACCAAACCCCTGTGACCACAAGAATCTGCCCCGACAAGAGGACGTCTGCTGCTTTGACAGGGGCAGGTGGGTGCTGACTGGACTGGGCACTCCAATCCAGAGACTAAAGATTTCACAGCTCTACCCAACTTTTATGACGACCTAAAGATGAATATGGTACTTTAGCATGAAAAAGGATCAAAAGCTTGCCAGTGGAAGTGGGTTCCAGGAGTTTGTTGTGTGGGAACCATTACTAGTACCGCAACATTTGAAGATGTTCCAGCAATAGCACTTTTTGTGGCCTTGACTACAGGCATCTCTTTATGCCTCATAGTATAATTTCCTGTCATTCCATTCAAAATACTTCACTGCTTGGTTTTTCTCACCAAGACGTGTTGAGGGGACCATTTTTTAATTGTAAAAGTTATCAAAACAAACACTTGTAGGGTGAACTGATGCAGTAACTGGCTGTTTCAGGTCTTGTGCTCCATGTGTCGCTACGCAGCTAGATGGGTTCAGCTAGACGTTTTTTGTTCACTTGATGCTTCTCACAGACAAAATCATCCTATATAAATGCCAGCATCACACTAATTGTTGCTTAGTATAGTAATTGCATTAAAGCAAATTTGCATTTATAAAACGTTTCATAGGAGAATATATCAAGTAAATGGAAAATAATTGACCAGCCTTTATTTTGGTTTGATACCTCAAAATACAACACATACTCAAATAAGCACAAAATTATTGCCCCTATTTCGGTTATGGTTTACAATAACTGAAAATAATTTGGCTGTATGCAAACAAATCCTACAAGATTACTAAAAGGAAAAAGGTGTAACTAATCAAAATTTGCATTCTCTCTATGGCAAATCATGAAAATTACACACACACACACACACACACATACACACACACACACATACCTCAATTTCATTCACCAAAATGCTGGGCTTCAGTATGACACACCAGGAAATGATTGGGAATAATCTGTTCATTCTCACTGGCTGCTACCTTTATAAGCCTTTTGAGGAGGACGGTGTTGCAGTTAATGTGCTTGAGCAGACAGCTTTAATCAATCTGAAGTATATAGAAAGCAGCCAAAGCCAGCAGAACCCCACAGACTGGTACCATCATGTACTTCTTATACTTGTGCCAAACAGCCTCTTCAGTTTCCACATCTGTGTTCCTCCTGTTTCTCTTACGCCGTCCCTTCAGCCGTTTCTCAAAGGCCTCCAGCTCAGCCTGCATCAGCAACACAGAGGAGGTTCAATCATGTGCTTCAACTCCACCCACCCGCTCTTCCTTTAACGATGGATGGTCCCAGTAACACCAAAAGCAACATGACAATTACAGGCAAGACATACAGGAGATTCACTGGTCAAAAGATAATCCACAAATGTCCTGTCAAAGAGGAAAAAGCTTTACTATAAGCCAAGATACACTATATGGATAAAACTAGTGGGCCACACCATAATCAACGAGGTAATGCATTTCATTCAGACCAACTGGCACAGATGCATAAAATCAAGCACCAAGCCATGCAGTCAAGTTTATAAACATCTATGAAAGAATGCGCTGTTCTGAAGAGCTCAGTGAATTCAAGTGTGGGACTGTCATAGGATGCCAGTCAGTTTGTGAAACCAACTGTAAGTGGTATTACTGCAAAGTGGAAGCATTTAGGGACAACAGAGACTCAGCCATGAAGTGACCGACCATGTGGCAGAGCAGGGCTGCCCAGTGCTGAGGCGTATAATGCAGAAAAGTCGGCAAAGCTCTGTTGACTCAATGACAACAGTTCCAAACTTCCTCTAGCATTAACTCCAGCACAAAAACTGTGCACTGAGAGCTTCATAAAATATATTTTCTACTTGCGCATTGATTTACCACTGAAACTCACCTATGTGTGGAGTTATAGAAAAAAAATCAACACACTTCAGATCTGAGAATTTAACAGTGCCCTGGTATAATGTGATTTACTGCATGTGTACTTCATTATTACAAAGAGCAATGGAGCATAAATTATGCAATAAAGTCAAATGAAGCTTAGAAGTCCTGACCTGTTGTTGCTTCCTCTCTTCCTCAATCGCTGCTTTTTCCTTAGCGTCCTTCAACTAAAAGACACAAAGCAGCACTCAGGTGTTGATTAACTTGGAACCTTATTTCTACCAAATCCACCGTTTGCTGTAAATGACAATATCCTCCGAGGCCATAACATGTGTACACACTGAAACACTGGACATCTTTCGTTTAGATCATCTCTGCCCTTCAATGCCATATCAGAGGCAGTGATGATGTTTAGCGGCACCTAAAACTAAGCGGTAATACCTCTGAGGCTTTCTTCTGCAGGGTTTTGCATAATTCATCACATTCTACTGCAGCTTGCCCGTCGCGCACCTTAGGACATGGGAATTCCTGTGGGAGACAGTAAATCCCTCAGCACGCCGGAAACCAACACAGCAACACTCAAGCTTACTCGGCTTATGCACTCAGTTATTGGTAGCCAATGAACCGAAAGTAAAAGCGGATTCACATGTTTTCTAGGGCACGACACTGGCTGAATGTAACAGCCCCAATGCCTTTGGCAAAACTGACTACAGGACATCACTCAGAATAGGGCCATCAATCTCCTTCCACGGACAAAGACCTACTTAAATGATTGCAGGCAAAGATGCGGCGGGGACAGACACAAACCACCAACAGATGTACCTTTTTGATGCGCTTGCAGGGACATTTAACCTTGACTTTCTGGCTGCATGTCTCCCGGCACCTCCCCGCATGGCAGACGTCCTGGCAGCGATGGCCACACCGCAGCTGCACGGGGACAAACGTCTGTCAAGCTGGTTGAATGGGAACCACTGTTACAGCCTATCGACCTGTTTGGTTCACGTGTTTTCATGCAACTTTATTTTTATGTGGTTTACACTAGACTTCCCTAATTTTCCTTCACTTTATCTGAAAAAGCAGTCTTATAAAACTGTAAAAGTAAATGCATCACTCATCAGGCAATATTTTGCTCAACGTTCTGGTGGGATTTTGCCATTTCTCAAACATCTTATTGTCTGACTGAAACACCATATCCTACAGTGTGAATGGATACATGAGTAAAGCCATTCAGTATAGACGACTCATTGTGTGCTCCTGCAGCATATGAGAACCAACGTCCCAGATTATCACCGCCTCATTGAAGCAGACAATGTACAAACACACAGGTACCTGAACACAGCAATATTTTCAAAGCCCAGATCACCAAAACCAATTTATTTTAGACGTCAAGACATGCCACATTCAACACGACTCATCACTTTGCAGAAATCTGCCCCTTCCACACATTCTGACTCGGTATTTGACAGCTTGATTAGTTAGGTATCACAACCCAATTATTTCATAATGTTCATAAATGGTCCAGCTTTATTTACAGCTTTTACTCTTCACTTCATATAGGAGAAACATTTCTGACAATTTCTCCAGTTTAACCCAGACCCCATGCACATGTATAAAACATACTAAATGTACATTTGCCGGGCTACAGTATATGCAAAGTGCCTCTTACGCAGGTTCCAGGCCCCTGTGCTGCTCTGTCATTTACAGGGCTTTCAGCCATCAGGGACCTTGCAGGCACAGTTAGTGTTGGCTGTGCGGGTCGGCAGCAGACGGTTCTGGAGAGCTGACATTAGCAGCTATTTTAGCTTTAGCTTAGATGTATTGATTTTCAACCTATGGGTGGCTTTGTGGAGCCAGTTGTGGTACAATCAGTGAGGAGAACAAAAGTAGCTGTGGCCCAGTCAGATGATCTGATTGGGGTACTGGGAACCTACTTATAGCATGATGGTGGCACAGGAGGTAGTGCTATCATTTGGCAACCGGTTGCAGGTTGGAGCCCTGGTTTCTCCAGACCCCATCAAAGTGTCCTTGAGCAAGACACTGAACCCCAAATTGCTCCAGGTGTGCAGGTTGGTGCCTCTGCCACCGGTGTATGATTGTGTGTGTGGATGGGTGAATGTGAGGCATGTATTGTGAAGTGCTATGTACTCGTAGGAGTAGAAAGGCGCTGTATAAATGCAGCCCATTTATCATTTGTTGGAAACTGGAAATATCTTAAGTTTAGTAAAGTAAGTTAAAATCATGAAAGTCACTCAGGTTAAACAAGATGAAGCAGCACCAACCTCCTTGGGACACTGATTCTTACAGCAGCCCAGCGACTTTTTGGTGTCTTCATCTGCTGATACAAGTTCTCTGAAAAAGACAAAATGGGCTGATAAGGCAGTGTAGATAGAGGCTGTAGATCAGCGGTCTCCCACTCCGCTCCAGGTTTTCTATCCTACCTGGCTTCTGATGAACCACAGCTGTTCTCAAGTAAATACCAGGGCCAAGCGTGGCTCATCAGAAGCCAAGTGGGACAGAAAAACTACTGGATAGTAGCTCTCCAGGACCGGAGTTTGAGACCCCTGCTGTAGATGCTGTTTACTGACATGTGTTTGGGGTTTGGGTCACACCCAGGAATCAGAAGCACAGGACTAGACAGAATTCTCTCTTTCCAACTTAACTTTAACTAAAATACCTCACTGGAAATTATTCAGATGCAGAGTTTGTGTCAGCTGCTTTGTGTAAAGAGGGCACATGAAGATCACTTTGGCCCTGGCTACAGCGACGCCGGCCAGAGAGACTCACAGGCACGCCACAAACAGCGACATGATCTTGCAGTGGCACTTCAGACGAACCATCTTTGTGCAGGCAGGGCAGGGGCCGGGGTGGCAGGGCAGGGCACAGGGGTGCGGGCAGCCTGGGGGCCGGGGCCGACTGCAGGGCTCTTCACACTGCAGGCACTCTCTGCCAGCCTGTCAACAGGGTGTGGCTCAGGGTTAGCTTGTGAGGGTAGGGCAGGCACAGGGTTAGGAGGCATGGGACTGTGCTGAGGTCAGGGTGGACACAGGCTTGGTGATACCAGCACCCCCAGAGCAGTAACTGTGAGCTTGTGCAGGGAGCACTGAGCAGCCGAAGAGAGGAGGAGCCTCTGAGAGGCAGCACGTTTCAGCATCTGCGTCACTGCACGTTGCATGTGCAGTGACGCATGCTTACAGACATTACTCATCACATCACTATAACCAGGGGTCTGACTATGGGGCTTAGGCTGTCATTTCATAATCAGCATTTACTAGGGGTGTACTGATACCGTTTGCCAATGATTACGTATGTACTGCAGTTTTGGGGCCACAGTAGATTATGATACCATTCGGTACGCCATCTGCTGTTGTATGACGACATTTATATTCAAACCCTTGAAAATACGACCCCAGATTTTTATCATGTCTTTTTTGGGGTGAAAAACACTGTCATATTCACAGCAGTATGTATAGGAAAGCGAGGCATATTGTAATAACCCAGTTCAAGTGTGTGTAACCAACCACCGGGGACATAAACGCTTCGATAATACACCCAGAACTGTTACATGGCTAAGTGAATGTGTTGTGACCGGGCTAAATATTCAGTTATGTGGAAAAATAATGAAGTCTATTTATCTTAATCTGTGACCTGTCTTCGTCTCCCCTATGACCAGTCCGTGTCCATCCCATAAGCCATGACCAGTCCCTGTCCGCTCAATGATTGGTGGGCCAGTCCCTGTGGCGCCCATGACCAGTGGATTAGTCCCTGTCCATCCCATAATTACTGTATTGCATAGCCCTATTTCTTGTGCTTTTCTGTACTTTACACAGGACTACCAATTTGCACATCCAGTAAAGCCGGGTGAGTGCCATATCACACTTATGTCCTATCTACCCCTCCCGAACCGTTTCCCAAATACACCTGAATGCGCTTTCCTGAATACACATTCTGACATGGGCATACAAGCAGACTCCATGAAAGGAGGCTAATCCATTTCCAATGCTACTACTCTGGGTAAGACTCATGCTGAGGTTGATATCTCTGAGCTACGTCCTTAGGTGCGGAGAATGTGCCAAGGTTAAAATGACCAGTAGAGGTTAAAGCACCTCCAAGTGACAAACAGAATCAACAGCACTTAGAAAGCGTAGAGAGGTTATAACAAGACAGGCGATGGCCACAAACAAGGCTGGGGGCAGAAGCAGGCTGGATGTAGACCTGCTGCTTGTCGTCTTCTCTGGATACAGGGGTTACTGTGTGGCATTCTCGCACGCAGAAGTGGTTCTCGCAAGCCAGGAGGCGCCCGCAAGGTCTCCCACAGGAAAATGGTCCCTGGCGGTGGCAAGGCACCTGGCTCACCTGAAACAGGCACAACATGGTTTTGGACTCTGGCAACAGTACTGCACACTTAGCTACAGTCCCAAAAAAGCACTATCCATGCACTGGAACCCCCCACCCAAACCAATAACTAATGCTAAAACATGCCTGGTATGACCAGCATTATTAACTAGAGACTGAGAAAAGGGGCAGTGCTATGATTACTCTGCCTGACAAGATTCAAACCCACAACCTTCCAAAATACTACTAAAGATTCCCGAGCTGCTGAGCTAACACTGCCAACACATTACCTTGTGACGTCCAAAAGGAAAAACAGGGCATCGAAATCAAGGCAGCAGGGTTTAAGCTTCGGTATTTTATCTGAACACAAATGCTTGTAACACACAGAGTCGCTGGCAAATGCGCTGCTTTGCCAGTGCTTAGCCAAAGCCTGTCAAAGTCAGAGATCTTTAACCATAAGGAAAGCATAAAAATATGAATCTGTCTTTGTTTTACTAGGCAGCAAACATAGATAAAACGAAAAGGATGAGATGAGCAACACAATAGGCTTGCCAGAGAAACACATTCCTCTGATGATGACCTTTAAAACAAGCGACAGATTTAAAAGCAGCCCCAGCAGAGTCCAGTGTTGACCTTTGTCTTATCAGAGGAATATGTAATGCACACTGCCCCCCCCCCAACAAGAGGCTCAAGCTGTCATTTTTCTTTTTTTTTTTTGGTGGGGGGGGCGGGTGATGCTGCAGCAGCAGTAACAGGCTGTGGAACTTAAAAGCCTAATTAGTCTATAGGGATTCTAAGCAAAGTTTGCTACTGAGACTAATGAAAAGACAAGACAGTGTGGAATGGGGTCACTGAGGTTGAGTGCAGGCTGGTGTATCGGCAGAGCCAGACACACACATTTGTAAATTTCAGACCTAAACAATCAGCTACAGGCTGACTAACATTCTTTTACACTTTACTACGTTGTTTATTAAGGCAGGTTACATAAACAAAACGGAAAGGAGAGGACAGTTGGAGAGAATGAGGACAGTCTTCTAGCTCACTCACTGCCAGAAAACAAGCATGGAAATATCATCTTGAAGGCAGTACTCTGCAACGAACTGAGAGATGGCTACATTGCAGACAGTCACCAAATCTGGTGACCGGTAGGACACACTCACTTCCACGAGTATGCGGCATCTCACCTCGGACCAAAGACATTCACACAAGCCCACATCGGCCCTACATATGTCTCTGCTTTCTGCGTCTTTAAATGAGAAAGAGAACATTCCAGAGCAAGGAGGCACATGTGTGGAACTGGACCCACCTCATGATCCCCCAGGCAGGCCCTGTAAAGAGCAAACAAATGCAGGTTTTAGTTCGCAGAGCTCCATTTGGACAGAACATAAACAAAGTGCAAATGCAGAACAGTGGAAACATGTGCTGCTAGCAGTAGCGCTCTGCAAAAGCTGTGGCGGAACAGGGACTGCTTGCTGCAGGTTGGATTGGGCGATCAAGCAAGCAGCCATAGAAAGACTGTCCTGGTTTGTCAGGAATCGGACAATTCTGCACCGTGTTAGGGCTGCACATGGCCAAACAAAGCTCAGATTTCAACATGTGCAGCTTTCAGCCAAACAGTAACTCTAAGAAAGCATTAATAATTGGGAGGATTGTTTCCTTCCTCCCAATACAATCAAAATTACTAGAGCCATCAAAATAATTAGCGTCATGTTTCTATTACTCTGAAATTATTCGTCGCTCTACTGAGCAGGACTTGAAATGGGCATCTTGGCAAACAAAGGTCTAAAAAAGGGCCAGGTTTCTAGGAATGTCCTAACTTTGTTCTTCCCATGACGTTAATGGTCTAAAATTTGTTACTGTGAGAGCAATTGCTGAGACTTCCAAAAGCAGGAGATGAGAGCCAAAGCGCAGACATGACGCCAGCGAGGGGTTTTATGGGGCTTAAGGGCCGCTGCATGCAAAGGTAAGCAGGAGCGGCTCAGACAGGAGACACATACATGGGGATGGGAACCTGGCATGGAGGGCAAGGCAGCGCACGGCTCACATAGGCTGGTCCAGACTGCTGCTCCCACGGACCGGCCAGCTGGACCTGAAACGCACCAAGCGTCAGTTCAGACAGCCGGTGAGGACACTCAGGAGGGGAACCCAAAACCACTGGGAACTCCAAACACACTCCTCTGCACTCCATGGCCCTAAAGGATTCCCAGTGCACTTTACCTCACAGCAGGATCAGCAATGTTCTACCTGAGCAGCTATTTAACAACCCGGAACCCGAGAAGAAATAAACAACTGATCATTAATCAGTACCCAGCAGATATGAGATTGGGGCCTCCCTTACCCGGTCAGTGTTCCTAACCAGAACCTCATCGTGACACGGGGCAGGACAGGCATGCCCACACTGGCCCAGGACACGCTGGCAGACCTGCCGGCAGGGCGGGCAGGCACCGAAATGACAGCGATGCTTCTCACGGCTGGCATGGTGGCACGTGGGTACAGTCCTGCACAGATAAGGGGCATGAGCACAAACGAAACACTAACACGTTCTTCACGCCGACTTTCAAATGCTGAGTCAGGAAATTTTCTGCTTGCCAGTTTTACAAGTAACTGCTTCTCACACCTCAAAAAAAAAATCTCCATTATGCTGGGACCAACGCTCTGGGAATCTTAAAGAGCTCATCAGCTGGCCATGTACTGCCAGACTGGAGGGCAGATTTAAGTAGGTCTCTCACTGTTTGTCCAAAAGTGCTTCGACAAAACCCCAATCTTGTGATGCCTCCAATTACCCATCAAACAGAGATATCAAGGGCATGTCAACCTTCCGGATTTATTATACCCCCCCCCCCACCCCCACCTCACTGATGAGCACAAAAGTCAAGAGCACAGGGATACCTTGGAAATCAATCAACTTCATCACACACAATTGTATTTTCATGCAACTAGGACTGCAGGCACAATTGCAATATAAATCAATTGAATTAGTCCCACAAGCTATCCACTCTAAGAGCTTTGGTTCTTTGATATTCTCCTCTACCTTCAGGCCACAGGGAGCATAGCTGATAAGAAACAGGGCTGAGGGGTCTGCTGGAGTAGCTTAGCCTTATTTTACCACACGCAGAGTCCAATGCAAGCTGGTCGGACAGCCAAGGTCTCACCTGCAAAGCTCCTGGCATTTGGGCGGCCTGGTGTTCCTCTCCCGGCCGCAGGGCACCGTGAGCGCTGTGGAGCTGCAGGCACAGGCCACTGGCACCGTCTCCGGGCACGGGTAGCAACTGCCTGTGACACACAGACAGAACATCACCACCCTGAGCAGCACAGAGATGTTGGCACAGGCCACTGGCACCATTCTCTGGGCATGGGTGGCAGCTGCCTGTGAGGCACAGCCTGAACACCATTTTTAGATCCTCGATAGGATTGGAGCATTTTGATCGGTACCACAGAGGTACTGAAGGTTGGTACCCAGCCCTAGCTACCTGTCACACATAGCTTGAGCATAGCCATGAGACACGGCGCTCCACCCCGCCTGTAATGAGGCGTCCTCCAAGCCCACCTGCATATACAGTACCATACTCCTTATACACCTGCCTATACAGTACTATATGGCTTATAAACCAGCATATACAGTCCTGTGCTGCTTAGACACCTGCCTATACAGTCCTGTGCTGCTTAGACACCTGCCTATACAGTCCTGTGCTGCTTAGACACCTGCCTATACAGTCCTGTGC
>JABFDZ020000016.1:7132474-7142777 GCA_019775955.2 Pollimyrus isidori
CGTATAAATGCAGGATTAAGATCGTGGGGGGGTCGAATCGAGATCGCGATCTTTTAACGATTAATTGTGCAGCTCTAATACACAGTCCTGTACTGCTTAGACACCTGCATATACAGTCCGGTACTGCTTAGACACCTGCCTATACAGTCCTGTACTGCATATACACCTGCCTATACAGTCCTGTACTGCTCATACACCTGCATACACAGTCCTGTACTGCTTAGACACCTGCATATACAGTCCTGTACTGCTCATACACCTGCATACACAGTCCTGTACTGCTTAGACACCTGGATATACAGTCCTGTACTGCTTAGACACCTGCATATACAGTCCTGTACTGCTTAGACACCTGCATATACAGTCCTGTACTGCTTATACAGTACCATCTTCAGAGCCACTTATCTGTGAAGTGTACGTTTGCACTTAACCTTAGAATTCATGTGAATGACGAGTAATAGCATTTGATGAATTTCTGGAGCCCACTGTATCCATTAGGAAAGACCACTAGGAGCCCCCCCCGCCAACTTGGCCCCCATATGGCATTTGGGGCAGCAGCGATGCTTTTCCTCTTTACAGACACGACAGAAAAACAAACCGGTCTGCAGATAACCTATTATCTCCTCCTTGATGACTGTTCTGTTTAAAAGGTCAGTAAAAAAAAAACAGCATGACAAAAGTTGAATTCCATTAAATTTTTCTACATCAAGAATGTGCAATTAATAATTCATTAGTTGTATCTGAAATACAAAATTAATCCAAACAAAAGGAATAACCATAATGAAATATAATTTTGGAAAAAACTAAATGTCAGTTGAATTTTTGCTATTTCAATTTCATAATCAAATTTGACTAAAATCATGTAAAAAAAAATTTAAATAAGAAGAATAGCACCTGCATACGCAGATGGGAGCCCCCCGGGCAGGAGCCGAGCACCACGCGGGCAGGAGCCGAGCCCCACGCGGGCTGGGGCCCCCTGGGCAGGAGCCGAGCCCCACGCGGGCAGGAGCCGAACCCCACGCGGGCTGGGGCCCCCCGGGGCAGGAGCCGAGCATCATGCGGGCAGGAGCCGAGCATCACGCGGGCTGGGGGCCCCCGGGGCAGGAGCCGAGCCCCACGCGGGCTGGGGGCCCCCGGGGCAGGAGCCGAGCCCCACGCGGGCTGGGGGCCCCCGAGGCAGGAGCCGAGCCCCACGCGGGCTGGGGGCCCCCGGGGCAGGAGCCGAGCCCCACGCGGGCTGAGGGCCCCCGGGGCAGGAGCCGAGCCCCACGCGGGCTGGGGGCCCCCGGGGCAGGGGCCGAGCCCCACGCGGGCTGGGGGCCCCCGGGGCAGGAGCCGAGCCCCACGCGGGCTGGGGGCCCCTGGGGCAGGAGCCGAACCCCACGGGGGCTGGAGCCGAGCCCAACACCCACAACAATTAACAATTAATCAACAATTAACCTTTAGCATCTGCCATGAGAGAACATGTGATTTGCAGCAGATGCGATTCAGGTGGCTGGACAATCAGAGCCTGAGAAGCAGAGACTCCGTGACACATGGCAACATCCAATCTCTAAACTCTCTGACAACCTCTCATCTGGCACATTAGGCTAAGAGCAGAATGAAGCCCATGCAGGAAAAGCATGTGACAGGAACACTTACCCTGGTGGCACACTGAAGCACACTTATGATTCCTGCAGCCCAGCGTACGATTGCAGTGCTGGTCACATGGTGGGCAGTTTCCCGGGCAGCACTGCAAAGGGAATATTTTGCATGCCTTTGTGAAGACAGACACTTCACATGGAAACTGTCTGGCTGCTGGATGCCACATTCCTGCCTACAAGACTAGCAGAAGAACAAGCGAAGATGGACAGCAGACGACAGCTGTACACTCTGCTCTCTCTGCAGGTTGTGGCATAGCGTGCGGAACAGATCAGTTACTGAGAGTTTGCACTATTTCCACAGTAATACCTGCTAAAACAGGTGACCAAACTAATTCATAGCAGATCATTTATACAGCTTTTTCAAACTGAGGCGATGCCCTCTCCCTCTAGTGGCAGGCAGTGTAACTTCACATTCTCTCACCTTTGCCAAGAGTGCATCCAGATGACAGACTGCAGGCACCCTACTTATTTACTACAAAGAAACCAGTCACCTTCCGCCGGCACTGGTGCCGCTGGCAGCTGCGAGTTCGAGGGCACTTGGACTCGCAGAGGAAGACCTTGTGGCAGGGCATGCTTCGGGAGTACTTCCCACAGCGGCACTGCTTCTCCACCTCCTGCAGCAGGCACAAGAGCATGCAGGTCAGGGACGCACTGCACTGCTCAGAGCCATTAAAGTGTGCACAGCCACCCACCCAATGCAGCAAGGTTAGTGCACAGAGTGTAACTGGGAAGGTCTGACCGTTACAGCAGTAGCAGTGATGCAAGGGTCTGGCCAGAACAAGAAAAACCCACCCATCAGTTTGGCTGTGGGATAAGGACAGCAAACAGCTAAGGTAGGGGTGGGGAACCTGTACCATACCGGGCCAATGTGGCAGCAGGTTTTTGGGATGGCCTCAAAGGTCATCTCAAAAACCTGCACCCACACCGGCCCTCAGTGGATGAGGTTCTCCACCTCGAGACCAAGGGGAACACGGCTATCAGCCAATAGCTGTTGCTGGCATGACAGTCACACCCTAATATCTGTAATAAAGGGCAGAGAAGAGGAAACAATGCACAGAAGAAATTCTGGCTGGAGATAATACACATTGTACCATATGCAAGTCATATGCAACTGTGTTTTCACACAATTAGTATTTACTTTGTCATGGAAGAATGGGCACCATCTAGTGGTCGTCAGTGTGACACACAGGCTTTCCAGCTCCCTAAGCGCACAGCTGCCAACGGGCCCCTCACCTGCCGGCATGTCTCACAGGGCCCCCGGTGGCAGCGCATGGAGCAGCAGTGCAGGCCGCAGTCCAGTGGCTTGCCGCAGGTGTCTCCACACGTGGGCACGTCCTTGGTGCAAGGCAGCGAGAACTCTGAAAGCACCAGACACGGAGCCCTAAGAACGCCACACGCGGCACGGCGAGCGAGAGGAATGGCGTTGCATACGTGATGCGGGTTGTCACGGGAACACCCCGCACCGACTTGGCACTCACTGGATTTGCCACAAGGGCAGAGCCTGTTTCCTGAGCGAGGACACTGGCCACAGGGTCCCGAGTGACACACCCGCTCACACGTGTGATTCCCACAGGGTAGAGGCCTCCCACACACCTGGACGGGGCCATGAGGCAGCATTTAGCATCACATCCAGCACATGGTCACGGAGATCATGAAAACTGAAAACAATGCCTGTTAGGGGTACAGCAAACACCAAAAAGCAATGTATCACCTGCTGACAGTGCCACAGCGGACTGGCACAGAGCCTCTGTGAGACTTCTCTGCCACAAACACAGGGCTGTTGGCTTACCCGAGGGCATGGCTCACAGTCACCTGTAGAAGACCAAAACAGGAGGACACAAGCAGATCATCGAAGTGCAGCTCATGGTTAATCCTTTCACACCAAGGCTGGTGCCCGTGCAGAGCCACAATTCCGACCCAGGCATTGCATTCACACCAAAAACAGCAGCGGTGCAGGGCCAATATATCTGGGCCGTAGCTCATTTTTCTCTCCCCAAAAGACTAAGATAGGAGTGCAAGACGTCGGGAGGTAGGGTCAGAGTCGTCAGAGTGGGACATGAAAGTTTACGAAAAATGAAAAATACGCAAAGTTGAAAAGAGCTAAACTAAAACGGTTCTGGAAATAGACCTGCTGAACAGGGAACTGGAGCAGTGTGGCGACTGCTTTGGACGATTCCAGTAAGTTGCTGTTATTGTGTTGACTCATAATGTGACTATGAACTTGGCTAACTAATGTATTACCATTAGAATCTGATGTCGGCGTACAAGCCCTTGAAAGGTTTCTGCCTTGTAAAAGCAATAAAAACAACACTCACACTAACGTGCTTTTAATGTTAGTAAATTAACATGAAATCTATTTTGTATCTATTGTCTTTCATGCGTTTGAACAGAATGCAGATGGACAGGAGCATCACCTATTCCATGTGAAAGAGTCACATTTCTTGATTATTTGTATATTTGTAAAATAAATGTTTACCAAAATGTTTCATTCTTTTCCTGTCTTTCTCTCCCTGATATAGCAGTGACTTCAGCATCCTGTACTTATGTGCATTTTAACCATTATAAGCTAACTTGTACTTCACTTGTGGTATAAAAGGTTGAAATGCATGGTAATTTCTTGTCCAGTGCAAATGCACATAAGTACACATTTGTGCTCTTACAACAATTGCCACACACATCGCTAAGCCTGTCACGATAACAAATTTTGATGGACGATAAATTGTCCCAGGAATTACACGCCACATTGACATTGACGTCATAGTGTAAAATACGGCTCACTTGCTACCGGTTTGAGTAACTATGAGCGCAAGAAAGGATAAACTTGCGTTTCAGAAGCTAAAACAACAATAATTTCCTAAGAGCACCGTGTCCTCAAAATATAATAGAGTTTTAAGTTTCCACGTAAACCTCTGGGAAATTCGGCAAACCCAACATATTTATACTCACATTTCATATAATTTATTGCCACATTTTATCGCTTATCGTGAACACGTCTGCCTGGGCAAAATTGATAATTATAATCAGATGATCATCATAACTGATTTTTTCTTCTTCATGTCTCAGTCTGACGTGTATATTTCTTACATGAATAATAGGTAATAAAACATAACTAATTTTAATTGCAAAATGGAGTACAACTGATTCAAACGCTTTTCAAATTACAGCACAGTACAAATTACATTACTGAACGGAATTACAGTGTATAATTAAAATACGCTATACAATACAGTATAATACTGTACCTAAATATTCAATTTTATTTATACAGCGTGTTTTCACAACATTGTCTGAAAGCGTTCACTGCAGCATCTCCGTGGCTCGTTTTATGGCGGTTTATCATAAGCTTAGTTGAGTCTATATAACACAAATCTGAATATTAAACAACTTTAATTAGAACTCTGACAAAGTACCAGTGCTGCCACACTTTTACACTACGCTGTTTGTCGTGCTTCTTCATGGATCTGAAGCATCAACCTCTCCTGTTCCCATGTTTCTGTTTCACACTAAGATTAGCAAACACAGATTAACACAACGTGTACTTAAGCACATAAAGAACATACCAAGTTAAACATTCTCCACTAGAATGACTGGGGATGTGCATCGTTACTTCATTGCCACATGCATACACTATCACTGTCCAGGAGCAGGGTCTATTAGTCTAAGCTATGCTAACGCCAGGGACAAAGTTGAATGAATAACACTCCCCTTCGTGTCCGTGGATGTAAGACAAGGCAAACATCTTAAAGCCCTTTTCTAATTTACTCGTTGTTACTTTGTGCATCATTGATGATAAGTGAGTTCATGCCTCATTAGTAGTGATGTGTCGTTCATGAATGAGACGGCCCTTTGAGCCGACACTTTTTAGTGAATGATGGGAGCCGGCTCCTGTTCAAGAGCCGTTTAATTAATGTTTATAGAATTGTCCGGGTTTTTGAGCTGCCTAAACATTAAGGACGAACACGTTGCCTTCCGAAAAACCCCGCCGACCAGATGGCATCTTATTTTTAACAAGCTCAAATCAGGTCATGCTAATCAGTATCAGGTTAAAAGAAGAGAAGGGAGGGCTTTTAAAAAGAGTCGATTAGGAGCTGAAAGAGCCGGGTTTTCTATATTATTCGATATTAGCATTTGGGAGAGAGACATGAGGAAAACAAACAAGCATGCAAATGAAAATTATCGTGGCCAGAAAAACGATCGTCGTCATTTTAATTATCGTGCAATTAATTGATTTATCGTTTATCACAACAGGCCTACACATCGCTTTTAAAGGTTAATAGATACATGTGTTAGAGTTATCCCCAGGTATTAGCATGCATGACTTGCAGTTCATCCATGAATGCATCTCCAACTGCGACCTTGTTTTTAACAGGAACACACAAACAGTAGTTTATGTGGGACCGCTGAAGTGGTTGGCAGAGTTACCCAAATGACTCGCGGGACACTCAAATTCTGAATGAACTGTTTTGGGTAAAACTCAGTAACAATATCAAATAAAGCTAAAAGAAAATAATGTAAGTCTGCAGTAAATTAAAAAAATAGTCTTGTGTTTATCACATCTCTGACAGTCCTCCATTTTTGTCTTCACTTCCGAAATGGCACCCCACTCACAGCAAGAAGTACATGATGACATCATTGTTCTACCCTTTCGGCACCAAGTACAGTGTGAATGCAAGTCAGTATTTGGTGGGGCTCCAGCCAGGGCCTCATGGGAAGGAGCCATGTAAGGCAGCTACAGTCAGATGAACAGCTTAAAACAACACAGGCGGATCCCAGTCCAGCTGACTGAGGCAGCTCCAGTCCAGTAGTGCTCACCGGAGTGTAGAGAAATGAGAACGGGCTACAAACTGGCTGGCGGCGAGCACAGAACCTACCTGCGTGGCACAAGCTCTCACAGGGGTGCTGGCCGCAGAGCAGCAGACGGCCGCAGGGCTGCAGGCAGGACCAGGTCTTCGAGCTGCAGCGTCTGGCCACAGGCTTGGCCTTCTTGCAAAAACACGTCACCTGCACCATCTTTGGGCAGGGGGGGCATGGACCTGGACAACCACAAGCTAGAGTTTCAGAGTCTGGCCTACAGAGTAGCTGTATCATAAATAATATTTATAATAAACCAACGAGCGGTTAGACCAGAGGTGGGCAATCTTATCCGCAAAGGGCCGGTGTGTCAGCTGTTCAAACCCAGGTGTGAGGACTCTTCAGCCAATCAGTCCTCTAATTAGCAATGTAATTAGGGAGTTGCAGCAAAAACCTGCATATACACCGGCCCTTTGCGGATAAGGTTAGCCACCCCTGGGTTAGACCCAAGATGAAACTCTCACTCCCACCAAGAAAAAGGCAGAGTACCTGGGTGGCAGAGCAGCAAACAGCGATGTCCACAAGCTGGCCTGAACTCTCTGTCACACACCTGACCGCACGAGTGAGGGAGCAGCCAGGGGTCTAGCTGGGGATCCTCCACCTTCCCACAGTAGCAGTAGTACCTGCGGGGCGTCTCCTGGTGCTGGTATTCACGGCGGCACTTTGGGCTGCCCAAAAACCAGGATCCAGAGTTAAGACGAGCTTCAGCAGTGTGCTATGAAATACGGGGTCCAGGAGATTCTCCTACCACGGCCAGGGGTGCTCCTTCTTCCCAAAGTCCTCATCTGTCACAGAGGACACAAGGAAAATGCTGTCCTTGGCCCACTTCTGAATGCAGGGCAGATGGAACAGACAATAGCAGCCCCGACAGCTCCATACCTAGGAGAGATGACAGACACCAGTGTTACATGCCAAGCTGGGCTCAGAGGGAATGACACTGCAGCTTAGTTTGCCTGATTCTTTTCTTTGGAGCCAAAGAGGCCAAAATAAAAATGCTGTAAACCAGGAAATGTGTCTTAACTGAACCATACAAAAAAAAAAAAAAAAACATGAAAAAAATTTCTCTTGCCCCATCTAGTCAAAACAGCAAGAACACAAATGAAAACAAAATGGTGCTACACTGCCCAGCGGCTCTTAATGTAATCAACATATGCAAATTTTACACACACACACAGCCATGGCCAAACATTTTGAGAATGACACAAGTATTGGTTTTCCCAAAGTTTGCTGCTTCAGTATTTGTAGATCTTTTTGTCAGATCTTTGTATGGTATACTGAAGTATAACTACAAGCATTTCATATGTCAAAGGCCTTTTTTGACAATTACATTAAATGCACACACAAAGTCAGTATATGCAGTGTTGGCCCTTCTTTTTCAAGACCTCTGCAATTCACCCTGGCATGCTGTCAACTTCTGGGCTAAATCCTGACTGATGGCAACCCATTCTTGCATAACCAATGCTTGGAGTTTGTCCGATTGTGAGTTTTTGTTTGTCCACCCGCCTCTTGAGAATTGACCAGAAGTTCTCAGTGGGATTAAGATCTGGGGAGTTTCCTGGCCATGGACCCAAAATGTCGACGTTTTGTTCCCCGAGCCACATAGTTATTTCTTTTGCCTTATGGCATGGTTCTCCATCATGCTGGAAAAGTCATTGTTCATCACCAAACTGTTCTTGGATGGTTGGGAGAAGTGGCTTTCAGAGGATATTTTGATCCTACTCTTTATTCATGACTGTGTTCTTACGCAAAATTGTGAGAGGGTCCACGCCCTTTGCTGAGAAGCAGCCCACACACGAATGGTCTCAGGATGGTTTACTGCTGGCATGACACAGGATTGATGATAGCGCTCACCTTTACTTCTCTGGACAATCTCTTTCCAGATGCCCCACACAATCGGAAGGGGGATTCATCAATGACTGTCTTCAGCAGTCTAATCCCTGTACCTTTTGCAGAATATCAGTCTGTCCCTAATGTTTTTGTTGGACAGAAGTGGCTTCTTTGCTGCCCTTCTTGACACCAGGCCATCCTCCAAAAGTCTTCGCCTCACTGTGCATGCAGATACACTCACACCTACCTGCTGCCATTCCTGAGCAAGCTCTGCACTGGTGATGCACCAATCCTGCAGCTGAATCAACTTTAGAAAACTGCCCTGGCGCTTCAATCTTCACAACGATTGAACCTCTCTCCTTGAGGTTCTTGTTGATCCAATGGTTGATTTAGGTACAATGTTACTAGTAGCAATATCGTTGCCTGTGAAATCCTTTCTTTGCAGAACAATGACGACTGCATGTGTTTCCTTGCAGGTAACCAAGGGTAACAAAGGAACAATGATCTGAAGCACCAGCTTCCTTGTAAAGCACCCAGTCTCAGTCTGGTATTCTAACTCAACTAGCATGACAGTGTGATCTCCAGCCTTGTCCTCGTCAACACTCTCACCTGTGTTAACGAGAGAAGCACTAAAATTATGTCAGTAGTCAGGGTTGAAATGTATAGGAAATGGGTTTTTTGGGATTAAGTTCATTTTCATGGCAAAGAGGGACTTTGCAGTTAATTGCAATTCATCTGATCACTCTCCATAACATTCTGGAGTTTATGCAAATTACCATAATAAAAACGGAGGCAGCAGACTTGAGAATTACTATTTGTGTCATTCTCAAAACTTTTGGCCATGGCTGTGTGTGTATGTGTAAAATTACAAGCTATTTGCCGTGTGATCCAAAACAACCAAATCCAAGAGGGCTAGGTATTAAGCATATTTTCACGTCATCCCAAAAAAATGCAAAGCACACTAATAAATACCGTGAGAGGAGCATGAACTACTGCTCAATTGGCCAACTTCAGCATTTCACAAAAGCAGGTGAACAGAGTGATGTATTGGCCAGGCAAAGCAGCAGTGCACAGGGAAACACTCTGGAAGAAAATAGGCCAAAGAGCTTCAAATACCGCCTGATTTCTTTTCACGGACGCAATACAGATGAGGCAGGAAATGGCACCAGACTGAAAAGCATCATTCAGATATCGCCTAGTGCGCTCCAGATCTTTGGAATCTCCACCTGAGGAACAGAACAGAAACAGAACGCTGTCATCATGTTAACATGTGATACAGTAAAAATGTAAAAATATTTACAATTAGGCAACACAAAGATCTTTTTAGAGCAACCTTTACATCTTCGTCACCTGTCTGATCTGTATATGATGTGAATGTCGAATCCAAAATCTTCCCACGTTTGCCATTCAGCTCTACGTCACCATCATCTTCATCATCCGATGATGAGCTGTAGTGGCTCTCTGTCAACCTCTGCGCTGCTGCCCGATTGGACCTTTGTATTTCCTCGAACTTTGACTGAGAAGACAGCTCTGAAAATTGAAAGTATAATTCACATATGTGAGTGGCTGACATAAAACATGCTGGGAAGTTGGAGAGATGCTTCAAAGGGTGCGATCACACTGAGGTTCCTGGGCTGTCTCAACCAGGAACTTTTGTAGCTTTTGGCCACTGTCAGGTGCCACTTTCCCATCACATGACATGAACTGTAACCTTTATGTTAAATAAGCCCGGCAGAGTCAAAAAGCTTGCAAGTTAATCTTCACACGTAATTTCATATGAAACACACCGCCACCCCAAAACAAAAGAGGATGTACAAGTCGTTTTATCATGATCAAAATGGGACACAGGCTTTATGTGTATTTTATACAACAACTGACATTTAAAATTCATTATTACACAGCTCGCTGGAATGCTTGATTCTGATTGGTCAGTTGAGACATTTGCAGGTCCGTTATTTTCAAATAATGACCGCTCCAAAGTA
>JABFDZ020000016.1:7142877-7159329 GCA_019775955.2 Pollimyrus isidori
CGCGTCGGGTCCTGATCACACTGTCGGGGCTTATTTCGCGATAACTACCGGCTGCCTGTATATTATCCCTTACTTATTAAATTCGGACAGCAGACTGATCTATCGTTTTCTACACGGTAAAAAAAAAAAATCATGTAACATTATTCTGATAAGCACTGGCAAGTTTCAGAAATAGCATGTATGTCATCGACTGTGTTGCCCGATGCAGAAATGTGGAAAGAAAAGCAAAAAGATCATCATTAATGCATTTCATATAATGACTGCAAAAATAATTCATCAGCTCATTTTTTACACCACCACTTTTATGTCTTTTCCTAGCACCTCCGTGCAGCTTCCAAGTTGGCACCAGTACTTGTGGCATCGCTGTAAGCCCCAGCCCAGTAATTTGCGGTCAAACAAAATGTATGTAGTCTGTAGTAGGGTACTAGGGACCAAACAAGGTAGGAACTACAAGTTCCCACTGTGGGAACACAAAATTAGTACTGGAAAATTGTTCTGGTTACTGAAAAAAAACGGTACATGAGGTGTTAAAGTGGCCATAGTGGCACCATCAGAGGCTGGCTTACCTTTGCTAGGGAGTAGTGCAGATGCTGTACCTGGTACGCTGGTTTTGCTTCCTTTTGCCCCATCCAGCCTGCCACTGGAGTACAAGTTGCCCCTTTGCTGGGTGAGAGAGAGATCAGGCAGGGCCTGGCCCCTCCCTTGGCCCCTGCCTCTCCCCCTGCCCTGCTGTCGCCAAGCAGGCTCCATAGCTGTCGCTCCTCCCTGAGTAACATCAAAAAATTCACAGACATTTATTGTCCTCAATGTCATATAAACAAGCTGTTCAGCCACATGCACAAACATCCCCATTAACATAGGTAAAAACTACTCAAAACAACTACTCACAAAACTATTCCGTGAGCACACACACACACACACACACACACACACACAGGAATCAATTGAAAATTATTTAAATTACACAGTTTTAAAAATAATAAAATGTATAATCATCAATATTTATTCATCCATCCATCCATCCATTTTCCAACCCGCTTATCCTTCTGGGTCGTGTGGAGTCCAGAGCCATAGCGTGAAAATGAGCAATGCACTGGTAAGAAACTAGCAAAACCATTTTATGTAACGCTTTGCACAAGGAAAAAATAGTAAACTTGAAATGTGAGACTTAGGCTAGGTTGTACCAAAATGGATTAATTGCAATATAGACTTAACTATGGTTAGTAAATTTATATTTAAACAGGAGTTTAATCATTGTTTTCAACCCTGGATTAGTTAAAACAGGTTAAACTATAATTATTGGATTTATTTAGGTTGAGTGACAAATTCCTTTGAAACAAATTGACAATTTATCCTAGACAAAATATGTCCCTAAAAGGCTAACGCCAATGTCTCAAACTTTCAAAGAAACAACTACTTGAGCTTTTGCTGATTCATTTTTCACACACAACCAATGAAGACAACCATGGGGGATGCAGAAAGTTCTTAGGTTAAACTTCATGCATAATTTCATGTAAAATTACACCACCACACCAAAACAGCGGAAGACAAGAAAGTCCTTGTATTAGGTATGTGTTAGTTATTGAGGGATTGATCACCATCGAAACGGGACAGTTTTTTATTTATATTGTACTTATATGATCCGTGCCACGTTCGCGATTTTTATTAAATTTCTCTAGCGGCTGGACCCTCCACTTTCCGCAGAGTAAAACACAGTGTAACATTATCCTGCTGATAAGCATTGGCAGGTTTCACCGCTGGCACTAGTGATATTAGATAAAAGTGAATTGGTCAGCGATCTACTTTTCTGATTCAGAAATATGGAGACTCAAGCTAAAATATATTAAGTGATGCATTAAATGTAATTGGGGTACAGAAATAATTCCATCTGCTCCATTTTTGTTCTGGTACACCTCTTCTGCACTTCCACAGTACTTCCATGTTAGTGCCGCGTCTTGCGGTAAACCAATCGGCCAGGTATGGCGTGTGAAAGCGCCTATTTCTGCAGACTGATTTCCAAAAAGATCCTAGGCAACCATCTGATAACTTTCAGTAGCATGAAAATGCAAAGCTATTAGGAGCTGAAGTGGGGATACAGCAGAGGTCCTCTTACTTCCAAGCATGACAGCTAGTTCAACCTTCCCACTGAGGTATGACACTTAATTAAAACCAATACCACTGGGAAAAACACACTATTGCTTTATTATTTAATTCAATTGGGTCTCATTTTCCTACATGGGACTCTTCTCCAATCGCACCCAACAAAGAAATGTAGCCATGTTGTCAATAAAAATAAAATTGACCTTTTGGTTAGATTATGACTGCTAATCCATCTTTATACTAGGTTTAAATTCAGTGGTGCAACAAACATGAATTTAATCTAGGATTAAGTGGAAATTAAACAGATTACCAAAGGTTTAGATATAATTACCTGTAAAAATTTAACTATGTTTAAATTTTGATGCAAGAGGATTAGTAGCTAAATTTTAATTTAATCCAGTTTAAAAGTTAAACCATGTTGGTGCAACCTAGCCTTAAAGTTTAAATTTTGCTTATCTGATGGAATTATTTACACAAATCCCTTAAGTGAATTGAAAAATTAATTTAATTTGTATGGCACATTTTCACATTACATTGTCTCAATGTGCTTTACATTGTCCCTGTCCAAAGCCCCCAGTGAGCATGCCAGAGGTGACAGTGGCAAGGAAAAACTCCCTAGAAAGAAGAAACCTTGGGAGGGACCAGATGCAAATGAAGAGCCCATCCTCCAGGGGGCAACAGAGGAAGTCAAAGTCAAATGAGCAAGATGCCAAAAATCCCAATTTAAACCATCCAGATTTTAAGTTGAGTTTCAAATCCCTCAGAGAAAACCCTTAAGATACATCGTACCGTTTTCATGGTGACTGTTTGTTTGCATGCACTCATACCTGTTTGTGATACCTGTTATCACCTCCAGTGTAAATTTCATTGACAAAAATGTTGATGAAATCGTCATCACAGAAAAACCCTTCATCAGAACATAAACAAAAATTTAACTTAAATATGTTAATAACAATGATTAAATGAAACATTCATCTGACAAAAGTAGATAAAATAAAACTGGACTGTCACCGCTGCACATAAGGACAGTTTCCCCTGGTGTATTTTGCTCAGTACGAGTAGGTATTTTTCGATCGACTAAGTACTACTGAATGGGGCATATGGCAACCACTTTGCTGAATGGAAGACAACAAGCACCAGCACTAACTTGGATGATGCACAGAAGTACTAAGAAAAGAAGTAGTAGAGAGAAAATTGAGCAGATGGAATTATTGTATCTCCATATTTCTGTTTTGTGCAACTGACTATTTTAAAGATAACCTAAGTTAAACTTGAAGGGAAAAAAGCTGTAAATGGTTCCATTTCTTTGGAAACTTCAGGGAAGAGGCATAGAGGTATTCCATGAAAGTTTACATTTCACACACATACAGTTAGTTGTGGCTCTAAATTGAGAAGGTACAGGATGTGTTTCTGCACACGCTATTCCAAACTCACGCATGTTAGAGCCTCAATGAAGTCAGGCGGTGGGCAATTTGGCAAATATATTAGCAGTACCAAAGGTGAAAAAAAAATTTCAGAGTAACCCATGTCTAAACATATGTTAAGATTTTTTTTTTTTTTTTTTTTAACTAACAGCAATACTAAAATCAGCACCTTGAACCACCACGACTTGTAACAGAATTCCCCCCACCCCTAATTCACACACACAAATCATTCTGACCCCCAAGTTATGTGGTTTTTCCCCTCAGACCTCAGTCAGTAGGTATTCAGCACAGCTGACCCTTAGCACCTCATAAGCCTTACTGTTTGGGAGATACTCTGACCCAGTCATCTGGCTGAAATGATTTGGCTCTTGTCAAAGTCACCCAGATCTTTATCCCTGCCCATTACTGGATGTTAGTTTACCATCTAGACTTCCCAGACCTCGACATGCGCCAGTTTTACAAGGTATTCAACATTATTTGTTTCATATGAGGTTGTCGGAATGTTTTGGCTCGACGGTGTTACACACACACGTACACAGTACTGTCTTGGACATCCAGAGAAAGTGATGGTTACATGATCATCCTGTTGATGTAAATTTTCTCAATACCTCATCGAGTTAATGAATTAATTGAGCAGGTGGTCAAACTTAAATAGATGAAATGGCTGGGGTGCCCCTGAAGAGCGGTTTTGGAACTGAAGCACTGCTCTTCTAGCCATTCAAGATATTAACGACTTTTCGAAGGGCAGAAGCAAATCTTATTTTTACTGGTAATTTTCTAATGTTTTCTTATTGTGAGCAAATGCACACTTATTACCCATAATGGTTAAATTCGCTTGCCGTACTGATATTCACTAGCCGTATCTGTTAAACGTGAATAGCACACTGGTTTAAATCGGGCGTTATAGTAGCACATCGCAGTAACCGTATCTGTTTAAGGGTTTAATTCGGTCAAGTAAAGGCGGTTTATTGAATAACCAGGCAGTTGTGCAGTTTAGCCGTGTAACACAACGTGTTTAAACATATGAATCGATTCGTCTGATGCTGAACTACAACGCATGCAGCAAAACTGCGACATTATAGTATATTATCATAATGAGTTTTGCTTAAAGCTCCATTGAGAAGGCAACATACCCAAGCCGGGAAGACGCCGCTGACACGCGCACAACAAACCGAAGTGCACGCTGGGTCTTCCTGGCACAGTGCACGCCGGGAAACATGGTAATCTGTGACCGAATTTCTAACCTATGTCTTTATTTTCTATTAATTTCTATTATCTATGGCTATGGACTGCTACTCTTCATGAAAATTCAGTTCTATAGACAAGTAATTAAATATCGGTTTATTAAGAAACGTCTGAAATGTCGCAGTTTCGTTAATTTTCCTAAATTGCTACTGAATCAAATTAATGCCTGAATTTTCAAAACTACAGATCCCGTGATTCCTTGTGCGTTTCAAATATCCAACTAAATAATGATACGTCGCTTTTTTGTAAAGAACAAAAAAGAAATTTTTATATTTACATAAAAATGATCATAATGGACAGAATGAGTATGATTTAATAATTTTCTTGCAATATACAAACAATATGCAAAGAAACACTCATTGCACCTCCTTCCGCTTTGTTTGTGAAAGTCTAAGTTACATCAATAATTCTCTGATATAAAATGTTTTATGTTTGTCATGAAAATGTAAAGTTCAACCGGTACTACAATTACCGGGTAAAGCACTTTCATTTTCTTCCCTTCTGACCCAGTTTTGCTTGTCTTTCGATTAGTAATGGTACTAAATTCCTCATTGGCGATTAAATATTTATTTGTAGGTGTCGTTAATACAGAGTGGACATCTCCGTAATATCCTGGAATCAGTCCAGTAAATCTGTTGTTGGGATAATGGCCCCAGTAACCTGTTTCAAGAAATACAATGTTCTGTGATGATTGAGAGTGAGCGAGGACGCCAGTGGCCTGTACTATGAAGCAGGGTTACTGGTTTATCGGGGTAACTTGTCGGATTTAAGGTAATTTGGGCAAAATGTAAGTGAACGAATGTGAACTCCATTTAAACTGTGGTACCTTAAATCCGACAAGTTACCTTGATAAGCCAGTAACCCCGCTTCGTAGTACAGGCCACATGTTTCATTTTGTTAAAGGCTTACTATATCGAGTACCTTCCTGATTTATAAACAAACAAAACCAGAAATATATGTAATTGCAGTATAATATTGTGCCGTTAGCCTACAAAAGTTGTCTATTCTGTTATATTTTTTTGTTTTAAATTTCAGGTATTATCCCAATTAATTAAACCAAGGCTGTCCAAATCTGCTCCTGGATCTAGAGTTTACCTCTGTGCAGGTTAAAGGATGTAATAACATCCACATAATCAGTGAACAGAATAACAAACAGTATTATACAACGGACAGATTTGTTAGTCTGAGAACTCTTAAGCCAACACTGCACAATGATTTCAGTTTATACTCTTATTTTTTTTAACTAAAAATAGATCACAGTGATTTTTCTACACAATTCGTGACATTGTAACAGTTAAGAAATGCTCAAATACATTTATCCAAGTTAGTCTTCTGTGTCTTTTTTTTTTCTGGTCTGGTTCTATTTTTCTGTCAGTTCTCATCCAGTATATATCCAGTCAGATATATACATTCTTATAATCATCATATAATGTACCCCATAAAGTCAACTTGTAATTTTATCATTGCAATAATACTTTTGGGTAACACTTAGGGTCATGTTTTTAGTCATTTAAACACACTCATAACAAATAATAATGCATCCATAAACATGGCTATAAATATTTATGTTTCACTTATGTTTCTGCCATCTGTAATGTACTAAAGATGCCTTTTAATGCATTGCAGTGGTTGGTATAAGCCTTAAAGATGCTTCGTACTGCATTACAAAAGGTATCTATAGTGCATTATAGATGACAGCTTCATAAGCCATAATAATACAATACACAGTAAACATTGCTGTAATGTTATGCCTTTTCATAAATATGTATAGCCTAAATTTTATATTAAAACATGGCATTAAATTACATATTGTATATATTAAAATTTGATATAGTTTATAATATACAATTTTATATATTCTTTTTTATGTGAGGAACTGCACAAAGTTTGCACAAACCTTGAAAGGGAAAAACATGGTTTTTAATTATTTTTCCTATTTCTTTCTCACATTCCCTTTCTACTTTTTTCTTAAACCCCACCAGTTGCAGCACTGACTGGGTCCCCCATTTGAGCGGAGATTATGATTTTTTTCTCTAGCTTATTGACTCTCTGCTTCAGTTTCAGCTGTGCAGCCTCATGCTCTGCCAACAGCCGGGCAAACTTGGTCTGCAGGAGGTCTACGGTGCCCGTCATTCTGTTCACCTTTTCCTCCATGTCCTTAGGGTCAGGGCCCTGCTTGGCCACTTCTAAATCTAGGAGGCCATCTTTCATGAGGATCTGCCTTCCCTTTTCTTCTAGCATCGCCTTGGCATCAGGGTACTCTGTCAGAGCTTCCATCAAGTCATCCTTGGACAGGCAGAAGAGGTCTGAGTATCCAATGCTGCGAATGTTAGCAGTTCTCCGATTTCCAGCTTTACTGCCCTTGATGTTCAAAATACTGATCTCGCCAAAATAGCTTCCATCACTAAGGACTACAAACTGTGTGACGCCATCATCTGCCACCACTGCTAACTTCCCTTCCTTGATGATGTACATCTCCCTGCCAATGTCACCCTTTTTGCAGATGTAGTCCCCAGGGCTGAACACCTGTGGCTGCAGTTTTAGCACCAGTTCCACCAGCAGCCCCGCCTCGCAGTCAGCAAAGATGCGGACCTTCTTCAATGTGTCCAGATGGACATTGATGGCGATTTCAGCCCTCAATTTATCTGGTAGGTATTTCAGCACCTCTCTCTCATCTACAGCTTTCTTATTTGTCCACAAGTAGTCAAACCACTTTATCACTCTTTTCTCCAGGTCCTTGGTGACCTTTCGAAAGCTCATATATTGCTTTATTGCATCGATTCTGGCCTGAAAGTCAGCTCTTGCTGCATTCATATTGGAAATCATGGAACCAACATTACCTACAATGGTAGCAAAAATCAAAACACCCACCAAGAAGTCAAAAACCACAAAAAAATACTCAGAGTTCTGAACTGGGGGAGGGGTTTCACCAATGGTAGTTAAAGTCAGGGTAGACCAGTATAAACTGTACGCATATTTTCTGACCAGACGTCCGTACTCAGGGTGTGAGACATTAGGGTAAACAAACGTGTCTGATCCGAATCCAATAGCCTTGGAGAAAGAGTAGTACAGACATGCATTCCAGTGGATTATAATCACAATGTACATGACGAGATTTGAAATACGAAAGACATTAGGGAAGTTGGTCCTTGTCTCTGTTCGCTGAAAGAACTCAAACATGCGATTAACACGGAACAACTTGTTGAGGCGAATCTCTGGATAGCGGAGTCCCAGTTTGAAGTATAGGATGTCAGTTGGGATCATGGATATGAGGTCGAGCTTGAACTGCAGGCTTTCCATGTATCGCTGACGCAGCTTCATCTCATCTTTCACAAGCAAGCCCTGTTCAAGATATCCTGCATAAATCCGAGAAAAACAAACCGGTGACTAATATCGAATACAATAAATTGAATAATTATGAAATATATTGTACATTTGTATGGGTGGGAAAATGTCTGCAGGATTGTCAATTTCTGGATATTTTAATCATGTATTAAATTAAGCTACCTGTTCTGGTCCTGAACGCCATGTCGCCCAAGTATATGATGTCTGATAAATAGTCTACGATGAACCACAAAATGAGATAGTCCTGTTGTAATTCTTCAAAGCAAGCTCTGCAAAGATACAAACAACAAAAGTTTTAGCACCGTGCACTGATTTTATCATTTTATCACTATTGTTTTTTTATTTCCTTTATAGTTTTCAGTCAATAGAGAAGTATTATTGATTCTCAGTCTATTTAGCAATGCATGTTTGGAAAGGTTCATTAGAATGAGCTGAACAAACAGCCTCCCTCGTATGTTGGACAAATCAGCACTGGCCACTGGGACAGGCTTAGTTTTACTTAGGTTTATTTCCAGTTTTCTGTCTTGATGCTCCTAATACTAACGAACAGCCAGCGCTCCACCAGATTTTCGCTACCTGGCAATAATTAAGGTCCAGTTATACATGACCGGCATGGTGATGACAAGTAGCCAGTGGTAGTATCTGTTGCTGGCAGGGTCGATGACATATATTTCCTTTGGCCTGCAAAGAAAAAACACGGAGAGTGAATCGGCGGGTTAATTCGAAGAATTGATACGTCTTTGACAAAAACACAGTTGTTGTAACCCACGTGGCCGTTTTATCATTCTTTTCTTTTTCCTTCTCTGTGTTTTCTTTCTTGTCCTTCTTTTCCTTTTTCCTAAAACAAAAATATCAGTAACTTATTACTGTGATTATCATTTTTGCTCAGAATATTATTTTTATAAAGGTATGCCTATATGCTTACTCCTTTTTTGCTTTTTTGTCCTTCTTTTCCTTTTTCTTTTTCTGCTTGCCTCTGAAAAAGAGCAGTTTAAGCTGAAAAGTGCAGGTAGGTGTATGTTCTTCTCGGAGATGTTGAGCTTTGCAAATACTCACTCCTCATTGTTATTGCTGTTGTTCAGGTTGAGGACGAGAGCTGGCTCAGACTCACACTTATTTCTGTGAAGTAAAGTGAGCTGATATCACTGAGAGTGGTCTTCATGTGAAACGCACGTCAGACGGGCAATCTTCATGTCACTGTGGGTTAGTTTTACATGTGTAATAAGTTCTTGCTTACATTTGCCCTTGACCATCTTCCTGGGTGCTCATATCCTTGTCCTGCAGCACTGTTCCACGATGGACTAGTGGGGACCGTTGTGGCTCGATCTTGGATGACATCAGTGCTGTGTTGTCTGTTATCCTTCAGATGATAATAGGAGGCATCCAGAAACCATCTGCTATTGTCAGCAAATTAAACTAGATTTATTAGACAGCAATTAAGCATGAGTGGATTTGTGGGTACAGTACGTAAGAAAAATAGGCTTTTTAGAACATCTTATCTCATCTTAATGAGGCAGATAAGTAATTCTTCATTTAAAATATGTGGGGGCTACCATACAAAGAACAGTTCAGAATATTATCACACTGGCTTCATGTTTACACACCATCGCTAAAACAATCTAACTGTGTATATATATATGTATATATATATATGTGTGTGTGTGTGTGTGTGTGTGTACATTTATATGCCCCTACAGACATTTAAATAATTATAGTTTGACACCTCCAAGGCTTCAGATCTCACCCCTGGTTTATGTCTGTAGATTTTCTATGTACTGTTGCATTTCACACCACTACATAAGTAGGTCCTGCTCCGGTAGATCAGCATATATGTTTATGTAAATTGACAGTAATATCTACAGTATGGGCCATTCCACTGAATCAGTGAAATTTCTGCCCCCAGGACAGAATATGCACAAAAAATACATGTAGATATCAAGCAGAGTGTCTCTGCATTGTCCTCATTGCAAATTTAACATACATAATGTAAAACATTCATGAGAATTACCTAGAACTCATATCTATGTCACCTGTCCCTGTGCTACACTTCACCATTAAATATAATGACTAAAAACCTTTTAAATTTTTTTTTTTTTTTTTTTGCATTGATGTGTGACAGAATTTCTTTTTATGCTTTGAATACATTAATATAAATCAATAATATTCTAGTTAGTGGTGCCTCCAAGTCATCACGCAGTCCAGTTACCTTAATACATTGCTGCGCCTAAAAAAAACTGGCACTTTCCAATGGCGGGTTCATCTATAACTTGCATCATCTCAGTTGCCTGAAGACCACAGGAAAACCAAAAGTAAGTTCTCTCACTTTCTTTCCTGTATTTTTGATGATATTGTAAGTATGTCTGAGTCAAACTCAGTACTCAGTCCTGTTACCCAAATTATTCTTAAGATCTAATTTATTTATTTGTTTAAAAAAATATGCATTTTTATGTTGTTTAAATGTACTCAACATCATCATACTATTATGTTGGACATGTGACTGTGGTTCATGAATGTGGTCATTTTATGATAAAACTTGTCAGTAAAAGTACACATGCATAGTGATTTTTAAGCACACACAAAATATGTGTGTGTGTAGGACATGTAACCAATAATTTCTTTTAAATACACACTTTATTTAGGGGAATACAAAAGAATTCATTGATTTTGTTTTTCCATTGATATTTAAACAGTCTCTGGAGATTTTTATAACAGCATTGAGAAAAATGCAATCACATTCCATCCAAACACTTTAACAACATGAAATAAAGTTACCCGAGATTGATCACTGCACATTTTGAATAGCTAAATACAGGTATATGTTATTATTCAGTGTTGAAAAAGGTGAAAAAAATGAAATTTATTTTTGAAGACTTATAACATGCAGATGGCACCAATTCAGTGGACTCACCCACATATGGAGGTATATGTATATCGAGTATCTGTCAAACATGGCAGTGACTGGACCTCCCTTTATACCTTAATTTGAGGGTGCGTAATCTCCACTGGGCTGTAAAAATGTCCTAATTAAGTGATAATCGCATACAGAGTCCAGACTGACATTCACAGTCATGCAAATGTTAATACCAGTTAGCTATTCCACAATAACTCATCTTCTCTACTTTGGATTTTTAAAAGGGAACAAAATTGTCATAGGCATTACTTTAATACTGTAGGTGGAAAGAAATTGTGATACTACTTTTTCAAACATTGATTAAAATGTATTTCAAATATATTTCTTTAAATGGAATATAACAATAAATCTGTATAAACTACATGTTTCTTAAATTCAGTAGCGAAATGAATTGACTTACCTGAAGCTAGTCTGCCCTATATCCTATTTCCTGGCCGTACCTGAAGGTTCCTCTACATCCTCAAAGGCAAAATCATTTTGAATTCTTCAGTGAAACATTACACACCGTTAGTGAGTCAAAGAGCATTACTATTTATCAGTTTCAGTCTCTGTTTTCCTGTCATAAACTTCATTGACCCGAAGGAGGCTTTGGGGATTTAGACTTGGGTACAAATGACTGTTGCAAAGCCCCTGTGACACCCACCCACCACCTGACAGGCAGCTCATTAATATGAAAGAGGATCACTGCAGAGTTGTTTTTCTTACCTACATAAATTAATTTATGCTCTAAAATAAGCATGATGATATTGGAGTTGTTAGCACGGGTTGTATGTTTTTAGTAATGAAAAATGATAATCAGTTTATGTGTGTCACCATATATTTCTGATTTCTAGCTGTACGGTTTAAATGCCCATTTAAATCTGAGGTGCAAAAGGTGCATTAGTTAATGAGTCATTTGGAGATGATTTTAAACAGTACAAATCTGAAACTGTCTCCTCATAGATGGATCTCACCCTGGCTTTGGTTCACCTTGAGTCTGGAGCAGCAGAGATCCCTGGATTACTCCCACTAGGCTCACTAGCTTGTTTCCTGTTCTGCCCTGTCAGCACTCTGCCATATCCTGTAATCTTATTTAAGCAAACTATCTGCAGCTTCCACAGCCCTCATCTTGTTCTCATTGAACAGATACTGAAGCCAGAGGCCCTGACTGCTTCCACTCTCATGATGGGGCTAGAGCCCCTTGCTTTTCTCTCCATCTGTCATTTGCCAAAATCTGAGAACATATTTGAGATACACCAGTATGGATCAAGAAGAAGGATATAATCTTAATAACTGTTATATAGCAATCCTGAACAAGGTACTGCCTCCAAGCAGTGCTCAATTAGTAAAAATATGCTTCAACCACATTTCACACAACTCAACCTCAGATTTAATAAAAATAATAATAGGTACTTTATTGATCCCCGTGGGGAAACTCTCTTTATGCCTCCCTCAACTTGCTCTTTGTGGAGTAAGTTGTCTGTGAAGGGCAGCCACCTGTACAGTAGCAGCACCCGGGGACCTTGGGGTTAAGGGCCTTGCTCAAGGACCCGCAGATATGCTGAGGCTGGGTTTGAGTCGGCGACCTATGATTATAGGCACACAGGCTCAGCCCACTGAGCCACACGCTGCCCCAAGTCTTTGTATTAGGATAAAATAATCAACAGTGTCAAAAGCACTAAGGTCCAGAAGCATTAGCACAGTTGTGATGTCAGCATCAGTCTTGATGGGCCAAATGTCATTTACGATTTCAGTCAAGGCAGTTTCAGCTGCGTCCTGGGCAGAAGGCCGACTGGAAACAATCCAGTATCTTGTGAATCTCCAAGTATAAGTGAAGTTGAGCAGCAACTATCTTCTCCAGAACTTTTGTCAAAAGTAAGATTCGAACAACTCTTGATGCTGTTCGCTCAACCCAATTTGTTACTTCAATATTAGTTCAAATACAAGAACTTGTGGCTTTAGGTGGAAATTAATGGAAGAAGATTTTAAGCTAGATTTGAGAAAGCACTTCTTTGCACAGTGTGTTGTATGGAATAGTCTTCCCGTTAGTACAGTGGAAGCTGAAACCTTGGGTTCCTTTAAATGAGAACTAGATAACATTTTAATAACTCTGAGCTGTTAGTTAACTTCTCCCCAAACAAGCTTGATGGGCCAAATATCCTCCTCTCGTTTGTAAATTTCTTATCTCCTTATTTTCAGTGCAGCACAAGGCACACCAGTATGTGGGCAATTTACGGTGCTGGGCCTACGGTGTCGTAATATGAATATTTTTATGAAACTTTAAGATTTGATTTTTTATCTTTTCTTTTAACCCCTACTTATAACAAATAGAAACATTTTTTTAATAATATAAAAAAAATCAAATGGGTAAACCACAGAAAACTGAATAAGTAATTGTATATAAAAATAATATTAATAATCAGTTATTATTCACTTTAATTCCTTTGAAATCATTCCTACACCCATTCTCATATATAATTTGGAAAGTGTTTCCTGTATTTTCAAAATACAATAAATACAAAATATACAGTTCAAGTATTTTGATACAAATTACACTCTGACTTTTAATCATGTATGTCAAAGACGAACTGCAGTTTTGTATCTGGCATGTGCTAAATGGCGTCTCCTCTGTGCACTGGCATCGCAAACACCTTCCTTTGTTTTGTCACAGTAGCTGCCATTGCGCGACTCTCTCGCTTCTGCTCCTTTGCCCCTTCTGCAGGTTTGATCCTGCGGGATAACAGTGAAACAGCCTCCTGCGGTCTCCATGGAGATGCTGTCTGTTGCTCTGCTTCTCTGCTGATCGGGGGGGCTGTCCTGGTCCCCAGCTGTACACCCATGGGAGATTTCCCAGCAGTCTGAGCGGACATGGCACCTCCCTGACTTTCTGCTGTGCTGAGAGATGGATCTGGTATATCATGGACTTCTGGGTTGCGTGAGAGGCCATCCGGGCTGGGGGCGTCTCTGTCTGACTTCCCATCAATGTGTGTAAGACCCATGTTCTGGCTACCAGGAATCATGGCTACTAACATCCCTCTGTACACAGTCTGTAATGAGAGTAGCTGTAAGGAACTGTACCCAGTGAAAGTGATCAAAAAATGACACAGCAAACAATAACCTTTATGCTTTATAGAAAGATTAATGAGGCCTAAGGTAATTTGGTAAAAGATTTTGTGGGAAATTTTAAGTGTATTAATATTTATTAAGATTCACTGTGCTCACCGGTGACTGAATCACTTCTTCGGAACTCACTGAGCCTGCCTGGGATAATTCATTGAACAGAGGAAAATTACATTTTTAGGAGTCTTTAAACTATTTTATACATCTTGTAATCCTTCATAAACAAACTGAGCTCTTACCATCACAGGTTGCTGGATAATCACTGTATACACCTGTACAGAAGCATAAATGTAGAAGCTTCTAAGATACACAGGATTTCTTTAAATGGCGCATATGACTGATTCTGATGCTCTCGATGTGATAAGACCCTTACCGGAGGCTGAGAATCACTGCCTGCTAATGGATCTGTCAGCTGATTGGCAGGAATAGATGAGGCCACAGCTTAAAACACAGCTTTTTCAATTTATAACAGTTTTCACCTTGTGTGTGTCTGTGTGTGTGTCTGTATGCATGTGTCTGTGTAAACAATTTTGTGTGTCTGTGTATGTGTACTTATGTAAGTGTGTCAGTGTGTTTGTATTTCTGTAAGTGTGTCTGTGTATGTGTATGTGTAAGTATGTCTCTGTGTGCCTGTATGTCTGTGTGTATAATGCTGATTATTTTAATCTCTTTAGCATGATCTTACAGACTTACCACTGGTAGCTGAGGAATCATTAAGGGTAAAACATTGATTGCTGATGGTATCTGGCAGGAAACAGTTTTAAAAATATTATGGTTGGTGTATTAAAATTTGTATTCCATCTGAAATAATAATTTGTGTAAACGTGCTATTCTCAGATCGTATATTAAAGTATAACTATAGAACTAAAAGCCCCAGAAAATAGTCTCTACTTACTGGTTTCCCAGAAGTGCACCCCAAAAAGCAGAAGGTCAAGATCACAAGACCCACCAGAAACATTGTAACCTGCCAATGCAAAGAGGATTATCAGGAACTAGGAAAATCATGAAATCCATAATAGATGAAGGGTAACTGAACAGCATCTTACCTGTATAAAATATTTCCGAAGATTGCGAGCTAATTGATATGCTGTACACAGAAGTCTTATGACAATGTCAGTAGATTCCAGCAGAATTTAAGCTTTGCCCACTTTTGAATATGGCCAATCATATGGCGGCAGTGCAGACACATCACGTTTAATGTGCTCTTTTCATAGCTTCTCAATGGTAGGTTTAGCTCTATGTGTCATGGTGCTGGTTCCAGACACAGTCAGATATGATTAGATAACATTACGTCATTATGTGAAACATGACTTTGATGGTCAGGCATAAGAATTGTTTCTTTGTCTTAATTTGGCCAACTTTAAAATAGAGTGTTGTTAAGTAGATGGTTTTGAGTCATATAATGCAAAATCTCATTCCTGAACATTTTTCCAGGTGTTGCATTTTCATGCCACTTTCCTGCCAAAGTGTTTTTGCACAAGATGAGTCATGACTACCATGAAGGCTATAATGTGAAGCTTTTCTGTGATGATGTACTAAGCGGGCAGGGGCCTCTGTGCCGCCTACGGAATATAAATGTACGCTGAGTGTCGCGCCATGATGTGCACATGGAGACAGACCAGGCCCAGTGCTCGTCAGCATTTCCCAGAAAATATAAAGGCACATTTGCTTTTCATAAACCTTCCCATTAAAGAAACAGCTTTGGCCATTTGAGAGGCATCCCGCCATGTCACAGCTACAGTATAACCATTACTGCGTCAGCAGGCTCTGGACGAGCTCTTACTAATCAAGATTGTGCCTGATGTAGTTTTCTGCTGCTCTTATTGCTGAGAAATGTATTTTGCTCTTTACTTCAGCATTTTGTCTGGGCTTTTAAACAGGGCACTAAGAAAAGGTGCTGTCATTCAGCAGAGATACTGGTAATGTGACATGAGTGTCTGGGCTGGAGCGTCCCCAGGGTACTGACCAGGGCTTCCTCGGCCATTTATTGTGTTTCCTAATTGCTGATGATGGTACGAGACAACACCTGTGTTCTCTTCCTGTATAAATCTCCACCTTGCCTGTGGTCCTGGGTCAGTGTCTGTTGGCCTTATGCCTTGTCCAGCTCCCTGTCTGTGATCACTGTAGATGGGAACCCCCACCTCCCCCAGTCTTTTAGGCCTTGATCTCCCTGCCGTTATCTACATGTCCTGGCTAAGTCAGGTGTTTCCTTGCTCATTTAGGGTTAGGCCTCCTCTACTGCCCCATGGAAGATGGGCTCCCCCTTTGGGTCTGGTTAGGGATAGGGCTTCCTCTGCTGCCCCCTGGAGGATGGGCTCCCCCTTTGGG
>JABFDZ020000016.1:7159429-7171502 GCA_019775955.2 Pollimyrus isidori
TTGGTTTCTGAGAAGTATGTGGAGTAGGCCTGACTTTGGTTTCTGAGAAGTATGTGGAGCAGGCCTGGCCTTGGTTTCCAGTTGCCCAATTAGTCACTTCAGTGATAAATGTCTGTGTTGTACAACTGCTCAATTCAAATGGCCAACCAGGTCATAGTGTCAGGCTGTGTCATGTTCTGCTTTTGTGTTACACACATTTACCTTTGCTGTTCTTTAATATTACTTGATGATTTATTTTGTCATCTGTACAGATACAGGTATACAAAAACCCCTTACTCTTATGTTCCTTTAAGACATTCACACATCAGACATCCCACTACTGGAAGTACTGGGAGTCTCCTAGAAATCCAAAGCAGCCCCTTGACACCTATGCATGATATGCAATGTTGTGGAAATCTGTCATTCTACTGTTCAGCGGGCATTTCAATGCCAGGCCCGTGCCCTCCTCCAGGGAACAGATTTCCACTCACCCCCCACCCCCCAAATCAATATGCTAGGTTAGGACATATGCACACAGATCCAGAAGAGAGCTTGGGCTCAGTGATGTTCAAAGGCTGTGTGCTGATATGACTTCTGTGCCATACATGGGTTTCAAACCAGTGACCTGTCAAGCCACTCATTTATCATCCACTAATTCACCTCTCTGTTCCATTATTTTAGATAATAACAAAAATGAAATGAGATAAACCATATTTTTATGCAGGAATAAATTTTAATTTATGTTCAGTACCATATACAATATTTGAGGGTAAAGCTACTGGTGGTGCTCAGAAAACATCTATCCATCTTCTAATCACTTAAAAGGGCAGGTCACCGGGTTGGGGCACACCCTGCGTGGGATGCCAGTCCATCACAGTGCTGGGGCACACCCTGCATGGGATGCCAGTCCATCACAGGGCTGGGGCACACCCTGCATGGGATGCCAGTCCATCACAGGGCTGGGGCACACCCTGCGTGGGATGCCAGTCCATCACAGGGCTGGGATACACATTGCACGGGATGCCAGTTCGTCACAGGGCACATGGCAGGGGCACAGCTAGGACAGGTTGATGGCAGGGAAATTTTGAAATACCAGTTTGCTAAAGTGCATGTCTTTTGAATGCAGGAGGAACCCATGCAGAACAGTGTGAACATGCAACTATAACAAACACAGCACAAAGGCAGAACTTTAGCCCTCAACACTAGAGATGTGAAGCAACAGTACTGAGCCACCATGACTGCTCAGAACAAACAGTTACCAAAGGGTAACATTTTCAATATGTTAAAACGTCACACAAAAACAGCTGGATTAGATATTTATACCTATTTTTATACAAGCAAGGTTAAATGCTGCAACTTCCCGACTAAATATTAGCTGTGTTATTGTTTTCTGCAAGATTATGGTATGTATGAGGTCAGACAGACCACTGAGGAAGCCAACAAAAAGTATGTATTACTCATCAGCTGCTGGATGGGTCAGGTCTTCACAAGTCATGGTTTACAATAATCCCATAATAATAATGCTTAGGCAGGAGACCAAGTGACAGCTATCATTACTGAACAAAAGCCAAGGTTCATATCTGCTTCTGCCAATACCTGGAAAGCAAGAGTACGATCACACTTCATGGAAATGGAAGCTTCTGAGTTTTGCAGACTAATGCTACATTCGTCACTGTGACAGGCCCCTTGTTTTGGAGCCATGCAGCAACTTAAAATGTTATTGGCTGACAGTGAAACAGATGGTCATGTACTTTGTTAAATGGCAAACATTTTCTTGTGAAAAAAATTTATAAGAACCAATACTAGTTATAAAGAAAATATAAAACAATAAGGCATCTAATGCATCAAAATAGCATTTTTGTTCAGTACAATTGCACAAAACAATCAAAATTATTTTCATTTTAGAAGGGCTGTGTTCTATACTTTACTCATAATATGCACTCGTTCATGTAAGATTAAAAGGCAAGGGCCTTTTAAAAAATCTAATTCTGTGTTTTGTGCCAGATTAATTCTAGGTTCATTGTTTAGTAGGTACAAATCACTCATTGTCACAATAAAGATAAGATTTGGGAGCATCTCAGGGGATCAAGGCCATTTTATTAGTTGTCGCCTCGCGGGGTGGTGGCAGGAAAATGGGTTGGCATAGGTACTGGATTTGGTGAGGGAGGGGGAACTGGCTGAGGGAAGGCGACTGGAAACGCAGGCCAGACAGGCAGTGCAAAGCGTGGGGGCGCAGGCATCGGAAGGTAGAACTTCAGAAATGTGAGAAAGGGCACTCTCTGTAAAGGAAAAAGACTGCAAGATCAATAATAATAATAATAATAGCAAAATGTAGAAAAGGGCACTCTTTCTAAAGAAAACAGAAAAGTACAACAACAACGATCAAGATGACGATGATAATAGTGAGAATAAAATGTGAAAAGGGCTCTTCCTGTAAATGAAAAAAGAAATAGGCAAACAACAACACTGACATCAACAGGAACAGTAATAAGGAGAATAACAATAGGGAGCACTCCCTCTATAGGGGAACATCAACAATGATGATGACATCTATTTCTACTAATAATCATAATAATAATCACAATAATAACAATGATAATTTACAGGTTAATCAGAACTGTCTTAACTCTTAACAGCTGCAGGTTCTCACCTCATCACTGCCTGAGTTACTCAGATAATGGTGTTTTCTGGGAAGCTGCGCAAAGCCAAATGTATTCATATCAAATTCATACCATAAGACTTAATAAGGGACATTATTCATGTTTAAAAGTGAATGTTGTTGGTAATTGTTCTGAGGTATATTTTTAATGGAAATAATGAATAAACAAATATGAGCTGAGACAATAAACTAATTTAGTAAAGGATTAAATTCATTTAAATACATTTCAGTTATGAAATACGTTTAAATGTAATTAAAGTATGCTGCATGTTTCGTACTTTTACCAATGCTCATTCACACTCATGCCCTCATACCCATGGCTTTATTCAAACATGTAATACTTACAGTTTCAGGAAAAGTCACCCAAAGGGTCAAGAAGATCATCACTGTGTTCACCATATTGCCAACTGTGTGAATCAACACCATATGCAGGTTACATTGCAACTTTAAGTATACAGCACACTTTATATGATCAAAAGCATTTGAAATAAATGTGAAAATTTGAGTTCTATTCCAGCATTAAAATGTTTAAAGTACTCTTTCTTAATGTACATTCTTTTTTATCATAAACATTCCCTTAACATTATTAGAACACTTATCTGTTTATCTGATTTCCATCTCTTTTCACTTCATGGTCTTGCTCCTCTCTGATAAGTCGACTGAGCTGCCAGAGTGTCCAAGGAATTCTTTTTCGAATGATAGTATTTTTCTCACAGTTTGCAGTTTATGGTGGGTTGTTGAAAACCACACCCAACAGACAACCCTCTAGCCACCAAATGACACTCCTTGGCATAACAGTTGGTAGAAGCATGAGAAGTGGTGAAACACTGTTAAAGTACTGCATATTAACAGAAGCAATCTTTAGCTACAGCCTGCCGAACTCCATCCATGTTCTGTACCCGCTTGTCCAATATCCTGAAGTCTATGGGTGCAAATCAGAGAATAACCCACGATGGGGCAGCAACCCGTCACATGACCTTCTGATTTACCTTAGCATGTATTTGAACTGTGGGAGACGCTGCAGTACTCAGAGTAAACCCCACGATGGCAGGGACAACATGCCAACACCACACACATGACGCCAGGGCGGAGACTTGAACCATGGTCCCAGTGGTGTGAAGCAACAGTAAAAACCACTGCATTGCACTGCCCCTCCCCTCTAAAACACTTTATTTGCTATAATCACTTAAAATATCACTTAGATCACTTAAAATAGTCACATTTCTATTTTAATCTGTGCCCGGAACCAGTACCTCAGATTTATGTATACCAGGTGTTGAGGTTTAAAACTGAAACTGATCTGTATTTTTTTTTCACTGTACAGTATATACATATTTTTAAGTGATATATCTTAAAAAAAGGATCAGGTTTTCTGGAAATTATATATTTTTTTTAAATAGACATTTATCTGTGTATGAAGATCGGGTCCACTTACAGCTTTGCCAGCAAAAGAAACATATAAGTGGTACTGTATAGTAACCTTGGACACAGATTTGCCTACTTGACATCCACAAAAGTGTACAGTGAGTCCCTCACATTCATTAGGGTTAGGGTTAGGGTTAGGGGTGGCAGGTTCCCACCAATGTGGAATTCACTAATTATAGGCACCAGCAGAAATCACACATGTTTTCAAAATGACATGATTTTGTGTGCTTTTCCAACTTGTAGGAGTGGGGTTTTTCAAATGAGATGTGGATCAGCACATTGTAGGCGCTTTGCCATTTTAAGCAGGGGAAATGACATTGTAATTCCGGCCAACAAAAAACCACGTCTGAAGTCAGTGGTGCATTGATGAATGATATTTATGCGGCATATTTTAGAAACGTGTAGGTGCGCAATGTTCGTTAGACGCAATGTGACAAACCTGGTGGGTCAGTGAGAGACAGCATCCAAATGGCTTTTCATGTACTCACCGCTGGACCGGGGATTCACCCTCTGGGTGATCGCTGGTGCAGATACATATGAATCTCAATGAAAATATTAATTTGAAATAAACAATTGAAAGATTCCTGACTGGTTTATATACAATTTCATTTAATCCGGTAATTTACAGTAATTATGTACATAAATAGTTCACTGTTATTATCATTCTAAATGACTTAATATTTCTGAAAAATAAGTATTAAAATATTTACATACTGGTGTCACCCACCTCTAATCCCCTAGTTCCAAGCTGCTGTGCTCATTGAACAGTGAGCTTCTATTTTCCCTGTCTTCTGACATCATTATACTGCTTTTGGGCCTGAGCAGATGCATCTGTTGATGCCAGGAAACACGGACACACTCAGTGCTACCTCATCCCAAGCCTGCTTCACCACAAACGGCTCAGGTGGAACAGTGGTGCTCCTGTAAATGACATAGACCCGCATCTCCCCTTCACGCACAAGCAGGTCCGTCTCCTCAGCCAAAAACACCCCATTATTATAACTATCCACCACAGCTCATACACCCCTGCCTTTTAAGGGTGAGGTGTTATGCCATTCTGATTGGTTTATTGCATGTTACATCCAAAACACCTCTCTGAATATTTAAGAGTTAGGACAACCATTTTGCGCTGGCATAAAGTCTGTTTTTTTCCACTATCAAAATAGCAAATGGGTCTGGACACGCCCAAAAATTTTAGTTGCACTTTGCATTCTATGCTTTGTGTTAGATCATCAAAATAGAGCTGAAAAGTCTATTTATTATCAATTTCTAAACAATCAGTACTGTACACAGCACTTTGCATGTCAAATTACTTCGTCATTTCCCATCCAGACCATACTATGTAACATACAAACCATCAAAATTATGTCCCTGCGAGTACAAAGTTATTAATCTATGCAGTGGATGCACTATGTTTTGGACCCCTTATTAAAAATGCTAAGTGTTAGTCTGAGAATCATGAAATTCCGTGGTCACAAAGACAGCTAACGTGCGGGAGACTGGATGCCGAGACCAAAGCCATGAAGTGTAATATTAAATATTTAGTATGACTTACACTAACAAATATTATGTATTCCTAATATTTGTAGAGTAGCAGCAGAGCATGCTTGAATGCTGTAAATAGCCCCTTGCTTGTGTAATTGCAAATTCTTGCTGTATTCCCTATTGTCGCGTGTGTCCTTGCCTGGGTCATATGTAAACCCTGTCCAATCCTCACGTGTCTTTGTATAAATGACTCTGTATACAGTATGTGTCATACAGTCCAGTGTCAGACCTTCTCGTGCTTTCCCATTATGTGTGATTTGACGGTTGGTTGGTGCCTGTGTTAGTCCTTTAAAGAACTAAATGAAAGGGCCTTGTTTCCTCTTTAACAAAGCTTCCTCATTCCTCCTCATGACTTGGTCAGCCAGATGTTACAATATAAATGCAAAGAGGTTGCTATTCTATCTTTTCATTTGTTGTTACTTCATCACAAGATGGCAGTATAGTGACAAACATGCTTTATGCTACAGCTCGAAAGTATAAAGATAGAAAACAGAGATGAGCTATTGCCATGTCTGTTCAGATATATTATCTTACAAATCATGCACACATAATCTGCTAAATTTCATTTGTATAACACCTTCCTCACACTCAAGAATGTTTTGCAAAACAAACAATCTAACAAATTAGGTTCAAAGACCTTTTTTTTCTTCATTTTGCTTGGAGAGCACTGGTCTAAAAATATCGTTCCCCATACTCTTTAGACACTGTCCCATCTTGCTCTCTGTAGGTGAAAGAAAGCTTAACAGTGAAGGGCAGGAACCTGCAGCAGCGGCCAAGGAGCTGGAAGTTCAGGACCTTACTCAAAGGCCCACAGACATGCTGAGGCTGAGCTTGGGCTGGTGACCTTCCGATTACAGGCACGGAGGGTTTAGCCCACTGACCCACAAACTGCCCCCAGCAAACTAATCCCAGGCATAAATACGGAAACAAACACACCCAAATAAATTTGCATTTCATGCTTTGCGTTAGATCATCAAAATAGAGCATGAAAGTCTATTTATTACCCATTTCTAAAAAAACAGTACAGCACCATAAATTTGTGTGTGAAAATCTCCCCAGTAACCTAATCCTGTTCTGATTCATTTTTAATTGCTTTAAATATACTATTAGCCTGATTAACTGTTAAAGACAACTATGACATGGCAGTTCGATAGTGTGGCTTCTTTAAAGTTTAGATATTTAAATTACATTCCATTTTTGGCAGAGTAATTATATGCTAGTTATATTACATAGTATCAGTTTTCACATTTAATTAAGTATTTTTTGGTTTGTCCATGAACCCGCATATTTACCATGGATCAGTTTACACACCCTTCTGTCAGTTTAAATTTTACTTTCCCTGAAAAAGCATAAGACTAAAAGTTTATTAAAACTGTTAATCATGTCACATTTACCACTAGAAACAGCATTACAGACACCAGTTAGCATATGTATACACAAAAACATCACAGCTTCACATATAGCAGTAGGTATATTTATACACATACCCATACACATCACAGCTTTAAACATACCAGTAGGCATACGTACAGTATACGTATACACATACCCATACACATCACAGCTTTAAACATACCAGTAGGCATACGTGTACGTATACACATACCCATACACATCACAGCTTTAAACATACCAGTAGGCATACGTGTACGTATACACATACCCATACACATCACAGCTTTAAATATACCAGGAGGCATACGTATACGTATACACATACCCATACACATCACAGCTTTAAATATACCAGTAGGCATACGTGTACGTATACACATACCCATACACATCACAGCTTTAAATATACCAGTAGGCATACGTATGCGTATACACATACCCATACACATCACAGCTTTAAATATACCAGTAGGCATATGTATACGTATACACATACCCATACACATCACAGCTTTAAATATACCAGTAGGCATATGTATACGTACAGTATACACATACCCTTACACATCACAGCTTTACAGACATCAGTAGGCATACTTCAACAGATAAGGTTGACCAAATCAGTTGAACATCATATTTATTTTACTGGACAAATGAAAATGTACATATATTTTTAATAAATATTGTCAAATGGGGAGGCAAGGGGGTGCCTCTTGTCACCCACAATGTTGTTCATATTATTACTTATTGCTTTACTGGAATCTTCACACAAACTTCAGGCAATGGGTACAACAGAACACGGGCAGAGGTACTGGTCCGTAGAAGACTGAAGACTGAACACCAAGTACTTCACCTATAGGTATAACAGACCATGGGCAGAGATACTGCTCTGAAGAGGACTGAAGACTGGACACCAACTGACTTCACCTGTATGTACTGTATAGCAGAACACGCAGAGCTACTGGTTTGGAGAGAATGGAGAGAAATGCTGACTTACAGATGGTGTTAAATTATAGTTTTGTTTCCTTTCCTCTGTTCTCACATTCAGGACTTAAACAAATTGTTGAATATTCTTATAGAAAAAGATTCTAAGATACCTTTAACATTGAAATTGTTCTCTGTTTTTGGCAGAGTAATTATATGCTGGTTCTATTATACAGTAACATTCAATTAAATATTGGCTGGTTTAACCACAAAGCCACATATTTACGGTGCAGTTTACACACCCTTCTGTCTGATTTAATTTTAAATTTCCCAAAAAAGCAAAGGAATCAAGGCTTCTGAGCTGGTATGTGGAAACCCATGATAATGTTTCTCCAGAACATTACTTATTTTTAACCCTGAGTTGTTTCAGGACATACAGAGATATCACCCAACTGATTGCCTTACTTTTTGACATTACAAGCTGTATTTCAATTTAAAAACACAAGAGGACATGTGCATGTGGTAAACGGCATAATCTAAAAGAGATTTGCAGTTCATTTTGTCTTCACCATGCCTGTGGTGTTTCTGGAGCACCCACACAAGCCACAAGGACAATAGCTGTACAATGACAACACATTTGCAGAAGATGGACCGTTTCCGTAAGGAAGGGCTATTCTGTGAATATTATGACATTACATTTCCAGTCCAATCATAGATATGACTATTGTCTTTTTACTTCTGTGATTCAGTGCTAAAGTGCTTGTTGTTCTGACCAACGAAATTCAGTTCAGATCCATTTATATATTATACAGTGCTTTTCACAACAGAGTCACCCCAAGGGTCTTGACATGGGTGTGTTGTGATGCAGCGCAACACGATAAAGAGAGAACAATGCAAAAACAAGGAAATGGAAAGACAAAGAAATAAAGGAAAGCCAGATCACAATAGAGTAGAGGAACCAAAACCTTCCAAGTGATCAGTATTACAATTTGAAAGTCACATCCACCATCTCACGCCTCCATAGGACTGGACCAGAATTCCAGCTCAGACGGTGCCCAACCTGCACACTACCCGGACATGTCGGAAGGCAGGCAGAGAGAGGATGGGTGGTCAGAACATACACTGACACATTAATGGACATGCACAGTGGATATAAATGGCATGTACAGCACCATTTTATATCCACTTATTTATTTATCAAATAAATCATAACATAATCAAATCATCATTCACATTAATACACGTGAAATTCTCACAATTCTTTTGAAAATTATGTGTCCTGCCCTGATCGTCCGCTCCTCTCCTGTGCCACGCCCCCTCATTAACCCCATGTGGATTCCCTGTGTTAATCAGCTGTTTCCGGTTACCGTCATTAGTTCAGTGTATTTAGTCTGCGTTTCAGGTTGTTTCCCCTGTCTAGTCATTGTTACGTCAGACCGTGGTTTGCTTGCTCCTTTTGTTTCAGCGTCCATTAAACCCCGTGTTTGCCCCGACTCCTGGCATCCTGCCCCTTTTCTGTGCTCCATGCACCATCAAGCGTAACATTATGTACCTGGAAGTTACATGAATTGCTACGTGCTTGTGGTGGGTGCGGCTGTATTCTATGCTGTTGCTACTGAAATACTATAAAATAATACTTAAACGAAAGGATCTGAGTTAGAAAATATTTAATGTTTCTTGCAGTTTTTTGCATTTTGCATACATGGATAATGTACTGACACACGCTGAGATTCTTTCGGCCATAATAATAATCAATCCTTTATTGTCCCCATGGGAAACTGTTTTTACGCCTCCTTCAACTTTGTCTTTGTAGACCACGTTGTCCGCGAAGGGCAGCCACCTGTAGCAGCGCCCAGGGAGCTGGGGGTTAAGGGTTGCTCAAGGACCCGCAGACGTGCCAAGGCTGGATTTGAACCTGTGACCACATGATTACAGGCACACAGGCTCAGCCCACTGAGCCACACGCTGCCCCAAAAAGCCCACTCTTTAACTAAAAATGGACTCAAAAAAACTGGTAAACCCCTATGTCTGATATTTGGTAGCTCTCCATTACAAAATATCTTGCACATGTATTTGGCTTTTTTACAAGTGTCAGTTTAGCTAATTATTCTTATACAAATATTTAATATAATATCTAGTATATATTATAATCCTAATTAATGTACATTAAAGCTGTTAAGGGATGGTAGGATGTTAAGGTATACTTACATGCTGCTTATGAATGCATCATAAATGTATTATGAAGGTGCATTTAATGTGAAAAAGGACAATAAAGATTCAGATTCTTTTGCATATGTAGTTTAAATTAAGCACATTTGAACTTTCACACCATTAAAACGTCTGAAAGTATTGGTATAAGACTAATTTGTTTGACTGACAATTGTAAAAAGCCAAATACATATGCATGATATTCTGCAATTCTTTGGCTGTATGATGCACAACCCTCCAAATTCCTTTCTTCATAATGAACATGCAAACAGGAAGACGGGTGCTGTGCAGCAATTGTGCTCCTCCCTGGCTGTGGTGCCCTGAAGCCCACAGGCCTGCTCAGTGGCTTCTGCATTAGACATCCTTCCAAATGAAGGCCATGTTGACAAGGTGGTTGACAACAAATGTGAAGGAGTGAGGGACCCTTGGTGACCATATTGTGGTGTGTGCAGAGAGGACTGTGAGTGTTCAAACTGTCATAAACATCTCTGTGAAGCTGTGGGCTGGTGCAGATATTTAAGGGCTGCTTGTGACCATCTCAGCAATGAAGAGACTTCCTCCTCTCCTCACTCAATCAGTCAGGTCTTACAGAGAAAAAAAACACAGATTTTACATTTACAGGAACTGTGTTAATGTTTTTCTTCATCTGTTTAGTTCATTTGACTGAGATCTGCCAGACTTTGTATTCACGTTAATTTTTATTCCACCAGGATGAAGTCAGCCTTAATATTGGTTTGCTGTCTTTATATGTCAACTGCCTTTGCTAAACACGTAAGTTTTCATTGAATTGAAAAATTACATTTTTATTATTATTCTCAAACATTAAGTTTGCTTATTTTCATTCAACAGATATTTCAGAAAGATGAGTTGGTTGAAAGTCCTCAAGACACAAGTTCTGTGAGTAATATTGTAAGTTCACAAGACTTAATCATTAGGCATCATATTTATTTTGATAGGTCCAAATAAAAATCAAGAGGATTAAGGTGAACTATAATCAACAGTTTCAGACATTTCTGTATGTACCGTGTACCTGTTTTTGTATTTAGACTGACTTCTTTATTTTCAGAAGCAAAGTTCTGTTTATTGAAATGTGTTTCCCATTGTTATTACTATGGTTTCCATTTATTTTTCATTAGTATTTGATTATACAATTACTGCTGTCAGGATCATTTTATATACTATAAGAGGTCACAGTTTTTTTCTTAAGAACATTTTTGTCTAAAACATCAAAACTGAATAAATTTGCTATTAAAAAATTCCATTAGATAGTTTGCTAGAATAGTCTTAGTTTCATATTGGTTCTGAAAGAGCAAAGAAAAGAAAACAATGATAAATCAACATTTCTTTTCTATCCTGATCCTTTAAACGATTGGACTGGTTTTTGGTTTATGTACTGTAAGCTCAAGGAAATAAATAAGTGAAGTAGTGAAATACTTAGGACTTAGGAAGAATGTTGTCAGATATCTTTAGTCTTTCAGGTTTTGTCTGTATTGTTCTTTCTGAGATTCCAAAAACAAACAAAAAGTAATAGATAATAGATATTTCCTCTAAAAACATAAGGAAGAATTTCGATAATTAATTCAATGGCAGAAAATCTTCAAATGATTCAGACAATTAATGAGCAACTATATATTCACAGTAACTTATTGCTGTATTTTTTCAGATTTCATTCACATTTGTTGTTATCCACAGATCTTACTACAAAGTTTCTTTTCACAAATTCTGGATCAAAGTGAAACTTCAAGACCTGAGGTAGATCCTGATGAATTGTGCAAGCTAAAATTACATAAATATTACATAGAGTTTAATATGAGCACTGTATTTCACCAATATATCACTAATTCACTCTTTATTGCTATGCCAGAGTTTGCTAGGAAGTACTTCTGAAAATACCTCAGAAAATTCTTCTGAGAACACCTCGGAGAATACTTCTGAAAA
>JABFDZ020000016.1:7205557-7218800 GCA_019775955.2 Pollimyrus isidori
CAGATTTGCCCATTGGCCTCTGACCGTCATGGCCTCCTAATCATCCCCATACACTGATTGGCTTCATCACTCTGTCTGCTCTCCACCAGTAAGCTGGTGTGTGGTGGGCGTTCTGGCGCACTATGGCTGCCGTCGCTTCATCCAGGTGGATGCTGCACACTGGTGGTGGTTGAGGAGATCCCCCCCCCTTTGTATGTAAAGCGCTTTGAGTGCTTGGAAAAGCGCTATATAAATGTAACAAATTATAAATTATAATTAAATGTCCCCACACTGTGATAAAAATGTATTTTGACCTTTTGGGGAGGGGTGGGGGTCATTTTTTCAGTCCCCAAAAGGGGAAAATATTTTCTTATCAGAATCGGTGACTTTCAAAAACGTAAAAGGCCAAAATTCTTGTATTTTTTTTATTATTTAAGGTTAAGGTTAGGGTAGGGGTTAAGGTTGACATTGTGTGGATTAGGGTTTTGCCCATAGAAATGTAGATGCCTATTCTGCATGTATGTGTCTGTGTGCTTATGTCGGGACCTGCTTCATCTAAGGCCTTCCTGCCTTGTGAGCTGGCCTGCCTTGGATGAGCTGCAGTCACACATCCCTGCATTCAATACCTGGTGTGGAAATGTTGTGGATGAATGTTTGATGGATTAATGGATTATTATTATTATTATTATTATTATCTGATGCTGATTAACCCAAAAGAGATTTCCTTGCGTGATGCTTGCGTTGAAACGAATCAGCGTTGTGGGTCGGGGTGAGCGACGGCAGGCACTGGCCTGACCCCCCGGAGCCTCCGCCAGCCGCCGCAGGCAGGTCGCGCCCACAAGCCCGACTTTGCCAGGGGCAGCTCCAGGAGCAGGTCTGCCAGCCGGGGCAGAAAGCAGGCCACTGTTGGGCGACGACAGGGGACCCGGCCGACGGACACTCCCCCCAGTACGCCGGCCGTGATGTCACCCAGCACCCCGGCACATCGGAATGACTCCGTCTGCTCACACCAGATTCATTTACCAGTGGCGAACAGAAATAAATGTGACTACCGACCTGTATAAACGTATCATTATGGGCTCAGAATTCCCCCCCCCCCCGATTGTGGTTGGGAAAAATGACGACGAAATAAAAGTCGCCTGGACATTCACTTTTCATGAGTTTTTAAGAGGGATCAGTCAAAGGCGTTTAGTGGCAAGATGGGCCCAATGACTGGGAATACTGGGAACTACAATACTGTGGTTGGCGTCGGGGAATACCTCCCTTGGCTCCTTACTCGAGGTGTGGTATCTTGCCGGCATCGCCACAGATTCTGATTGGCTTCATCTGTAGCCATGGCATCAGCCTCCAAGCAACAGTATAGAACTAGAGAAGGCTGCTAGAGGAGAGAGTCCAGCCCTTTCAAACTGTGTTGCAGATTCATTGAAAGGCTGGAAAACTGAAATTGCTGTGCTTTAAAACAAATCCTTGCTAAATTAATAAGAATGGATGAGTGCAGGAAACGTAGGACATTTTCCTTACTTCACTGAGAAAAACGTTTAAAGTTTCCTCAGGCTACTGCTGTGAATGGTGACGTCTTTACAGTTACCAAAGCCGTATTTGTAATGCCTATGCATTTAGTGTGGTGGTATCTTTTTGAAGGAAATGCAAGTTTTAAATCAAGACTAACTCTGAAGTAGTACTCCCGATATCCAGCTTTATAATGCAAAGAATAACTTTGGATGCAAAAATGGTTATGTATATGTTTGCCTAGTATACACATTTCTTTTTGTTTTTTTGCAAGATGCTGTACATTAAACTGTTATTCACCATAAGAGTACAGCTGGTAGAACCAGGTACCAGGCGGCAGAAGTGTGTGTTAGCCTTTGACATCCATATATTACAGACAGCGCTTATATAATTTAGGGAGGGAATGCAGAATGAAGTCAGTGTTGCATCAAGACGACCTGTAATTTATGCCCTAGCCGCTGAACGTATGCAGGCTTTGTGGAGTCTGGTTCCTCTGAAACATTGGCTGCAGAGTGAATGGTATTAAGTAACCAGACGGCCAAATGTTTTTGATACCACATTGTCCTGCTGCCATAATTGCCTGAGCAAGTATTTGGCACAAAAACGCATTCATGTTTCTGCTCTCCGCCTTTGAAGTAGCTACCAAAGGAGTCATTCCTTTTGGTGGTGATGTTGTGGTATTAAGCTTAATATCAAAGTATAAACTTTGCCTAGGTTTGGTGAGCTGGTGTCTGTGTTACTTGTGTGCCTCTGGGGGTCCTATGACATTACGAGCTGAGAAACATGCATTTGAGACGTGTGTTACACACGTCTAATAAGCAGCATCGCCCCGCTTGGATGCTCGGCTCCCTTGTTCCTTATCTTCCACCACGAGGCTGACGCCGAGCCCTTCCAGGAGAATTAGCCCGGCCGCTGTTTACAGAGTCTCCAGCTTGTTTTTCAGTCACTGCGGAGAAGGAGGAATCGACTTCCTGACATCTGGACAACACCTGTCAATGCTGTGGCAGTCAGCCTTGTGTAACAGTGACATGTTTAGCTCTAAAGTAGTAATTAGGGACGGTGTCACACCTAGGAGAGCCCCATGGTGTTATTTCTTAACTAAACAGTATTATTGTTGTTTGATGATGTTGGGGGCGGTGTGTGGCTCAGCGGGTGAGGACACACTGCTCCCAAGATCGGAGGTTTGTCTCTTTAAATCCCACAGTCGGCAGGAAGACGCCCTTAAGCAAGGTCCTTAAACCCCAATTGTTCTCGGAACTGACTGACTCTACTTTCTCAGTGGTACCTCGCTTCAGCTACAGGCATGTATGTGTGTGTGTGTGTGTGTGTGTGTGTGTATGTGTATATACACACACACACACACCTGTTTTTGTTTGTGTCATCCGTATCTTATATGTATTGGAGAAAGATGCTCTCAGTTTTTGGGCTTGTGGTGTGATACCATTGGGATCCTCTTTTCAGCCTCACACGCACTTAGGAGTGATCTGTCGGAAATATCCCAGCATCGGCCCTGAGTGCGCCTGACGGAAGCCAGAGACGGCTGGACGCTCGCCAAAAATCGGGCCAGTGCGTTATTATCATACCTGTGCAGTCACATGACCCCGGTGGGCCGAGCCCGATAGCTCATAAACTGGGAGGTTCACAGAGCCACTAATATGGGTCAGGGCGCCAAGTTGTGCCCCCCACCCCCCCCACCAGACGATATCGTGCCACAGGAATACAGAAGAGTCAAATTCACATATTTGACCTCATAATAAGTGAGTGTGAAATGGTTTGGTCTGGTTCCTTTTGGGTTTCAAAGTGAATCAGTCTGCCGCTTAGGGGATACGATGTGTCAATCCTATTAGGGGTCAGATGTAGGTGTTTCTCTTTTTTTGGCGACAGGAAGTAGCTCCTTCGTTACAATTCGGTGCATTTTTGAAACTTAAAAAAAAATTTTGAAATATTATATCATGAGCTTATGAAACATTCTTGGGTAAAGGGTGACTAGGTGATTTATGAGTATAGTAATTATTACTGAACGCCTTGTGAACAACTGGAATTATTCTCCATGTTGTGGATTTATTTTTAGGTCCTTAGAGGTAAGCGTGGGAGAGTCGCCTTTTAAATCGTGCTCTAATCTGCGTAAATGTTTGTTTTAACGTGCCGTGCAGCAGTGTGTCTTTGCCAAATAGGTTGATGCTCATCAGCCAATAGACTTCTTTGTGACTAAGGGCAGGAACCCAAGGAAAAGCATTTTAACAATGAAACGCAAGTGTGGTTGTGTCTGCAGGCACTGCTGTATACGTCTGACCTTCTCGCTGAAACGTGTGCTTGTTACCATGTATTTACTCATTAAGCGGGCATCCATAGTAAAGGGCTTTTATATATTACACTTTTATATACATTTCAGCACTTTTGATTTGTCAGTAGTTAGCACTTGAGTCCTTTGTTTAGTCGGCATGCTGTACAAGTTATTGATTTCATTATAGTTCTAATTTCGGACATCCACTGAAGGTGTATTGCTCAGTCCTGTCCTTTGCTGAAGCTTGTACGTCATATTTATTATTTTTAGTAACTGTGATGATTAGTGATCCTTGTTTTTGAGACACCGCGGATCATCGTGTTGTGGGACAGCTTGCCGATGTTGGTACATGAGTTTATTTTGTCTGTTTGCCTGTCCTAGATAAGTGCTGTTTGCATGGAGGCTGCACTCCTAGCCTTGCAGGATGACATCAAGGCGCAGAGCGTCACGAGAAGGCATTTTGACGGCGCCCTTGCCGCGGTGAAGCCGAGGATCCCGGACTCACTTATCCAGTCATACGTCCGCTACCAGGAGCAGAGCGGCTCGCACGTCCTCTGATGTCTCGCGTGGAAGAGAAGAAGAATCCAGAAACGGCACATTTCACAAGGCAGCTCTCCCCAGGCTGCCCCTTCTGCTCTAAATCAGTTCACTTTCAGAGGCAGAAAAGGGCCTGCGTTTTGGCAGATAGCATTTGAGGAAGGAACTGCAGAGTTATAAACTGGCTAACTGACCCCCTCAACTGCCAGTGTAGCACATTCGAGCGTGAGGAGCTGCCTGGTAAAACCAAATAAATACAAATCAGAGAATATGCATTCATTTTCTGTATCATGTTTGTGTGCCCGTTTTAAATAAAAATGTTTTTTTTCATGACAGTTTTGTTTTAGTTGTTTACGTATGGAATATGAGGAAAATGTGTTATGAGTTTGCCATGGGTTTATTCCTGAACGAGTCAACAAAAAGAATGTTTTATTAAATTTTATCCTAAATCTATTATAATGGTAAAGTAACCAATAAAAGAAGTGAAACAAAAACATTTAGGAAAAAGTGAAGAATCTGTGAAAGCAGTCAGCGAGATGTAGGTAAGTATCCAAGATTGGATAAACGCACCGTAAGTTTTTTTTTTTTTACAAAAAAAAAAAAAGCTTTTGACACTTGGCCACGGTTAAAATTCCGTTTTAAGATGTTTTTTTCAGTTGAACATTTATACCCCCTTCTGATAATGAGATTACCGCAGGATCTTTATGACGCCAATTTAATCGCGTCAAATGTTAACTGCTGTCCGTACGTGTTATATCCTCGCTTTGAACCGGTTGTCCCTATGGACTTTACTAAATAGCTTGTCGTAAATATCAGTTATCTGTTGATTTTCCATTTCAATGGGAGAGATTGGCTTTGTATTGAACTTCCCATTCTCATGGATTCGGATGTAATGCATCCTCGACACCAATCAAACCAGACAGCCAGGAACAGCGAGGCACCTTCTCTTTTTCGCCGAACAGATTTTTAAGGTGGCGTCGAAATGTCAATTAAAGCACATTTATATTATGCAAGCAAATACATTTTGATTCACATTTAAACCGCATTCAGTCAGTGATTTTGTCATTTAAATTTAATAGACTTCAAAATTTCACTAGACAGTTTTAAATCAGCCTGTATACGTTCTATTACGGGAAAAACACACACAACATTGACTAATCGGAAAGAAGTGTTGACTCAAGTTTTTATTTTTTTGTCATTCCGAAAAACATGTAGCGCATAAACACGAAGTGCGGCAACTATGGAATTTCTTACAATGCCGTGAAGTAGGAACGCTGTTGGTTGACTATTGTGTGTGTGTGAGTGTGTGTGTGTGTGTGTGTGTGTGTGTGTGGGGGGGGGGAATCTGTCCACCTTAAGTGTTGCACACATCTCTCCACCGCCCAGCCTCCCACAGCTGCCCAATGAATTAAGAGCGGATGCTATGTATCCTTTTTCAGGGGGGTGAATGGCCAATGGGAGCTGCTTAGCCGGACAAACACGGGACCCCGCATTCCCATTCATTCAGTGCGAGACGGCATTACGGCGGCGTTGAGCGCACGACAGCTTGCGGAGGCGACCCGTGCTCGATGGACGAGTCCACGCTACAAAACAGAGAAAAAACACAACACTCTCTGGGATATAAGCTTGTAATACGCGTTTTGCTCCAAGAGCAAATTTAATCAGTTGTCCTTTTTTGCGGTTGTTGCTCCGCTCCGTAGCAAAACAGAACTGATTTCTGCTCGGGACCTCGCCAGTGCACCCGAGTGTCGTCTTCTTTATCTACTAAATACAGCCATGGATTTACCGTTTCTGGATCAAACTGGTATATAAATGGTCACACTTGGAAGAAGGATTTGCAAACCGTTCGTTTTATGCATTGGATGTACAGTTTTCGTTATGACTGATATGTACTAACTTTACTGCATTTGGACAATTTCTTCGGACTGGGCTTCTTTATATTTTGGTTGATGGATTCAACATCATGGATGGTTGTATATAGGTGAGTGTTTTTCCTGGCTTGTTTGACGCGCACTACAATTATAAATTAATAGTGGCGCACATAGAAATGTTGTGGTGCGTCCATAACCGTGATTGTCGCTAAAAGAATAAATCAGATGCATTTTATATCTGCTTATTACAAAGTTCGCGCATAGTTCTGCCGTTATGCGTGGTATTGTTTACTTTGACAAGTGCCTAACTTACGGAGAGCTGTCGACGCCGCGCTGTTTATTCCGTTGCGTGTTTATTAAGTAGGTGCAGTTGAGCTTCGAAAGGAAACCAAATGTTCATACTTGGACAGTTAAGGGATTTCGCCCTCCTGCGGTAACTAACAAACACCCCTCCCCCCACGGAGCTTGTTTTCATTCATAAGTTTTTTCCTTCCTCTCTTCGGCTCGTCTTCGCGATCTGTTTATCAATCACTTTTAATTGCCGTCGCAGAGGGCGCCGCGCTACCATTTTCCCCCCAGTGTGCGCAGCCTTACTTGCTGAAATGAGATATAGTGTAGATCCGCGACGAAACAACAGGTTAATTTGTAACGAGTTGTATTCACAATGCACGCAGACATTTTAAACAGTCGAGGGTAATTTAAATATATATATTTTTTTTTAACTTTGACGTGCGGTATAGACGCGATGATCCGACTGCATCGTTGTGGCTGCCAGGCCAAGAATGTTCTGCAGGGAGTGCATGGATCAAGGTAATGGCCTTTATCTTTGTTGTACAAACCAGCCGATCTCTTCCTCTTTGGAAAATCTGTCTTTTAGGTATTCTCGTCACACGGAGATGTCCGTTTGTGTGTGTGTGTGTGTGTGTGTGTGTGTGTTTTACGATCGCCGTTTCTTCAGGAGTGCAGATTGCAGACTATCCTTCAACAATGCCCAAGCCCGTCTTCATTATTTATAAAGGGTGTCGTTAACATTATCCTTTCTATATATTTGTATTTGCGTAATCCAATCAAAATCCGGTTTACGGTTGCGATCGATGATTTTTAGATTCACATTTACGACCTTAGCATTAGACTTTTAAACCCCAAAGTTTCCCTCCGAGTTCCGTCGCTCTTCGTAACCGACGCAGATTGATAGTTTTCATACTGTCAAGCCACGAAGTTAAAATCTGTCAAATGTATTCAGTTTGATTGTTCAGATTCAAAGAAGCAGATCATATTGTCGACATCGACCGTGTCCTCGTTTCGCTGCTGTGCTGCATTTTAATGTTAACTAGCTATACAAATGTAAATTAGGACGGGAAGTGTTTGTACTGAAGTTTAGATGTGTGCGTATTGAAAAAGGTTGTTTAAAGTCTTGTTAATAGTCAACTTTTTAGCCGCATGCTTTGCTTAAGATCTAGAAAATATTTAATTTCTTCTAACGGCAGTCTACTATAGAAATACTTCCGTTTTATTTTGAAACTGCTTTATGTTTCAAAGGGAGCAGCTATTCATCTGTCTGCTTGTTTACGTGCATTGCGCGCTGTCCAAGTGCGTTAAAACTTGGGGGTTCTTGGGTTTTTACTTTCATCCCACGTAATTCGGAAATATTTAATATTGCTTCGAGACACAAGGTATACTCGAAATGTGCAACAAAAAAAGTAGTTTGTTGCATATTATATTTAATGCCTTGGAGATGGAAAAAGCGGAATCGTGCCTAGTTTAATATTAATGTAGCTCATATTCTGATTTCTCCATACTGTTTTTCTCTAATTGTTCGTCTCTTCTGCTCCGACTTGATCTCTACAGGATTTCAGATGCGTGCCAAGTCCACAGTGAATGTCGGAAGTGGTGATCACCCCAGATGGAGCTCCAAAGTCAAAATGGCACTGGCGGTTCATTAGTCGTGATCCAGCAGCCCTCCCTGGAGACCAGGCAGAGGTTGGATTATGAAAGGGAACTACAGCATGCGGCCATTCTCTCTTTAGACCAAATCAAGGCCATTCGCTCGAATAACGAGTACACAGAGGGGCCGTCCGTGGCTGGGAGGCCTGCTCCCCGGAGGCCTGCTGCCCGGCCGCTGCAGCGTCCCGAGAAGCAGGAGAGGACTCATGAGGTCATACGCGTCAATGTAAACAACAACTACGAGCACAGGCCCACCAGTCCCCCGGGTGGCTCGCGGGGGCCCGTGTTAAGCCGCTCCACCAGCACCGGAAGTGCCGCCAGCTCTGGCAGCAACAGCAGCGCCTCATCTGAGCAGGGTCTGCTCCAGCGCTCACTGCACCCCAGGCCCGGGCCGGGCCACCGCGTCGACCGGACCGTGCGGACGCAGCCTAAGCCGCCACCGGCGCCTCCGGAGGACGTTCTCAAGCCCCTGGGCAAGGGGGATGCCTCGGGCCACCGGTTCATCTGCGAGCGATGCGGGAGGTGCAAGTGTGGCGAGTGCACGGCCCCCAGGACGCTGCCCTCGTGCCTGGCCTGCCGCGGACAGTGCCTGTGCTCGGCGGAGAGCGCGGTGGAACATGGCACGTGCATGTGCCTGGTCAAAGGCATCTTCTACCACTGCTCCAACGACGACGAGGGGGACTCGTGTGCGGACAACCCCTGCTCCCTCTCGCGCTCCCACTTCTGCTCCCGGTTCCTCTGCATGGGGTTCATGTCCCTGCTTTTCCCCTGTTTACTGTGCTACCCCCCCGCCAAGGGCTGCATCAACGCCTGCCAGAGCTGCTACGACCGCATCAGCCGGCCCGGTTGCCGATGCAAGAACTCCAACACTGTGTATTGCAAACTGGAGAGCTGGCCCCCCCGAGGCCTGGACAAGCCCTCCTGATTCCCCCCCCCCCCCGTGACTGTTATAATAAAAGAAGAATAATAATAATATTAATAACAATAATATTGTTTATCAAACATTTAAGCACCTCCCTCCCCAACCCAACGCTACACCGGTTCGGAGTTCTCCCATTAGCAGCAGGAGTATGAAACCACTTCTTTTTTTCTTTCCCTCCTCCCTTCTCTTCCCTCCATCCCTGCTGCCCCCATCCGCCCAGACCTTCTACAAACCAGTGTTTGCCTTCGCATTTCTTTGTGTCTTCAGCTACTCATTAACACTCTTGACTCATTGTAAAGAATGTTCTTTCAGACGGGGTGAGTTCTCTGGTGCTTCGTGTGAGAGTGGCCTCTCACCAAATCTGTGAAGGACTATCTGGACAATATGTAGCTGTTACCAGACATCCATAGCAACCAGAATTGTTTTATATGTAATCAGTTGGTACTGGACTAAGGCTGTGGTTTAACTCTATTATGCTTTAGTGGCATTTTTGTAATGATTCTGTTGGATCTTTGCTTCCCTTCTTCCAACATCTACATTCTCTATGTGGCATTTTTTTTTTTTTTTTTGTAAATTGTATGTATAAAATCCTAAAGATGAATTCTGGCTATTTTTTAAAGAAAAGTCTGTTAAAACATTTTTTTTTTTTTTGTTGTAAAGAATATTTATTATGTGAAGCTCTATTATTTTATGATATTTATTGCAAGAGACAGTCTTGAAAATTTACTCATGTCTGAATATAACAAAATATCAATACTTACTGAAATTAAAGGGTGGCACAAAAGAAACTATGTTAACTATAATGCAGAAAATATATTAATTAATGAAAAATATCACCTGCCTTCTGTGTCGTCTTTTGCTTGACAGAGTTTCTGGGCTGATCCAAAAAGGCGATTTTCATTTTGAGAGTCGCGATTGTTGGGGGGGGTTCTTAAGAGAACGTGATAGATTTGCTCCTGCAAAATATAAACCAGACACCTCAATGAGTGCTGGGAAGAAAGGTGCACACTTCTGCTCTTTTTTTCCAGACACAGTAAATCTCAGTGAGGCCTTGGATAGCAATGTGCCTCACCTGTAGAAAACAATCTAGAAAAATGGAAAATGTGATAGGATTAGTCATTTAGAGGTGTGTGTGTGTGTGTGTGTGTACAGAAAAGTTGTCAAAATACAAATTTCAGATATTCTGATAGCTTGACTAGATATACAGTCTTGCCTATATCTGCAAATTGGCCAAATTAAACCAAGCTCGAAATCCATAATGATGGTATATGCTGGTTCACTTACAAATGTTGGGTTTTGTCTACAGTCTTAAAAATTGTTTATTCTTGGCTGTTACTGACCGTGAAAAACATGAAAACTGTTTGCCTACCAGACCATCCCAGATAACTAAACTGATATGAAAGTCAAATAGAGTAAGTGAAGACAAGAGGTGCTTTTTGATTGATGGCAAATGGTCAGTGACGTAGAGGTAGGAGCTGCAAGACCCTGGACTCACTGTATCAATAGTGCTCCCCCTTTTCCAGTCCAGTAAAACTCTGGCAGAGGGTGGCTTTTAATGGTCTGTGAGCGTGGTGATAAAATCCCATTTGGTCACTTTCTTGTTCGATTTTGTCACTTGGCAAAGTTTGGCATGACTGGGAGGCAAGCTACTTGTCGGTTCCTGGACTGAATCTGACAGAAAACTCCGTGGCTTTGACGTGGATCACATATGCAGCCTCTATAAATACGAGGGTTTTCCTTTGAAAATCCGGAGTGAGTAATTAACCACGAGGTATTTTTAGATTGCTATGGTTATGCCCTCCGGCCTGCGTAATGGGGTTACTATTTCTTGGATAGTCTGCTTGTGGCATTTTCTTTAATTGCAGTTCTGGTTTCTCAAGGTAAACATAAATACAAAAGCGTGCGAGGGCACGTCGTTTTATTGCACCGTCGAGAGTGGGAGGGAGGGATAGCCGTAAAGGAAAAGCTGCTCCGCGGAAGTGCCTGCTGTCTAAATTTTGTAATAATAGTCTCACGGATCTTAAGCAGCATTTGGAAATGATTGCAGAGGAAGCCGCTGCAGCGACCGGCAGAGCAGATGACGGAGGTTTAGGAGCCGTGATACGCGCATGATATCACTTTGTGCGGGTCAGCAGTCTTCGGCAGCAGAACCGCCCCGCCTCCCCCTAAATGGACCTGTCTCCAATTTCACCTTTACCCCCCCATCCTAAACAGGAATGTACCTTTTGTTACTATGAATAGTTTAGTGCGGATTAGCGGTTTGCCAATTTCCTGTTACCTTTCAGAGCTGCAATCCGAGCCCCATTTGCTCCTGGCTCCTGGACAATCGCAGACAAAAGAAAACTTTTTTTTTTTTGATGGCTTCGCTTTAGAGCCTCGTACGGAGGGGAAATGGCCCAGGTTGTATTTTGCAGGTAATAAACTGTGGATAACGTTTGCCTGGGATTTGGCAGCTCCACAGAGGCAAGATGGACATTTTCACAAGCTCCATCCGACATTAATGTATATATCAAATACAGTAAACATGGATGATACAGTATCATCACGTCAGCATTTCCACTCTTAATGAAGTTACACATTTTATAACATAACTGCCTTTCTGCGGTCTATTGCCGCCCTCATCTTATGCCGCCACAGGCCGAAAGGCATCCCCCTCGCCGTACGGCTCCCTCCCTGCGGCGGCCGATGACAGCGAGCTGCCCACGAGCAAAAGCCCCGGTGATTCCCGCTCTGGAGGAGACGACGCTTAGTACACCGGTCGGTCGCTTTCTCTTTCTTTCTCACTCTCATACTCACCGACGTGTATGTATATATATATATATATACACACGCAGCGCTGTCTAACCGTGGTATAGCCTAATGGTTCCAAAGTCGTTCCCCCCGTCCTTTAATTCGGTACTAGTTTACTTCGTCATCTTTAACTGAAGTGTAAGGATTTGCACACTTTTCAGTGCCGTACTCATGCTGTGCGGCTCGGTTTGATTGAAGGAGCCGTGTAACCCCAGGGTTAAGCGTCTAAACTTGACCGTTTCACCCCCGTTGCTGGTTGATAACAGTGACGGTCATTCTTCTGCGGTTCAGGTGGAGGACAGAGACACTAAATTTGCCCTGGTTATTTCACAGATCCTGGTTATTTCACAGATTAAATCTCATACCTTTTGTTATACATATCCCTCTAAGTACTGAACTTCCATAAACTTCCTTTACTTCCTTCCTCAAAAGGAGTTCTCCTGAACTTACAAATATACACATATCCAAAACAAACATGTATATTAAACCCACATGCTTATAATAACATACAGTTATGACAAGAGTATAATCACTATTGTGCTTTTTAATTTCAATTGTCTGTGTGTTACATGACTTTTTTCTTTGGCTTCCATAATTGTGGAGTAATGGGGGTGAAAAGATGTGGTAATGTGCATTTCCTTAGCCTGATGTTGCTTGGCTGTACTTCAGTAACGCCATTGCTCCCAGTCTTAAACAAGGGCGATTGCGCTTGTTGGCCTTGACTTTCTGTCGTTGTTGGGTCCTCTCATGTGTGCCCAGACATAGTGTCGGTAGTGATTTATCTCTTTGATATGCAAGATGGCCGTGTACAGCAACAACACCAGGTTATTAGCTATGATATATATGCGTGTGTGTTGTTTATTTTTTGAAATCCCTGTAAGATAGTCATCTCTATATGTGTCTTAGGTTCCTGAAGGCCCTCCACGTTCCCCCAGGTGGAAAGTTCACTCCTGTAACACGCCCCCGACCGAGCCAAATGCTTTCTTCATATATTAAGGGTCGCGTGACGCTGTGCAGGAGAGGTACCTCTAGCTGTGAAGTGCTGTTCTCCTGTCTGTGGTCAGCTACGGAGCCACAGATGCCTGGTGGGAGGTGCTGGTGTGAAACGTTTAACGTAGGCTCTGGGGGGGGTGGGGTCTCAAATGGGGTGGCCGCCTCTGGTTCTCTCGTTTTATGACCTTCCTGTGTGCACCTTAAAACAGGGATACCATTAGTCACAGACATTGTTAAGATCTCATAATTGTGATTTGGATGTCTGTAAGTGCTTTGGCGCACACACATGTGTCCACACACACACACACACACACTCACACACTTTTCCTGTGTTATGTCAACCACAAAAAAAAATCCTACTAAAACTTCCTAAGTTCCCAAAAATTAAAGGGCTTAAATCGTTCCTGCGAGGCA
>JABFDZ020000016.1:7243140-7256449 GCA_019775955.2 Pollimyrus isidori
CACACCCTCACACACAAACACACACACATACACCACCACATAACTTCCCTCACACCCACACACACACACACATACCCCCACACATGCACACACACAACCCCACACATAAACCAACACATACATGCGCGCACACACACATGCACCCACACATACACCAACACATACCTGCGCGCACACACACACATACATGTGCACATACACACATGCACCCACACATACACACCCACACATACACACGCACACACATGCACCCACCCAACCCCACACATACACCCACACAGACAAGTAAATAAATAAACAGACAAATAAATAAATAAATAAAACCACACAAGCCATAAGTAGAACTACCTAATCATATGTGTAAAATAAAATTTGATTTTATAGGCACACACACACACATGCGCGCACACACACACACACACACACACACACACATGCGCACACACACACACACACACACCACACAACACAAGCCCCTGATATATAGTTCTGTATTCTAGTCTATGTCAGCCCTATCTCTATCTTCATCCTTTTGACCCTCATACTTGTCACGGTTGACTGGATTTGACCTCAGCAGGAGGGTTTTAGCGTGTGCCAGACTGACAGGATTGCTGGAAAGATGACTGCAGTCATTAGGTCTGCTGGGTAAAAACACTGCCAGCGCTTCTAATCGAAATAAAGGTGCAGAATCATGCAGCTGCAGGGAGACTGAAAAGTTTACTGGGATTAAAACCCATAATATGGCAAATGAGTCAAGGCTGTACACAGACGATGCCAAGAACAGGTAACAAATGCCTTTGGATGTTCCTGTAAGATAATAGGATGCGATAAGTAATGTGTGTCAGCTCACAAATTTGGGATCCTGCGGCATTTGGAGAAATATTAGTAGTTTAATAGTTTGGTTCAGAATGAATGGAATGCCCGTGAAAAGCTATTTGAAGGCTCTTTGTTTTTACCCCGACACGTTGCAGTATGTTAGGGTTAGGGTTAGGGGTTAGGGTTAGGGTTAGGGAGACTCTGATTCACTAGAGACTCTAGGGAGCTGATTCACTAAAGCAGCACCGGAGTCGTTAACCGATGTTTACAGTAGCTTTGTTACATAATCATTCATAAGGCAGGGAAGTGCGCCGAGCTGTGTGGCGTGGCGTGAGTTTTACCAGAATCACTGCGGGTAGAGAGTGTGTGTGTGTGTGTGTGTGTTTTTCGAAGCACGACAGTTTCCCGTCTCGATTGGCGTACATGGCTGTAAATCCGCAACCCCCAAAGCCTCCCCCACCCCCCCACCTGTCAAGACAGAAATGCCAGCGTGGCTGAGGAAGTGCAAACCTCAACCTTGGAATCTCGCGGAGCCGCGTCCCATCGGATGCTAAGCCAGGCAGGAAGTGTGGGCTCCTTTAAAATACTTCCCAGGCTCCCTCTGGGCAGACTGGGGTAATAAATAGTAGGGTATCTCATGGCAGCTATCCAGCAACCGGGCCTGGTCGGGAAGTGACTCATTTTGTTGGAGGGAGCAGGATACAGAGATTTCTGTCTGTTATTATCAGTCAGCCGAGCGAGAGCGCGGTACTACAGAGCCAGGTTGTCGTGGGTTGGGTGTGGAGCAGCACTGGGGAAGGTTCCTCACTGCCTAGTGAACGTTGGCACATTTTCACCATTCATGCTGTCTGTGGTCCTCTCTTGAAGATGCAGCAACCCAGAGCCTTTAAGGACCTGGGGGGGGGGGGGTGATTCAATTACTGAATATTATGTACCTTGTACCTGGGCTGACCACTGACCAATCTGCTCTTTATTTTGAATCAGCACTAGTCCCAGTGGGGGAGCATAGGGGTCACCTATATAACCTTGGCTGCACATATGTTTTAAACTGTATTTGAGCTATTGTAGTTAATCTGTAACGGTACACACGCAAGTCGAAGCGTGTGTGTGTGTGTGTGTGTGTGAGGAGAAGATGGACGCCTTGGATGTATGAAATACGGTACCAACACACAGTACCGGACAGTCTGCTTTGCATAGTGCCATTTTGGTTTAGAGCTGCCACTTAGCTGACGAGTGACATGGCTTCACGAGAATCGTCACACTGTCATTTCAGACTTTCTCATAACAGACGAGGATGTGGAATGATGTTTAAAGACAGAATGCTAAGGTGGCACAGTCCAAGCGGGCATCAGGGTTAGCAGGTACATTCTTTTGAAAATTAACACACAGTAAACTGTACGGTTGAGCCAGAGGTGCATGGGTTATTTACCAAATGTTCTGTTTTAGTGGATATGATTACATGCAGGCAGCCATCTTTAGGAAAAATGGAACAGGATGTCGTTTGTCCCTTCAACAGTAAATTCAGTGTCCAAGTCTTTATCTCGATAACGTGGCCAAGTCGTGCCAAGTAGTCTTGCTGGAGCCGGGAGGCCGACAGACATGATGTCAGGCTGTTTCCAAGGCGCCCGACTGTGTCATCAATGCCATGCGGTCTGCACAAAAGTCAAAGGTCACTTGGTGCACTGATATTTTGAAGAGTGCGCAGGATTTTCCATATTTTTCTGACTGATGGCACGTACATTTGACATCGCTCCGAAAAGACACATTGCTGGTCTTAGAAAGCGAAGACTTTAATGCTTTTTTTTAGTAATGAATTTCAAGAGTAGCCCAGGAAAATAAACAAGGAGTAATTTTACTTGTGAATAGCATATTTGTACATCATATTCGATTGTATCATCCATCACACAACACTGCAGAGACATTTCTACATGACGGTCTTTTTATAAGCAACATATTATCTATAAATTTCTTTGTATGTTCAAACAAAAGAATTATGTAGTGTGGGACTGCACAATTGCTGGTATGATAACAAAGAGCTTAGATTAATGTACAGCTGTATATCGTGTTTACAATATGGTGGTTAAACCTGTTTGTATTATTTGAACTGTGTATTCTCCTTAAACATACAGCTATCTGGTCAAATAGCCCTCCTGATTTGCTCGTGGGCTGTCGGAGCACATTGGCAGGATGCGTCCATATCCTGTGATGACCCCCCCCCACCCCCACCCCCCTAAGCGACATGGGGCTCTGCAGATGTGGAGTCACCTCCGGTCGGCCTGGCACTAAGCGCCTGGTGGGCGTGCCGCATTCGGGCCTTTGTCCGCTCCGTGTGGAAAATCACACACTGTCAACATCAGAGCAGGAAAGCTAATATTTACCACATTCAAACTGGCTTTAATATTAGCCAGGAGAGACCAGGAACTGTGACTCCTTCTCACCTGGTTTTGCCCTGACTGCGTGTCTGCTGACCACACATGGTCCACTTTGTCTGCAGCATTGGCAGATATTCCAGGTCCAGATAGGATTTTGTTTCAGCCAACCAGCTGAGTATCTGTGACTGTGACTCTTTATACTCAACTGGTCGGTTGAAACAAAATCCTGGTTTGGATTTTTACTTTCTGCACCTGAACTGCCCGGCTCTGGTCTGCAGATGGGACCAGGCTGCTGGAAACCTGCGGTCGTGTATGGATCCAATTAGCCGTAGCAGCTCAGGACCCTGCCTTTAATTTGGAAACAGTATCGTCTGTAATGCCACCAGTAGTTAATCTCTCACTTTCAGTTAAACTCTTCATCGGTTTAGATTACGATTCAGATGTTCTGCAAAGCAAATGGGATTTGGATGTAGCCCGTACGGACCCGAGGGCATTAAACGTAATCCGTTGTGAGAAATGAGAAATCCGTGACAGGCACTCTGGGCTTCTAGTGGAGTTATGCTCTGAACTTTCCCGCAAGGAGTCGGTTTATGTGTTAGTGGATGAGCTCAATCCTCAGTTCCAGTTCTGGGATGTATGTGCATCCTCTCGCAGTTCATAAGGGCTTGTTTACCACACATTACCTCCACGTTGCTAACCAGTCAGCACAACAGGGATTCTCCAGGTTGGTGGCTTCAGTCAAGGCCTACGGGGTAAACAAGCGTCTGAATCATTACTGAACCAACCGGCATCGAGGACTAGCATGGCACAGATCATACCAACCCTTTGTGGTTGGTAAGTATGACACAGACAACCTCTTAAAGTGTTCAGAGGCATCTAGTTCACACATGTCAGTCAGTAGGTGTTCAGGTGTATTAGTGTTGTGTTATCCCCAGAGGTGGAGATTTCAGGTCCAGAGAGTAAAAGTCCAGACCAGGATTTTGTTTCAACCAGCGAGTTCAGAACTCTGTGACTGTGAACTGGTTGGTTGAAACAAAATCTTGGTCTGGATTTGTACTCTCGCGGCCTGAAATCTCCACCTCTGGTTTTCCCTTGCCAAAAATAATGAGTTGAGAAAAGATGGTGAAATTGAAGATTGATAGTTATACGTTTCTTCAAAAATGTGTAAGAAAGGCAGGAATTTACCGAAACAAAATCACATTGCAAGCACCCCTCATTTAGCGGGTTCGCTAAGTGAAATGGTCACTATGTGAAAATCACGGTAGCCTGGGTGCAATTGGAACAGTATTCACGACTTTACTTTGGCCTACTATACTTCCATATTTTATATCTTTTATTCTTCATGAAGTGGGCATTGTTTTGCACATTCTACTTAAAGGATTGGTCTCTTTCCAGCGTGCGTTTAAGTGAATGAATGTTTGAACGTTATGAACGTTTTGTTAGTGTCATATCTGGCTATGGTCGCTTACCGAGGTAGTTGGAAATGAGGCTTGGTCATATAGTGTAGGTAATAAAAATAGAGAAGAAGAGCATTTAAGAGTTTTCTTGCTGCTTGGTGTCCATAGAAAGGACTCTTCTCTCTGCAATGCGGGCAGTCCCAGCGTGAAATCACTGTTGGACTCCAGTCGACTTGAGCTCAGAACTTGGCTGGGCGCCTGATGGGCTGCCTACTTGCTGGGGCTGTAACGTCCTTCCTGCAGCAGAGGATTGGGTTAGGCTGGGCCAGGCCGGGTAAACGTCCAACGGGGGTGTCTTCAGCCCCCATTGCTGTGGGGGCGGGGGTGGTGGGCGTCCCTGGTGTTTGTCCCACCACGGCTCTCACGTCGACACCTGCCATGGTGTGACAGCTGTGAGGACGGCACGACGTTGTGGGGGGGGGGAAGGGGCCCGCACTGCTCCAGGGTTCAGCCCAGGGGCATCCGTACCGTAAAGAACAATGAGAGAGACACCATGCAGGAACACAGTACGGACAAGGGCTCTGTTGGGTCTTTGGACCTGATTTCACAAAGCCTCCATTTTTTAGAGTTGATTTTATGTGGTGCAGTTGAAGCCGTGGAAAAGTTAAACAAAGCTGAGACAGAACTAATGATTTAAACCTATACAGAACAAATGAAAAGGATTTCAGTTGGCTGAGTGGCATGAATACCTGGTTTGCTCAGGTGAGTTGCCTTAATGCGACCTTAAAAATGGAGATAAATTTCACATTTGAAACGAGCGTCCATCTGACGGGTTAAATTGCGGCCTGCAATATGCAGATGTAGCGGATGCTGTGGAAGTGACAGCTGGGGGGGGGGAGCTGGGAGTATATATAGTGTCCTACTGTGTGTGGGCGCCCCCCTCCCTGCACGCGGCAGGCTGAGTCGATTTGTTGCGGCATCGAGATCAGTGACCCCAGGCTGTGCCCTGTGACAAAATGGATGGGGGGGGAGGTGGGGGGGGCAGACAGGAAGGAAGCGCGGCGAGGCTCCGGTTATTGACGCGTCTCGGCCCCTTTCGGTGGCGGGCTGGAAGCAGCCGAATGTTTGCACGGGCAGATAAGGTTGTGTGACAAAGGGGCAGCAACAGAGCCAGTCAGCTGACCTCCTCTTTCAGGAAGGCAAACAAAATTACAAGTACAGTACATCTACATGCCTGCAGCACCCGGGGGGGGGGGCATGCTTCAATGCATGCACATTCTGCCTTAACAACAACAAAAAAATGTGTTTAAAACTGTTTTTAATCATTTCCACACATAGAGAATTTTACCAAACGTCTAAGTCATTCTACAGTAGTTCTGTGATTGTCTTAATATAATTATGATAATTGTGTATAATGCATAATTGTAATAATGAATTCTGAGATGATGGATTTAAAAAAAGGGAAATAAAGTTGTTGCTGTTTGTGTCACAGTTTTAATTGGTGAATTATTTGGCAGTCATTTACTGATGTGGGGAAACATTCAGCCGCTGGATGTGAACCAAGGTGGGAGGGGTTGCTAATGTTACTTAGCACATACAAGCAGCCACAAAAGCACCGTCCAATTTGTCCCACAGTGCAGCTCAGGGGCTAAGTTCAGCTTTAGGAGGGAAAAACACAGATAATAATAATAATAATAATAATAATAATAATAATAATAATAATAATAACATACAATACTAACAAAAATAAGTTACTTTTATATAGTACACACAGTACACACATATAGTATACACCAGAATAACACACAGAGATACAACATAGTAACACACAGAGATACTCCAGAATAACACACAGAGGTATACCATAGTAACACACAGGGATACACTGGAGTAACACACATTGATACGCCAGAGTAACAGATAGAGATACACCAGAATAACACATAGGGGTCTACCAGAGTAACACACAGAGATACACCGGAATAACACATATGGTACACTATGGAGTAACAAACAGGGATGCCCCACAACACCCGCAATATTCCCTGCATAGAAGCTCTGAAAGACACGTGCAGGGCAGTGGAACCAGGAGCAAAGGAACACGCACATTGAATGAATCCAATGTAGAAACAGGTGGGATGTTTATGTGAACTATCCCCCCCCCCACAATGAAATGGGAACAGCATGTTCTTAACATTCCTCAGAGCGTCGGTTCCGGGAACTGTCCAGCGATGCCTGCAAGAAGCAAGTGGAGGAATGCTTGTTGTTGAGGGTTTAGATAACACTTTAAATTAATCAACAAAAAGCCGGGAGGTGTAAGTGCTCGCCAGACAAGCCCCTGCCGCCCCCCTCTCCAGGTTCCTCTCGCTCGTCCACAAACACGGCGGCAGGGTCACAAGGCTGATAACAACTTGCATCCTTTTGCTGCAAACAGAGAGGGGGAGAAGAGGAAAGGGGGGCAGTGGCGATTCAAGGCCTCACAAAAAGTTTGCCCGGTTGGCACGGTTACCCAGAGAGCCATTTTGAATCCAAACTCCTTTTTTTTCTTATAGAGCGGTCCGTGAATAGGGAGTAACTGATTCATGAACAGTGGGGCCTTTTCTCCCCTGGAAGCCTTCAGCTGTGCAGATGGCTGGCCCGTCTAATCCACCCTGCTCGTGTTGCTGTGTCTCCCTTGCTCGCCTCCTCATTTTATCCCTGAAGAGCCCTAGAAATGGGGGGGGGGTGGGGGGGACAGTTGCGGAGCAACGTGTGCCCCACTGAGCATGTGTGGCGGCACGGGGGCCGCATGCTAACGAGGGCCGGCTGTGCCGGGGGCCCTGAACTGCACGCCAGTCACATGTGCGCAACCAGGAAGTGGGAATGAGGCACCACGAACACGTTCGTTATGAGCGAATATTTCTTGGTGAGGTTTGTGGATAGAAACTTCAATCATTTTTTTTAATTGAGGGGTGGTGTTGAGACAATATAAATTATTGACTGTTCTCTTTGAGCCTCTTTGCTTAATTTATTACTGGTTTTGTTTGTCTGTCCAGGGATCGTCAGCAGCTAAAGGTGAAAGTGACTACCCAAGTTGGTGGGCTAACCGTTAGTTTGGCTAGCAGTTGTGTTGTGGTTGCTAATTGCAGCCTTAGTACCAGTGGTAGCTGGATGGGTTGGCTTGGGTACAGAAGTATTAAGCCATTTTTATATATCCGTTTTTTTTATTTCGTTATGTTTACCTAGACTGGCTGTGCCTGGTACACATCGTAGCCACGCACATGAACGCAAAGCAAGACAAATCTGAAACCAAACGAAGCCGTTTCATAAAATATTCACAATGTTTTTTGTTTGCTTAAGGATGAATAAAATAAATGACGGTGTCCTTGGTGAGTAGGGTTTGGGGGGGGGCTCATGGCTCGCAAATCCCCCCCCCCCCCCCACCTCTTGATGTTGACCCTGTTTTACCTCCAGTATTAGTGTGTGATGCCAACAAAAGCTAACAATAGTTTAATCAGAATCAGAAAAAAACTTCCATGGTTACAAAACCACACAACAAGACAAAAAGACCAAAAAAAACAAGCAGGACGTATAAACACTATAAACGGGTGGGTGATTAACTACGGTAAATATTGCACTTGAAAGATAATAACTAGAGACTATAAAAACTGGGTGACACTCTCTGTATCCTTCTACATAGACGTCCAAGGAGAGACTGATGGTGTTTCAAGGTAAATAACATGTCCTTGGGTGGGTGATATGGGGGGGGAGGCGGAGAGGAGGAGGTGGGCTGCATTCCCAGCTCGGGGAGTCCCGCCTTTTTATCAGGGGCTGTGGTCCCGAGCTCCTGACACCTGCACTCGATTCCTCTGGCTTCCATTTTTTGTAACATGAAACAGCTATTTTCCTGTGACACACTGGCATAGCACCCATGCTGTACTGCAGCTTAGTGCCCCGTGCCACCTAGCGTAACCTCCAGTGCCCACCCAAGCCACCTCCCCCTTCCTGCTCGTGACCCTGACCAGGATAAGGGGTCAGAGGATGGATGGATGATGGATGGATGAAGCCTCTGTGTATGATGCTGTTTATCATTTGTTTCCAGTGAACTTGTTGTATTTGTAAATCTTTCCAGCAGCTCCGTTGTCAGTGATACTAAATAAAATGGCCTGGAATCAAACAACATCTTTATACATCATCATCATCATCATCAGTGCAATGCCATATATCACCCTCACGGCACCATACGGAAGAAGCATGAAGGGAGTGATATATATTTCTAGAATCATTACTTATTAAGCTGAATGTAGCTTTATCTTTAATACGTATATATTGTATTTTAAAAATGATCAGTTTTGTATATACATTTTTTTCTGAATTATAGTAGTGTGAATTATTATGAATAGAGAAAGCTGCTGATGTTTGGTGTTTTGGCTACTGCACACTTGAGAGCATTTTACAACGAATGTTGGATCCAAGGTGGGAATTTGCTGCCCATTTGTGTTTTGTCTACGGGAGCGGAGCTGGGCAGGCAGCTGGGAACTGGTGGTGGCGTTCTGGTTCCCAGTGCGCCAGCAAGTCACACTAATCTCACTGTAATACCACTGTTCCTGTAGTACGACAGAGTAAACACATAGGCTCACGGGGAGCACGAATTATCCTGGGAATCTCGCGCGAAGGTGGGCTGAGAGATTTTCGGAGAGGGTTAGTGTTGGGGGTGGGAGGGGGGGGGTCTCCTTTCCAAGTCTTCCACAGAGTCTGCCACCTGTCTCCCTGGGCCACCCTGGGCCACCCTGGGCAGATGCACAACAATAGCCCCGTGGTCCCCCCGGGATCGGGTGACTCTCCGCTGAGGGATTAGCCGCAACCTGAGCCCCCCTGGCATGGGCACTGGAATTTTCATTACAATGACCTTGGGTGTGGAGGCACTGGAATGCATTCGGTGCAGAACGCCAAGGTGAAGGCGGAGGAGGGGAGGCCTATCTTCGGCCCTGCCTCCACCCCGCTGCCGGGGCAGCCGCACGCATCCACACGCAGCCGCATGCATCCGCACGCAGCCGCACGCATCTGCACGCAGCCGCAAGCAGCCGCACGCATCCACACGCAGCCGCAAGCATCCACACGCAGCCGCAAGCATCCACACGCAGCCGCAAGCAGCCACACGCATCCACACGCAGCCGCAAGCATCCACACGCAGCCGCAAGCAGCCACACGCATCCGCACGCAGCCGCACGCATGTATGTTAGTTCTGCATTGCCTTTGTCTATTATTGAATGTCTAGCAATATTACTTGCTACCTATATAAAGTTACTTGAACAATATGAATAAGCTACTTTGGAGCAGGATCATTCAAAGCCCATTTGACACATTTGCTTTGTTAATTATTGGGCCAGTCTGTATAAACTATGTTGTTACATTGCAGCTGTATGAGCTACTATGTGTCACTCATTCCTTATGTGTACACATACTGGTAATCGAAGTAAAACATTTGAGTTATCAGGGGTGTCCTTGTTGCCAAGTTACGCTGCTTAGCTATTTTTAATGCGGCAAGGATGGACTGCAGAGTCTCCCCCTCGCATCCGTGCCGTATCTGGTGCGCAGGCCGCAAAGCGCTGAGTTTTAAGTTGTGGTTTGAGTCTGACTATTTAAAGCGCTTTCATTTAAGGTGCTCTTTGAAAGCTGAGTTTTCAGGCTCGCGCTCATCCCTTTGAAGTAGTTCAGTCAGCATTTTAGTTAAAAGAATCATTTTTTGATATTCGGAAATCGACTTTACAGCTCCGTCTGGAATGCGACATGCAGACAAGATGCTTAGCGCAGCTTTAGCAGACTACGCCTCTGTTGACAGGCTGCAGCTACTTTCATTAATAGTGTTTTATTAGCCAGCTTGATTGGTTGTGACTGGGACTTGATTACAAGATGACTTTAACATGTTGCCATTGTTACTTTCATTTCGTGACTTCTTTAGAGTCCTTTGTAGAGTGCAGCCGCAAGACTGACGATGGCTAATGGGCTAAAAGCGCAGCCTTCATACTTTGATCAGAGAATGCCTTTGTTATACCTAAACTGAATAATATGTGTAATTTCGTCAAAGCCTCAGCAGCACAGTTACGACCAGCTTTGACCAGAAGTGGTGACTAATGATTGTATAGCACAGGTTTAAATAATGACTAATAATGTCCACATTAAATCGTGCAAATCGCCAGATGTTTGCAGCTACTAATTAATTATCTAACTGCTCAGCTTGCCATAACTTTGTCATAGTTATCACAAATATAGTACAACAAAGAGAGCCTTAACATACTTTCTTTTTTACTTTATCTGCTTAACTTGTAATTTCTTGGCTGATCACGGCTATTGGGCCAAAGAGTCTTTTTTGTGGGGATTTTTTTAGCCTTTGTATTGACCTTGAAATCTCTGGTCTATTGTTATCGATCTGACGTCAGTCGTTGCTGAAGGGAAGCCGTGAGAGAGGACAGTACAGCAGTGAGAGGTCCACGATTGCTGGCTGTAATTCACAGAAAGTCCACGGGCTGAGCTTTGGAGGTACCTCCACCGCTGTGAATTGAATGCCATTCTTTGGCAACAAAGACTGCACTGTGGAGGCCGTGCCTTTTAGTCCAGGGAAACACAATCTGCCGGCAGTGCTAAAAGGCTGCAGTCTGATTCCCCTAAGGAGGCTAAGGGATGGTGAGGTGATCGTCCCCAATCCCCTCTGACAGCATGTCATCGTGCTTCTGCACCCTCTTCACAGAGCGTTACTGCCCTGAGGTCGGCGATGTTCCTGGGGAGGTCAACTGGCACTTAAGTGCAGAGACGATGCCGCAAGGTGACTAATGTCATAATCTGTATGCTTTTAGGAATGTAGGGAGGGATGGATGGATGGAGGGATGGATGGATGGATGGGTGGGTGCACTTTATTGATCCCAACTGAATAATTCCTTTGTCACAGCAGGAAACATAAATTATACAATAACATATCGCAATATGCATAGCTTAAGCACAAGAAAAGGGAGCATTTAAGATAATATAAGCTGAAAGCAGATGAACAAGAAAAATAAGATCAGGAAAATAAGAAAAAGTACTTGAAATATCCTCAGTATATCCAGCAGTAACTGCAAAAGCAAATAGATAGTTAGGGTTGTAAACATCCAAGGTTATGCAAGTGTAGAATATGAATGTGTTTATTATTTATTGTTTTTCATTTTAAATAATGAGTGTATTAATTTTAAAGGCTGTAATTAGAGATCGGTGTGCCTTTCACGCCTGCCGTCTGCTAGGAACAGTACTGATTACTGAAAAAAAGTGGATGAATGGCCGAATAGTTATTGCTGAGTACTCGTCTCTTTTATTATTCTGTGTTACTGGTACTTAGTTAAGACGGAGGAACAATCGTATAGCAGAGATACAGGCTGTGTATCTCAGTTTCAAAGGTATAACAGCTTGGCCACATGTTCTACCCGTCTATTGGCTACCTGTCTACATCCTTCATTATTGGAATGCATCTTGGTTTGCCACAGAAGTCAAATGTCAAAAAAGAATCACAGTTCCTTCGCAGGTACTCTCACCTGCTCTGATAAGAGCCCTTCTCATGTTCTATACTGCCTTTCATATAGTTATTGAACAACATTGTTCAATTTCAACTGGGAAGTCAGAATTTCTGAGCCCCTAGTAAGAAATTTCAAGTGGAATGCACCTGAAGTCGGAATTCACCCTCTACAACCCCAACCTTAGAATTTAAGATGGTTGCGCCCTTCATCAACAGAAGTGAAAACCGTAGTTATATACTGTTCATTGGCGCTTGCGTTTATAGGCACAAAATACCATGTAATGCATTGTTACCAACTGGAATCGCTAACAGTGGCTAACAAAAAACCTGGCCAGAACTAGCATTGCTAAATAGCTTTCCGACTTCTTGTACTGGAGCATGGTTAACTTGGGTGTGACATCACCCCTAGGTTCACCCTCCGACCTCCAAGGTAAATGGAACGCAGCAGCCCTCTCCCTCAGGTGGCAGCGTAACGCCCTCAGCCAGATCGTAAGTCGTGGCTAGAGAACAACTGCGGAGAGAAGGCAGACTGGGAAAGGAGAGGAGAGCCCAAGGTACCAGTGTGACACAGGCTTAAAGAGCACCAGCCGCTCTGCGCTAATCCAATTAGCGACCATCTGGCTCGCGTTCAAAAACACATGTCACGTCCCCTGACGGCATCAAATGCCAGCACATCCAATGACAAATCAGTTCACACCTACACTTGCACATACAAGAATGGGCGCTTACAAGGTTGAGCTATCAATATCATTATTATTATTATTGCTTTTTAGCATATGTGATAGATAGGAATTGAAATATACATGTATATGGGTAGGATCACGAGTGTGTATGCTACATATATATAATACCTATTTGTAACATTATTATAATTATTATAATTATTATTATTATTATTGATATTATTGATATTGTTGTTGTTGTTATAATTTTTGTTGTTTGGTGTCCTTGTAATGATTGTTATGTTTCTTAAGGCTGTATGTATTCTGTATTCCCCTACACTTAATTTTCTCCATCCCACCTACATTATTAGTGTTACTATTTCTGTATACCTTTGTTTTCTTTTTTCCTTTTAATGTCTGTTATTGTAACGATTGTTGTTTCTGTGCCCGGGGGGGGGGCGGGGGCGCGGGGGGGGGGGGGGGGGGGGGGGGGGGGGGGGGGGGGGGGGGGGCGGGGGGCAGGGGGTAGGTAGAGGTAGT
>JABFDZ020000016.1:7271081-7294785 GCA_019775955.2 Pollimyrus isidori
CCCCCCCCCCCCCCCCCCCCCCCCCCCCCCCCCCCCCCCCCCCCCCCCCCCCCCCCCCCCCCCCCCCCCCAAAGGGGCTCCATTATCTGACTCTTTATGTGCTCAAGATGCCACAGTGACATTAAAGAGGTATTTCAAAATGACTGCATCATAAGCAAGATGCCGGCCGATGATTCATTGTGCGAACAATGACGAGATTAATAAGTATCAAATAAATATCAATTAATACTCCTAGAAGAGCCTGAACAGGGACATAAGCTACTCTCAGCACATGCAGTGGGGGACCCTCAGTTCATTGTCATTTTCATTTATCTAGATGTTTCATTTAATTATGGTGCAATAGTATCTCATTTATTAGTCTGTTTCGGTAAATATATCCTAATTATTTCTGTGGTTACCCTGAAGTAGGATATTGTACACAATGGAAATGGCCTGTAATGGTAGGGACTGGGGGTGTAAATGGCACCATAGTACCTCTGCACATGCTCCGTTTGCCATCCTTTCAGATAATAAGCTCCACTCTGTCTTGACCTACGTCCCCTTGAAACCCAAGCAGCCTCAGCAGGATTATTTTGATCTATAGACCTGAAAATGATAAACGAGGCCGAACCTATCAGCTCACCGAAAGGTTAAACAGATAACAAACAGGGTCAGACTGGATTTAAGTCCAAAAGTGATATGAGTTTCCCCTCCTGTCACTTAGTCTCCTTTTATATCAGTTTGTTTAGTAATTTTGTAATATCGCACATGTTCACCGAAGTGGAACTGAAACAACAAAAGAAATAATGAAAGCACACAAGCACAAATCCAGCACTAATCTATAAAGACATAATTTTAAAAGAAAATGTACTTCTCTGCTGCCAAACATTACGATATCTTTCCCAGACTGATTTTATTGTAGCTGATATATGTCTAGTGCGGCAATTCCTGATTTCCATTTTTTTTCTTACATCCAGCTGAGCTTTCTGCAAATGTTTAAACATAATTTCTTGCAGTTATTTGAAAATCTGAGAAACCCAGGCAAAAGCAGTATGCCACCTGTGAGTTGTGGTCACCTGGTATTTCATGGAGTAGAAAGAGTAGAGGAATTACCGGCGCCCTCCATGTTTTCTCTGAGTCCATGGCTGGCAAGGCCGAGGTAGCTCCACTTTCTTATATTACACCTGCATTCTTGCATTCCTGCTTGGTGGTGCTGTCATGCTGATTTCCTAAATGATAATAATTTGAATAATAAAGGGACCTTGTAATTAGGAATTCATCAAATAGTTATGTAATTAGAAAAGGAAGTAACATATAACTCACCAGACTGACCGGACTGGGGAAACAACCTGAAACGCAGACTTAATACAGAGAACTAATGGCAACAACCAGAAACAGCTGATCACATGGGGATCCCAAACAAAGGATATGGCGCATGGAAGGAGCGACAACTGGGGCAAGACAGGGGTAATGTTGGGATAAGATCTTTATCGTTTTGGAAGCTATTAAGAAAAAAAAATGCTCTTCTTGTTTTATCCTGTTCATTTTGTGTTTAAATGATAAAAAAACATATTTATGTGTAACTTTGGGTGGGGAGGGGGGGGGGGGGGTCGGAACCAATTAATTGGTTTCCCACTATTTCTTATGGGAAAAATTCGATCAGAACTTGAACTTTGTAGGATTCGATCAGGAGTCCGGTACGGATTAAGCACGAGAACCGAGGTACCTGTGTGTGTGTGTGTGTGTGTGTGTGAGTGTGTGTGTGTATAGATATGTATTTTGGTGTTTTGAATGGTTTAATGCTGGTTCTGCTGGCAGAAGGCTTCACTGTGCAGCAGGATGCTCAAAATATCGAGGCTCAAAATATCTGTCAGCTGGTGAAAAGGATAAGGTGAAGCAGGAGATACTGGCAATGACCAAAAACCAGCCAGGTAAATGGCGGAAGTGAGCTTTAAATTGAATGGGAAACATTAAGTGGTGTGAAATGCGCTGCTAGGACAGTTTGTGACAGGCTCCTAGAAGCAGGACTGAAATCCTATAATGCAAAGGAGTAGCCCTTCATTAATGAGAATGGGGAAGAGCCAGACTGCAGTTGGCAAACAAAAAATCCATCTACATGTACTCATAAATTGAGAAATGAGTGAAACAAAAAATTTTGCTGTGGTCTCTTAAATTTTCCAGAGCGGTATATAACACGCCACATTACCAATAAATACGAAAAGTTACAAACACCAAAATGATTATTTTCTAAGCTGAAGCAGACAAAATTCTTGCTATTGCTGGTGACCATATGCACAGAACTACTCCAGAACTTTCCCAATAGCGTGTTTGATGTCACGATAATCGATTGGGTACACATCGTTGCCAGTTAGCATCTTCCTCTTTCACCATAAACAAAACATGTTTGCGGTCCAGAGGGTGTGTTCCTATGGATACATTCCTGCCTGTCCAGTGTTGTGTCACGCTGGGGGGTGAGATCAGCCACTCTCTTGAATGCCAGGTAGGCTTGTTTATGCAAAGCAGCCACTGGCCCCATGTGTGGTGGATAAATACACAGGGAGTCTCATGAGATACATGTACATCTATCCTTTTAATCTTTCTGTTAAACTGTAACTTTACCCAAGAAAGGAAGGATAGAACGTAAACCTACATGAAAAGTTCACTGCCTGCTTGAAAGCTGTGCTATCTTCCTTTGTTCCCATTGCTGTATAGAATTGCCTTTTCCTTTGGCTTAAATTTCTCAGAAATATAAAAACCTGCCAGATACTAATAAACCCTTTTGTCAAATCTGAACCCTAACCATACACCTGAGTGATGTCACCTCTTGTGAATGTATTAGCACTTGAGACACTCAGAGATCACGGACTTGTGTACAGCTTCAGCAACACAGCTTGGCTAAAACCAACCGATTTTCCCATAAGGGTCCAAAACCCTACCAGTAAAATGGTTAACTGGTCAAAGCATACTGGTTCATACAGGAAAAAAAATATTTTAAGTTGATGACTTTAAAAAGGTAAAATATAAAAGATCCATATTATGAAGTTTCATGATTAGGAGAGTTGCTCGGGTTAAGTAAGGAATTATACAAAGTGGTATCTCGGTTCTCGAACTCACTAGAACTCTAATTTCTTGAAAATCAACAAACCAGTTTGAGCTAGTACTTGATTTGAATATCATAAGTCGAACCGTGAACGGCGACCTAATATATATTGTACGCGTCAGGAAATGAGTCATATTACAATGCAGTTCTTACTTGAATGCCTTCTTCACGGACGATTAACCAAATAAAGCAGCGCAACATTACAGTAACTAATATTAAATAAATCACTAACTTATGTGTACTATTAGAGCATTTATGTAATTTATTTAAACTTTATTTTACCAGGTGAATTAACTGAAAACCTGTTGTCACTGCTTTACGTGATATTCAGGGTAAATAGCTGATTACTCATCGGAACTGTCTGGGATACAAACGTCATGCGTGTAACTAAATTCTTCAGCCAATAAGGGCAAAGGTGTGTCGTCACAGAGGCGGCTCCAGTTTGTGCAGCCGGGTGAAAGGTCGCAATGCATCATGCATTGTGTCAGGATCAGAATGTGTTGCTTTAAGCCAGCGCTGTAAGCAAGTGGAACGCACCCAATGACCGGACTAGGGAAACAAACTGAAACGTGGACTTAATACAGAGAACTATTGTCAACAACCAGAAACAGCTGATCACATGGGGATCCCACACAAGGTTAACGAGGGGGCGTGGCACACGGAAGGAGCAGACCATCAGGGCAGGACAGGGGTAATTTTGGGGTAAGATCTTTATTGTTTTGGAAGCCATTAAGAAAAATTGCTGTTCTTGTTTTATCTTTTTGTTTTGTTTGTTTGTATAGTTCAAAAAGAAAAAAAAAGAATATATAATTGGCATACAGACACACACACACACACATATATGGGTAACCATGTACAAATGATGCAGATGAAAGGGAGACCATCGTCATTTTAATAGCAGCGTTAAAAAATCATTGTATAAGAACATGGATCTTTTTAATATCACCAACCTGCAGGAAAACTAGTCTTACAAGTGGAATTGATGTGCTAACAAAATGTCCACAGGAATACGAGACTTATGTTAAAATTGCAGGGAAGTTTTATTAAATTGTCCATTAGTTCCGGAGCAGCACTTAAGGTCCTCCTTTCAGCTTAGTGAAGCTGACATGCTGACATTCAGGCCACATTAGCTACCAATGGCAGCTTGCGTAACAAGTCTGTCAATGATTTGCTAAATGTGTGCATTAACTGCCAAGTGTGCTCTCACACAAACAATTGGTTACTCATTACCAAGTCTCGCTCGCTGCAGAGCTACCGTCCTGTGGTTTACGTTAAAGGGCCAGTGAGAGACTCACACAGCACTCCCCATGCAAATCGGCATGCAGGCTACATGTTCGCATAGCGTTCGACGGGAGGACGATCACCGGTCGTACGACGGGTCGCAATGACGGCGGGTTCCGTTTCGCGCTCCGCGTTCATTCAATATCAGGAATTCCCAGAATCCCACAAAAACAAGCTAATGACAGCGTAGTGGAGCCCGTGGCCCGGCCTAGTTTCGGGCCTCTGTAGTGGGCCTGCTTTGCACAGCTCTTTGAGAGCACAGCAGAATTTTAACATGACCCACTGGCAGCCCCTTTAATAGAGAAGCCGTGACATCAGCTTTATCTAGGCGGGGTGTCATTGATTCTCCAGTTTTTCATAATCCTTACAGCTCATGTTCATTGGCACTGTTTGGGTTACCATGGCAGATAATTCTATTCCAATTGTTCGGTAGTGTGTGTGTGTGTGTGTGTGTGTGTGCGCGTGTGTGTATAGTACATTGCACTATTACACAAAATGAGCCTGCATTCACTTTTTTTTTAATTGTGAATTATGTATAAGAAATCTTTCTCAGTGAACACCACACTTCCGATATCTTTTACCGTTAATATCCTACTTCCTTTGGCAAAATGAAAAGAGACCACATTCTCTTGTTCTAACTTAAAACCGTGCGGTGATGTGTCATACCTGATTACAATAATAATACACTTACGATTTTAGATTCTTTTTCCCTTGATGTAAAAACATTTTGTAGTTTTTTTGCTCAGCTTTTCAATTTCTGATATTAAATCTACTTTATAGTCTTCACTGAAGACCTGTCTTTCATAAAGAGCTTAAAGGCAGTAGTAGTGCCTTAATGACAGACCAGTGTGCCCCCCCCACCCCAAAAATCCAGACCAAGGTTTTATTTCAACCAACCAGTTCTGTATCAAGCGTCACGGTCACAGAGTACTCCAGTGATTGGTTGAAAGAAGATCGTGGTCTGGATTTTTTCTTTTTGGACCTGAACTATCCACTTCAGCATATAGACCAGTATTTCCCAATCTGGTCCTCAGGGACAGTCCACGTTTTTGCAATTGGTTGCAACAACAACAGATATTAAGAGTTCTCAGTTTGTATTCTCTTTAGGTTTATTGAGCTCTAGGACTTTCTAGGGCTTCTCACAAAGATCTTCATGGGGCATGGTGTGGAGATGCCACACACCACATGTGCCTTCAGGCTCACCAGGTTTTGAGGTTTTTTATTGGCTCCATAGGTGTGGAGTTCACATACTCTCCCCTGCGTAATTTTGTGATTTCTCCACACAGTCCAGAAACCTGCTAATGGGATTCTGGGTGAAATTCTGGTGCATACAGCAGTGAGAATGCAGTGCGCATACAGATAGTGGCAAACAGGCAAAATGCAAAAACAGTACTCTTAGCGCAAAGAAGTAAAAAGTACAGAAATCGGAAATGCTGAAAATCAGGACGTTGATTAATGCTTTACATAAACTGTACCTTCAAAATGCCTTTATAATACATTTATAGAGCATTCAGTGCACCTTCATAATGTGTTCAGCGTAATAATAATAATAATAATAATAATAATAATAATAATAAATTAACAGATGGAATAACTACTGACATGTGAGCGGTTAATGTTATTTTCGGAGGAGATGCACCTTGCAGTTGAGAGGTCTGCATCGAAATACCTGTCTATCTATGACAGCATCAGTCCATTCATCTTTCATGGTCACGGTCACTGACAGTCTGCACCCCACCTCCGGAGGCAACAGGACACCTCTACACCCTTTTGAAAACAGTCACATTAAGGACTTATACAAATGCTCCTCACTTATATTATTTTGAACCTTTTTCTGTAGTAGATAAAATTTACAGACCTTGGGAAATTAATTACTTTTAATATGGCAAAGTAGTACTGTACTTCTGCTGTACCCCTTTTATATTAAATCAATATTCTCTTAGGCCAGCAAGCTGTCAGTTACATTATATTTCAGAAAATCAACAAGCTTTTAGAGAAGAAAAATGAGAGCGGTCTTTTGTGTGTGTGTGTGTGTGTGTGTGTGTGTGTGTGTGTGTGTGTGTGTGTGTGTGTGCGCACGGCTGGAGGGCGGGGTGTCGCAATCAGGTTACATGCAAGATAAGGTCACTGAGTACCAGAGGTTCGGAAGTAAACCTGAAAACCGGTGTAACGAGTAAACGGCAGGAAGGAAATAATCAATTTGAAGCTTTTAATGAACAACCCCTTATCGTGTTTTTTCAGCAGTATTACCCCTCAGAGTTAAATATTACTGAGCCGGCGGGGAGGATTAAGGTGGGCAGAAGGCAGCTTTCATGGATTTAAGGTGGGCTGCAGTGTTGGAGATTGAAGCCTTTTAAAGAGATGTTCTGAAAATCCATTCCACTCATTGGTCGGGTACCAGAACCCTGCTTCTGCAAAGCTGGTAGAGAAGCTGTAGAACATGCAGCTAATCAATGTGATTAGCATGAGTGTTTTTGTCAGTTTAGGGCGACCTATTGCATGCAGGGTTCTCAGTAAATGAAAGCAGTGCCTTTAAAATATATGCAACATGCCATTATTTATTTGCAAGGCTGGTATTTTTTTTTTTTTAAGGCAAATTGAAACGTCTAAGATTAATATTTATAAAGGAGAATTTCTGGGAAAGGAATTTTGAAGGGTACTGCAGAAGGGGCCCTCGTGTGACCTGATTCTGAAAAATCTGTCTGTGTGTTTAGGCGTCGTTCTAGTCGAAAGATCACAAAGAGGGGCATGTCAGTGAGTTGGCTGTTCGCATTCATTTGGACTGTGTTTAAACTGCAAGCGGCAATCGGGCTCCACGCACAGATCCTCTCACAAACCTCACAGGGCAAGCAGCATAAACGTGAGGCCCTAGAAAGACGCAAGGGTCGCAGCAAGATACCATTTAAAAATTTTGCACAAATATTGCTGCATTCCGTTTACCAAGGAGGTCGGAAATTGGGACAGGGGATGACATCACACCCGAGTTAACCATGTTCCAGTACACCAAGTCGGAAAGCCATTTAACAATACCAGTTCTAGCTAAGTCCGTTGTTAGCCATTGTCAGCAATACAATAATAATGCATTATGTGGGATTTCGCACATACAAACACCGTAGCGACATGTTCACAGAGAGTGGTTGGACAGCACTGTGCGTATGACCAATTTAACAAGACACAAATAAGACATAAATGTTAATAAACAGTATGAAATTACAGCTTGTGTTGATGCGGCCATCTTGAATTCTGTAGTGGGGGTTGCAGAGGTTCCTCTAATTTTCCAAGTCGGAATTCTGACTTCAGGGAGTGTTCCAGTTGAAATTTTCGACTAGGGACTTGGAAATTCCGACTTCGCAGTTGAAATGGAACGCAGCATAGCACTTGGGTGTCGCTGCCTCGCCATGTCTCTGGTGCTCGGAGGCCTCTGTGGCTGGAATCCTCACCCAGGACCTCATAGCAGGTCACCCCAAGGATCCCACACAGATGCATTAAGGTTAAACAGCACTGACATTGTTGAGTTGGCTATAATGCTGCTGGTTAAACAGGCCAAGGATCTTTGGTGAGCCACGCCGGGCTGTGTGTCCTACTGTTGATGTGAGTGTGTGGATGCATGTATGTGTTTGGGGGGGTTAAGAGGGCATTACTGAAATAACAACCATGGGAAAGGTGAACGGTGCTCATGCTGGCAGCTAAAATGCACCCCCTTCCTCCAGGTCACAAATCCTCCTTGTTTTAAGGTGACAGGGAATGAATAGAGGCAGACGCTGCTTTTGATGTTGAAGCTGAACTGATGAAGGTATTAAAGGACTTGAGCCACAATTTGCCCCATTAATTAATTCCTCCTGACAGCATTTTAGTCAGATGTATCCCAGAGGTTGCTCAAATATCTCATAGTAACTTGGGTATCATGAGGAAGACTGTCATTTACCTTTTATCCAAATTATCAACCGCTTTATATGTCTTATTATCACTTTAAATTGTAATAAATCTGAAATGTAATAAGAAATAGATGTGAAATTTGAGGCTTACCATCTTCATCCCATATTCACTGTAAACAAGCGAGGCTTGTACTGGAATTTCCTTTAAGAATAAAACAGCTTTTGCCAGTCTATCTATCTGTGTCTCTGTCTGCCTATTTCAGTGCTTTAATTGGCTCTTTCTCCTCTGCAAATGTTCCTCTGACTCTGGGCAAACTGATGGCCCACTGAGTCCTGGAAATGACTTCAAGCAGACTAAGGGGGCTTTGCTCATTTCTGCATGCCAGAAAACCTTTACATTTGGGCAATAACACAGGGTTTTCCCCACATCACACACAATGGGATAGCGGAAGGTAAATACTAACGCAAATGAATCCAGTATATTTCTGAGCCATCGTTTACAGTTAGTTGCTCCTCTGCTGGAAATCTTTTCAGCAGGGGATGTTCAAGACAGATGTTCCCTTTTCCCTGTCCTGTTCCTGATCCTAGTGACCCGAGTTCGAAGCAGCTGAACCGCCTTAAACTTTCATCTGGCTTCCCGTAGCAACCCCTGGGGGGCCAAATGTACTCCGAAACATGTCAAGACCACAATGCCAGCAATACAGTTCTCATTGCTTAAGACCCCATCACAGACAATAAAGCTTGTAAATATGTGTACCTTTCCTGGACCGATATATAATGTCTACTTTGGCATTATATTTCAGGCCTCTGCTATAATGGGATAAGAAATATATGCGTATCCTTTTCCCCAGACATGGTAGGCCTTACATGGTAGGCCTTACGCAAGCGTCCCCAGCACTCCTGCACATTTATGAACCACTCGGCTTGTAATTGTCTCCTTCTCTGACTTCTGAAAACTTCCTGACCTGCTTCTTTCTCCATAACACGGCTTTACGCGAATTTATAAAAATGAAAATAGTCCGGCACAGACTGCTCATTACCGCCGGGGCCCGCATTAATGCTCGGAGCCGGTCCCCTCTAAGCGCAATTCTGCACGGCAGTTGAAAGGAAGGCCCCAAGGTTACGAGACGATAAACGACTTCCGAGGAGACGGGCTGGAGTCCAGCGGCCCAGCTCCCGACTCGGCGATACGCGACACTGGAGCCAGCTCAGTCGTAAAGGCAGCGAACACTAACAGTAAATGGATATAAAAATCTTAGAAACAGTCCTTTTTATGGTCTAGCCTCTTGCTGTGAGGTTTGTTTATGGAGAGCTTACAAATAAATGAAAGGCGAGCTCAAGAGAGAAACAGGGTGGGGTGGAAAGGGGAGGTGGGGGGAAAAGGCAAAAATCAAACAAGTGTGTAGGGGCGGGGGTACAACTGAAAGGGGGGAGGGTGGCCATTAAAACCAGTGACAGGACCAATAACTGCATGCAGCGCAGAAATAAATGAAAGACGTCAACGATTGGAAGCGCAAAAATGGTAAACAGAATGTGTTTCTACAGACACAGGACAATCACAGGCCTGTAAATCTGATCTATATAATGCAAAACTTAAAAAAAAGCTTCCTCGGAGACAATAAATCGTGGTTTTATGTGTGGAAGGGAGTTGTTCCTGTGGTATGTTCTCTCTCTTACTATTACCGCGAGAGAAGAGCTCCGTCCACAGGGTAAGATAGTCAGAGCTACTTTCTCCTCGCACAGTCTTACCTGTCACTGTGTCTGTGATATTCCACGTCAGCACGTGTTGTCCGTCGGTGACTGGCATTATTTGTCATCGTAATATTTTTTTTATCGTTTTATTTTCATGCTTCTTCAAGAGTAGATGTTTCCGACTGATGTCATCTTAACCAAGGAAACGGGAACACATTTTTACAATGCGTTTACTCTAAAAAACATTCCTTATTACTTAAAATATGTTGGAGTCTTTTTTTGTTATTTAGCCATTTCTGTTCATTTCGGAAGAATTTACTTTGCAGTCTTTGTAAAATGTTTAATCGTATGTTGGAATAGCAACCTCTGTATATGATAATGAAAATAACGATGAATTTCATTCCTTGAAAATAGTTTACCGCTTGTTTTTTTTTTTGTGCAGCGTTCATCTCCAGTGACAAATCTGTCAGGAAGGAGAGCTTCGAAATTGTGTCTCAATATCTGGAGACCTGACATTGAGCGGTGGGATAATGGGGGGTCGTTGTCAGGGGCTGATTCTGCAACCGCAGAGTAACGGCTGCAGTCCTTGTTAACCCTCTTCCTGCAAGGTCAAAGGTTTTATATGACCTGGAGTGAAAATCCTCCACTAAAACAGGAAAAAAGAAAAACGTCATGGCCATTTTTGAAAATTTGTAATTAAGCAGATTGCTTCAATTAAACGGTAGCTAATCGCTCACTTTTCTGATAATTCTTTTGCCTGTGAAGTTGACAAACCAGTTTTAAAATATGAACGCTTTTGGAGCAACTCGATTTAAAGTGCCTTCTTTCACCGTCAGCCTGCTGCTTTAAAGTAGCTTGTGGCAAATAAAGGCGTTTGACACAAAACCTCAGTGGAATCAAGTCAATAGCGATAGGAGCACAAAGGCAGAACCTGGCCGGAATTTTGCTGCCGCTGCCTCGTTTTCACTAAGACACGTAGCCCTGGCCTCCTTTTAAGTGACACTCCCCACCTCTAACACCAACACCACACACTCGCTCCCAGCGACAAAAAAAGAAAAAAAAGAAGTGTGAGAGAAACCTAACACCACCATAATTTCTTTGGCAGGTTTTTAACCCAACCTTCCAAATCTTAAAAAAGTCATAGAAACAAAGGGTGTGTGTGTGGGGGGGGGGAGGCGAGTTTACTCACACCTGAAGGTTAATTAAGCGCCATAGGGGAGACAATGACACAGAGGAATGTTGTGGGGCAAACTGACCGATGTTGTAAATCACCCAGCTTGCACCCTTTCTGGGTATTAGGTAAATACATTTGGGCGTAAAAGATTAATGCGGTTGTAACCTCTTTGCATAAATCTTGCTGGAGTGTATTTCTAATGCAGATGCATACATCAGTTTTATTATAAATTCAGAAATAAGTTTTTCCACCACGTTTGCTGATTTATTTCGCTGATCACTGCATGTGCAAGGGCTGCAGGGTCTCTTCTGATTATTGCTAAGTTTTCCGTGTCACGGGCAAATTTCGCGGTGGTGCCCATGAGGCCTGGGATGAGTGATTTACAGAGATGATACGTGGCTACATTTACTGATCCTGTGAAAGCATCATATTCAGTTCTGATGGCAATTGCTCACTGAATCATGCAATTCATTCTGAGATTTTCTTCACTCAGATGACCTTATAGACAGGATGCTGGCAGACCTCCTCTTTCAATATCCAGCTATTTTAAATCAAATGTCTTAATGGACGTATCCACTCTGTATTCATTAGCCAATGACAAAACAAGTTAGCATATCAGTTTGTACCTAATTGACCTGTGAGCATGAAACAAGTCATGCAAGATCCACAGATGGGCAGTGAAAACTGACAGCTGTTGCATAGCAACGTGTGCTGTATTTCATAAATAATTTTGTAATTCTATCTGAGTGCCCTTGGAGCTCTGGACTGGGCAGAGTAATATTACTTAAAGCAGTGAAGTACAGCTGCACGTTGGAAAAAAACAGTTGTAGTCATACTTGCTTGAAAAAGCACCCAGCTGTGTAGCTAGATGGAAGTGTTAGCACTTAGCTTTACTGTGGGGAACGATGGTGCAGTCACAATTCTATCCATTAATATCTGTTAAAGTTGTCATTGCTACTGACTGCTGGTCAGACACTCAACTATAGCCTAAATGTCGCGTGAGCTGCTAACTGTTTACCTCTCAGCACTGTACAGAAAGCTTAAGTCAATTAACCATAGCAGCGTTTGGTTGTAATCAGACATGCAGGATTTTACCTGGCGTTGTGCAGATCATGTATCATTTGTTTCCCGGGTAACAGATCACATATCATTTGTTTCCTGGGTAACAGATCACATATCATTTGTTTCCTGGGTAACAGATCAGTCATTTTAAGCTTCCCTTCAGGAAAGATGGGTATATTGAAGGATGAAATTAAATTAGCTGACCTCTATAATCACCTTGTTTTACTGGTTTTCCTTAACATTATGGTAAAAAAGTGTCACATTTGTGCCAGTCCTTTCCCATGCCACCTTCTCTAAATGCCCACCATTAGAATACCTAAAACTTATCCAATCTTAGTGGTTACGTAATATTTATTTTTCTCAGATCAAAGTAATTTAAGATGCTTAGCCCTGTGCAGACCTATTGCCCTATCTATTTATTGTACGATATAGTATTGAATCTGTTCCTGCACTTTGTTGTGTCATATGCCGCTGCATGTTGGTGTAAATGCTGCTAACTGTCTGCTACTAACCAATTTCACTCTGCTTAATACCCAAACATATGAAAATTTACATTCAATTTTATCTCTGCACTGTCTATTTATCTATTCATTCATATTTTTCTTACTGCCAGTTTGCACCTTGCACCTTGTGATGTTCATTGTTACTATGTTACTATAAATTGCACCAGGACAATAGAGAAACGTTGTCTCATCGCACTTTGGACACGTCGCCGTGGAAATGAGGCTCCTGTCAGTATGTGTCAGAGCATTAGGAGACTCTGGGAATGAATGAGCAGCAGCTGAGCCTTGGTCCATCGGCAGCTGCAGTACTGCAAAAATAAACCTTAATTTATGACATTTTTCAAACTTTCATTAGGCTTTGTATGGTTGTCAAATTTTTCATTGTTTGGACAAGCACAGAGATATAACTGGGAGAATCGTAGCTTTTTTATTATTATTTTTTTATTTTGTGATAACAGTTTAAGTTTGAGTGATATCCACACCTGAAGCTTTAGCACAGTGAGGTGACTGCAGTGCCAGGAAATAAGGATAGAGAGAGCCCCCTGTGGGCACTACGCACCCTATAATCACACCACCCCTGCACACATCTGTATTTACACATCCAGATAAGGGATAGTTCTTACACTTCCTGGCATGAAATTTGCAGAGCGAATGTAACTGGGCAAGCGGGCAAAATATCCCATTTCTTCGACACTCCGGCACTGACAGGGACGAACCTTTATTTAAACCGCAGGGCATCGTTTACGTAAAACCGGAAGGTTGCAGGTTCGCATCCCGGAAGGAATGCAGTCCTAACGAAGAATAATGGCTCCTCCACAGTATTTCGGGGTGGTTGCCCTGCAGCTCCTTCCCTTCCTTTGCTTGGACCCGGCCTCCAACAGGGCCAGCAAGTGGGGCCCGCCAGTCGCCTTCGTGGCTGTGTGCGTTCCGCGAAACAGGACTCCATTGTGGTACTGCCGTCCCTCAGTCTCTCCGGCCCCCGTTTGGGTTTGGGTCAGGCCACACCTGTGGCAGCACACCGCTGGGCACGGCTCCTGCCCGTCCTTTCATGCATTGTATCGATGGCCCGCATGCTGGCGGGGGCTGCGGAAGAGTGTGACACGCAGGGTCACGCTTCTCGGGGGAGGGGGGGCATGGTAAAGGGGTTGACATCTGGATCCCAGTGTGTGTATCCCAGAGGCTCCAGGCGCTCCTTTAATACGGAGGGCCATCACCGCAAAGAGACTCCCACAATGCTGCATTGTCCTGGTGCGCAGTACTGCGGTGTGCCTGCAGGGGTCACATGACAAGCCAGAGCTCCGTGTGAACGGCGGGATGCCTCACATTGAGGACCCCAGGCACCTGAGACAGATCTGTGAAAGGGCACCTTAGCATTTTAAGCTTATTATCAATAGGCGTGCCTCAGCAAAACTGTCCGTGGGTGTGAATGTGTTTGTGAATGGTATGTGTGTGAGTGTGCCCAGTGATGGGTTGGTGCCCCATCTTGGGTTGTTCCAGGATAGGTTCTAAACCCCCTACATAAGACAAGCAGGTATGGTATATGGATGGATGGATGGAAGTATGTCTCAGTCACATTGCCAACATGCCTTTCCCATAAAATTATGACACAGACATAATCAGGCATGGATTACCACATCTCAGGAAGAACAGAAAACCAAAGCTTATGAAATCTGTCTCTGCGTTGGATCCACCAACCCCCATTACCCCTCCCTGTCAATCTTTACTGCCAGCACCCCTGATTATTCACAATGCATTGCTTTCTTTTTCTCTCTAGTTTCATTTTGGCTCAAAAAAAATAGCTGGAAGTGGCTCACTTGGGAGAAGAGCTCCCAGCCGTATCAGACTAGGGCCTGTAGATAAGCTGATGCAGCCTTGAACATGATGTATGACCATTTTTGGCATCCCATCATAGATGTCCCCAGGGCAACCGTAAGCATTAAGTGCCCCTAGGCAGCAGCCCATATGACATCACATCAGAAAGAAAGGAAGTTAACTGACTGATGGCTCACGAATTTCGGAAATCCATGCAAAAACTCCACATAGGCTTTTTTGACGCATGTATTAAAAGGACAACATGTAGTTATATTAAATATATGACATAATGAATTGCACATCAATGAATGGGACCAGGGTGGAGGGGGTGGTTCTAATTGGTGCTCCGGGTCATGTGACCAGATGCCTAAATGGTCAGTCTGGGCCCAGCCTGCGCCCTATGTTACTGGAGAATTGCTTCAGGCCCACTATGGACCTTAATTGGGTCTGTGGTTATGGATAATGGGTGCATGAATGGATGCATGCTTAATTCATAATAATGTCGGTATAATACCTTGCCACAGGACATGCACAGTCATCAGTATCCATAAACATGCATTCCAATGTTTAGAACAGGAGAGAATTGGGTTATAATATTGGAGTATTAAGAGTCATACTGTGTTATAAGTTTTCCTTGCATTAGTACATGTCTGTACGTGTAGAAGAATGTGAATATTTTCACAGAAGCATTTGTTATGGTTTCACTGGCAATTAAATGTACAGGGCTCTGGTATTAGAGATTAATCATAAGCAGAAATCTCTCCAGCACTAAGACAATCACCAAAACTCAGTGCTCCGCCTGGTCTGATTCAAACAGTGAGAGACTGGTTTATGTACCTGACCACTGAAGAATGTATGACCTGCCCAGGATCCTCAGACAGAAGAAATTCCAGGAATTTTCTCCCTGAGCTGCACATTCTGTATAATCCCGGCAACGTCTAAGGATTTTGTCACATTTATCGAAATAGCTTGACCCATAACACCGTCACACGGTCAACAGTTCGAGGGGGCAATTGGTATCTGACAGATTCACGTCTGGCGTCCCACGTGATAAAATTACCCCAATAAAAAGGAAGAATCAGAACGTCTGACGGGGGAAAAAAAAGGGGGAGAGATTCGTGCTGCCCCTGGAAACTTCCGGTGTGTTTGCGACGTAGGTTTCTCTTGCCCTGTATTGCTATGTAGGGGTTTATCGTCGACGTTTTGAATTACCATTATACAGCAACTTTCGTGGAACGAGGTCAGCCGAAGGTCGACGTGTCTGAAAGTCTTTGTTTTCAAACCGTTTTGTGTTTCACTTCAAATCCAGATGAAAGGCACCTTGCGTTTGAACCGACGGGGGGATGCGGCGACGTTGGCCCTCGGTGCGAGATCGGGGGAAACACTGCTTCGAACCCGCCGTGCGCGACCAACATCCACGGGGCCGGAGGTCTTTTTTTTCTTCTTCTATTTTCGTTTTATAGCCGATCCTTGTCCTGCTTTCACGCTCCGCCTCACATGCAATGAGGTTTGGAGGAGTTTATGGTGCACATATTTCTAATGCAATTTGTTTTTTAGCACAGAGTTAATGTCGCTCCAGGGTTTGCGGGTTATAAGCCACTGCGGTGTTCTCCCATACTTAATGACCACATGCCCTGCCGGCTGTGACCGCCTGTCTGACCCTCATATCTGCGTGCAGCTGGGCCTGCGTTCGTAATCATGCACACATTGCGCCAGTCACGGACAGGCCCCTCTCCAGCCAAGGCTGAAGCCGGGATATTTACAGAACCCGATAGCGCGGCGCATTGAATGCGAATTGAATAATTGATGGAAAATCTGCAGAGACAATCTATTAATTGCAAGCACATGTTTTTAAAAAAAATTTTCCTCCATAAAATCATATTGAGTCATGAATTTTTATCTTTTTATATGGAGACTGTAATAGTTAATGTCCTGTGGATAAGTGGAAGATGGATGGATTTATAATAGTTAATATGTTACTGTAGTACCAGATATGACACGAGTAAGAGAATTTGTAGGATTAAACACTTTTTAATCTTTCACTGGATATGAGGTTTGGAGAAGGGATGAAAAGTTAGTATGTGAAAAAAATAAAAATAAATATGCATGGACAATTTATGAAATGCTGGTCGTTGTATGGTTTGGTGAGGGTAAAAACAGAAGTTTTATCATCTCGTCTAATATATATATATAAAGTTTTTAAGCATCTAACAGGTTTGGATGCTGTTCAACCAAATACTTACTTCAGCATTAGTTCTAATACAAGAACTAGTGGTGGAAATTAGTGGGAGGACATTTCAAACTGGATTAAAGGAAGCACTTTTTTACGCAGCATGTAGTTAGAGTATGGAATAGTCTTCCTGATAACGTAGTGCAAGCGGAATCCTTGGGTTCCTTTAAATCAGAGCTAGATACGTTTTTAACAACTCTGAGCTATTAGTTAAGTTCTCCCCAAGCGAGCGTGATGGGCCGAATGGCCTCCTCTCGTTTGTATAGTTCTTATGTTCTTATTAACAAAGTGAATTTGCTGAATTCTCGGCATACCATAGTAACGGATGTTGACTTCTGAACAGCAGTTGGCCGGCTAAGGTAACCAGTACGCCTCATCTGAAAGGGATTTGCATTTGAAACAGACCCCGAGGAGAGGGAATGAAAGGTATACCGAGGGGATGAGCGGCGGTGGGGTGGCTGAAGGTATGCCAAGCCAGGAAGTGGCCTGTCAGCATCAGGATGTGTGAGGAAGGAGGTTCTCCCATCTGCGGCAGACGGAGGGGGGGGAAGTACTGGGCAGATCCTGAAACCCAGAGCCTTCCTGCATAGCTCTCATACTCAACCAGATATTCCTCAGATCCCTCTCATGATTCCATAACATCCCAGGCAGCACGGCCTGGAAAACACACACACACACACACACGCACGCACACACACACGCACGCACGCGCACGCACGCACGCACGCACGCACGCACGCATGCACGCACGCACACACACATCCTTTTGTTGGTATATAGGACTTAACAGGACGCACAACCGGTTTACCGACCAGCATTTGGACGACGCTCGGGTTATGAATTTGTGTCCTCATAAGCTGGACCAAATAAATGTTTTTATTTCACCACTATATAGGTGTCTAAGTCAAATTTGAGTGTTATGTCATGTTGTTTATTTCTCTGAGCCATTTTGCCCTAGTTAGGCTCACCATGGCCAATTTTCCAGAGCTTTATAATAATTATAAAAATTGACACACACACACACACACAGACCTGTACCCATATCTTTGTTTTTCTATCGGAAAAACAACATCATCAAAAATTATGTCAACAATGACAACCTTAAGCCTCTACCCAGCCCTACCTGCAATCATTAGTAACCAAGCAAAAAACAAAATACAATTCTTTTGCCATTTTTTTGTTATTTGATTGCAGTTTTCAGATCACTCACTTTCCCCTTGTGGGGACAGAAAAAATGGTCCCCACAATGTCAAGATAACATTTTTTTAAATCACATTGTGGGGACATCTGGTTATATGTACATTACCCACATATACACACGCACACACACTTCTCTGAACAAGCACAGTACTCTAATGGCACACATTTTTTTTTAATGCGAGGGCTTAAAATCGACATATTTACCACCTGCCCCAGCTGTCGTGATGCAGCTGGACCTTGTAAAACGGTACAGAACTTTCACAAAGTGAAGTAATGTAACTTATATTGACTGGGGTTTACTATCAAAATAGCCTGTTTAGTTTTCCCTAATGGCAAAAGCATCAGCGTTACCACAATGTTGGGTAACTGGGTTCCTGAAGCTATTGTCTTTTATAATGGTCAGTATGAAAATTAAGGACGCTTTGTACTGTATTGTGAAGATATCTACGGTGCATTACAGATACCTTCATAATGCATTATAATGGTCAGTATAAGAATTAATAAAGCATTACAGCATCTTCTATTGACAGCATTATAGTGCTGATTATAATACTGCATAAGCTCCAATGAAGCTGTTATGTATAATACACTTTAGATACCTTCATAATGCATAATGGTCTATAGAATTAAGTATAAGAATTAAGGATGCTTTGTACTGTATCGTCAAAGTATCTATAGTGCATTATGCTGTGTGGAAGTCATATTAATTTCTGTATCAGAATATCAGAGAATTTACTGAAGCAACTGTGAACGCGTTTAGTGTTCAAGCTGGCGATTGTAAATCTTTAAAATAACGTTAGAACAAAGGAATGTTAATATCACTGAACTATTCCCCAATAGTCGAGTCAAGTCAAGGGGGTCGTCTTTCTCATAGCATCTATACCCACAACAGTTAATATATTCACAGCATACAGTAGCCGGAACAGACCACAGAGCAGTGCATATGCAAATAAAGTGCAGAGACTGGAAACAAAAGACGTGCAACATATGAGGGAGAGAGGAAAATGAGAATATTAGCTAATAACATGGTATTAGATCTACCAGTTGCAGTTGTACGCATGTGGTTTTATCTGGTCTACGACGGAGGTACTTGTAGAGTCAGTGGACTCTATCCCATCCTGTGGTTTAATGGGAATATAAATCCTTCAGTATGGTAGAGGTCACTGGGGGCATGTTAGTGAGAAGTGGTGCAGTTCTATGAAAAGTACAGCACTGAGTATAGTCACCGCAAACAGGAAGAATCTATGAAACACAGAGCAGGTAGCAAACCATCAATAGACTCATAACATAACGGTGTTCATGCTCCTGAATAATAAAAACAAGCACATGTGCACATGTGTTTTATGATGGACCTAAATTTATCGTGTCATTGTGTCCAAGCATGGTTCCTTGTCTGCGACAGTCACATCCACCTGTTCAACATGTGACTATGCGTGACTAGCCTTTAAGTGTCCATGATACAATGATGTTGTTCTTTTTTTTGGGTGGTTGTGGATGTGGAGGTGGGGACCAAAGTGGACTGATTCTCCTTTGAAGTGTTCCACCAAGTATGTCCTCAGAGCAATCTGCCTTCATCCTGATTTATGCATACAGGACTGTGGAAAAGTCTTAGGCAGTCAAAAGAAAAGTTTTATTATTATTAGTCATACGAGGTATGCTGGTGGCTGAGGCGAACAACACATGGGGATTTGGGCTGTTTGGGTGGCTCTGGGGATGCTTTGAAGTGGCTAAGCGGACACAATTTGACAGATGCAATAATACAGTTTTTCACCGACATGAAGATCATTCAAATGTCTCTTTTTTTTGCCTGCATAAGACTTTTGCATAGTACTGTGAGTCTAGTCAGCTTACATTCATTCATCAGGCTGGAGATGGGTAAATATAATAAACTTTGATATGAAGTGTAACAGTCATGAATCCTGTCTAGGCCTTGCCTTACTTTGTGTCCTTGGTTTCTTGGGATAGTCTGAAGCCTCAATGCAACCCTACACTGGACAAGCATTTAAGAAAGATGGATCAACAATAGCAGCCATCATTGTGTCTTTTGGGTGGCTTACAGGGTGTTCCCTCAACTGAAGATCTTTAGTTAGTTGGTAGGGTTCCTGGATGCTGTACAGCATGGCTGCAATCAACTAGATAGAACTGACTAGTCAAAACTGTTTTTTGTCAAATGAACAGTTATAACAGTGTAGATTTACTGTCCTGAGGACAATCTGGTTGATGTATCCACCTATTCAGTGCACTGCTGTGACTTGTTACTCTGAGCTGGGGTGGGTGAACCGATGGCCATTGATGGGAAGTTAGACCTCCGTTCCACTTAACTGGAAGTGTCAGAACAGGAAGGCCGTCCAAGGAGTGCTTCTAATCCCGGCAGTTAAAGTCTAAAAGCCTTTGTGCCTGAGGAACAGCTGGTCAACATCACATCAGCGCCAACCAGGGCCAAAGCGGCAGCCCGGTTGATCATCGGCTAATGCACCAAATTCAAGGTGTTGCCGTGGTTTTTTCACCCCGGTCTCGTCGGCCGGCGCCCATCCTCAACATCATCTGTCAGCCATCCAGAAACTGCCAATGTTTTCTTTCCAGCCTGCATGGATCAGCAGAGCCCAACACCCAAGATTTATATCCAGAGACATTTAGAGCAGGTGGTCATATTTAGTTTCTGTGCGTTTCCTCCGTGGCGAGTGCGTTAGAATGGGCCAGCTCATTAGAAAAGACTTCTGGGAAAGCAGTTCCTGCCGCAGCTGTGGAATGGCATTTCGTTATGATCTGTCAGCGAGGCCCTGATTGGCCTGACACCCCTAATCCTCCCAGATGTTCCACATTATCTGATGGGTGCATGACTGCACCGCGCCGGCCGTGGTGAGGAGAGACGACCCACGAGCTCGCAGCGGTCTGCATAAACAAACTCCCAGGAACCACTGTTCACGGGATTTAAGTGCTTCCTGAACAGGATCTGGGAGTCGGGCAGCACTGTGCGTGGACTGTGTCAACAGATGGCACGAGGCCTTTCGCTTGCGATTTTCTGGACAGGCTGATGTTCTGCAGGGCTGCGCTGATGATGAAGCCGCTGTGCTTTAAGGCCTGGGTCTCTGTTTCTTTCTGCTGCCTGAACAGCAATGATGCTGGAGCCCACTGCCACCGTCGACCACGTCACTCGGTTACTTTAAGCAGTAGTTCACACAGAATTTTCCAGTAGTATTCCAGTACTGGAAATTTCAAATGGGGTATTGTTGAACTTGTTTATTGATTTGGGTAAATAGCTTTATACGTGTTTGATATCCCTCTATTTTGTTGGTAGTGGACTCCCGTCAGCTAGTTTTACTTCATACCAGCTGAAACCATTTGATACTATAGAGTACTGTGCAAAAGTCTTATGCAATTAAAGGAAATGTTTGAATCTATTTATCTGGATAGTAAATGTATATTTGCTCGAAACAAAAAAACACACCTTAACATTTGGACATGTGCAAATTAACAGTAATGCAATAGAAACTAACAGGAATCTGTTCTGTTCTCCAAAACGTCACTCATGTTTTATTGTTGGATGTCTAGATAAACACAGCTTCAGCTCCTCAGGGTCACCTCAGCCATTCCATATTTATTCAATTTCACCACCAGCTCACATAATTTACTTATTTTCTTTGACTGCCTAAAGATTGGTTCATACTTCTCCACATAAGGGCGACACCTGCGTTCATAGTTCTCCTATCAAGCCGCATACTTTGCACATGCGCACACATTGTATTTTTCTTTATTTAGAAGAATTATAATAGATTATTATTATGATATTCGCTGCACATGTACCATAGCACTGAGGTTTGTGTCAGTTCCTCTGTACTTTACAGAAGTAGCTCACAGCGCTGCCATCTTTGGTCAGCTGGCTAGCGTGAGATTTTCCAGACGAGTCTCTACACACATACACATGCATTTACATGTATGTAACAGTTTTAGTACCTTGTGATTTTATTACCTTGTCTGTGGGGTTTACAAAGTACCACAGCGCTTGTAAAAAGCATCCATGTTTCTACTTAAAGTGGACAAATCGATCATACGCAGTGCGTCCAAAGATGCGCATACGTGCTGTAAACCCCACAGACAAGGTAAACACAATTTCGCGTGCGGAGGTGCACAATGACGTGAAAAGTGTCATATTTTTAGCATTTTAGCATTTTTAACATTTTTAAATTTATTTTAGAAGGAGCTACTGGATATCTGGATTTCCCCCTAGGGACAAATAAAGTATCTATCTATCTATCTATCTATCTATCTATCTATCTATCTATCTATCTATCTATCTATCTATCTATCTATCTATACGTTCGAGCTGACGCATCTGCTAGTATGCGTTTAGCCAAGTATGAAAGACTTTTGCACAGTACGTGTATATTGGTTTAACATGAAGATTCCACAATATATATATATACTTCCGGATTTCGGATTAGCATAATTTAGAGCTTTCCTGTATATCATTAATTATTATTTTTAAGAAATATTTTAAGAATTGTCTTCTATTTTATCCTTTGGATTTGAAACTGTTTTAGGAAACCAAAGTTATTACTATTACTATTTATAAAATGTATGTATTGCAGTGGCCCACTGATAAAACTGGTCCTGACACAAGTAATTGCGTCATTGTAATCTTTCATTGACGATCCCCTGCTTGAAGGTTCCTCCCTCTTACTCCGTCTGCCCAGTTGCTTTATTTCTCTTTTGATACCTGATTCTTAGCGTATTACATTTTCCATAGGTCTAAGGTTCCAGAGATGAGGATTGAGATCCTTTGTGACAGCTTTGGTGAACAATTAATTAATCGGTATGGGAGGGGTCTGGGACAGTTGTATTGGTCTCCTGATTTGTGTGTTAGTACCTGTAATGTATCCATACTGGTTAACAGAGGCGTTGTTAAGATCTGAAGACCCCTGTGGCTTTGGCCCAGAGACAGGCTCATTGATTTATGTCACTTGCATCAAAGTATTTCACATGATACATTTGCTGTTTTTTTATGCACTTGGGTCTGTCTATCAGATCTGTGTCCATTATGGCTCTGAATGGTGTTTCGTGACAACACAATCATATTATACTTTTTTTACCTATAATGAACAAAACATGGGTAATAAAGATTCAGGGCTTTGCTAAAAACACTGGAGGCTTAAGCCTCACTAACCTGACCCTGGAGCTGGTTAATACCACAGTCCAGTTCATGTTAACTGAGACCAGTTCACAAGGTTTATGGATTTGAACTGGTACTTTTTTTCCTAGGTAATAGCTCTCCGTGAAACAGATGTGAAAAAAACTGTCCCTGGTGCAAACAAATCAATAAAAAATACTGATTACCCCAAAGGCAAACAGATTAAGTATTTCATGCTTTTTGATAGGCAAAATTAATTTTAACTTAAAATAATTTTGCGAATGGCCGTGGATGTGAAAAAGCTGAAAGGATGAGCCTTTTTGAATATTTGCTTAGGTTTTTTACTTTTTCATGCGTTGAGGAAAATCACCTGGCTTGAATGTGTAAGAAAAACACACGATGCCTGGAGCCGCTAATGGGGAATATGCGGTATTTGCATTTTGAAAAGGCTCCTTCTGTGAGTCTCCGTCCAGGCCGAAATCCCTCGACAATAACTCTATTAGCATGCTCTGTTGTGCCTCTGTTTTTCTTCATTCAGACAACCTATCACTGCTGACAGGTCACATGGGGGCGTCACAAGTGGCTGCCAGATTGCCATTGTGTCACATTTAACATGCAGGCCCCTGCAGCCCTCCACTCCGCACCCGGGTGAAGAGCGACTGCAGTTG
>JABFDZ020000016.1:7328820-7343286 GCA_019775955.2 Pollimyrus isidori
AACATTGAGGATTTCTTTAAAAAATGTCTAAAAGTCTCGTCTCGTCTCGTTCTCGTGAACCCAGTATCTCGTCTCGTGGGAAAAGCATCTCGTCACACCCCTACTAATATTTAATGGCAATGTGTTTCTGTCGTACTAGTTAGTATTTTTAGAAGACTTTCTCAGGCAGAAAGGGCTCCCAGAGAGATGTATATTTTTAATCCTGAAGTATAACATTGTTTCTTTGTGGAATAATCGCATCTTTGTTGGGCACTTGAGCAAGGCCCTCAACCCCCAAAATGCAGCCCTGCTACGGGACACCAAACTTCACTCTCAACTTGTTGTAGTGTAGGGGGACTAAGGACTCAGGAACAAAATAAATTGGGTCTATTAAACCGAAACAAGTAGGAAAATGATAAGATCATGGGGGATTCTCAGAACAGGAACAAACAACTGCACTAACTGCAACATCAATGTCAGGACTGAGGAGCACAGGACTGGGAAGCACTTATAAACATGACTTACGAGGTAGTGAATGAGAGGCAGCTGGAGTGAATCACATTAGCGCAGGAATAAGAGGTAAGACTAACATAAAACAGGGGAATAAAACAGGAGCATGGGCAGGGCATGACACAACTGTATATGTGTGAGTGTGTCAAAGGAGAACAAGATGGGATGTATGATAAGACATATCTACTTGTGCAAATGGCAAATAAAGCATTTCACTGTGACCTGGTGAGCCCCCAGATGGCAAGAAAACAATAGTCTTCCTCCAGGTCATTTGACTATGTAGGCTGGATTTGATTGTTAATCTTTAAGGGGTGACCCTGCACACATGTCTTTGGACGTATTTTATCCTTCCCCGTTTAGCCATTCATTGGTCATAAATGGAGTGAGGAGCTCCCGTTTATATGCTGAGTCACTGAAAAACGGGCGGTGCAGCGGGAGAGCGAGTGGAGTCCCGGCTCCTCGGCATCTAGCAGGGTCATGGTCAAGGTCAGTGCTCCCTTTAATCATGAAGAAGATTGATGGGATCTCCATCAGGCTCTGGAGGTAAATGGATTAAACATAATGTGCAGATAAAGGCTGCTGTGGTTTAATATAGAGGACGACTTTCCAGGAAAGGTTGTTGTTTTCAGCTGTCTGAAGACTTTATGGGCAGAAGCAAGTCAGTGAAGCCCTAAACCTGTAAATTTTAAGGCGGACATCAGCATGTAAAATTGTTATAATTAGTAATAATAAATAATTTTACATATATGCGCTGCGATGGGTTGGTGCCCCTGGGTTGTTCCCTAGCTGCCTTGTGCCCGTAGCCACCGGTACCCTGAATAGGACCAGCAGTTACAGAATATGGATGGATGAATGGAATATTACATGTAAACATATAAAACTGTGGCGTACGCCCGGACAGAGAGACACGGATCCAGTAGTGCGGGTTACTGCAGACTTTACTGGCAGTAAATGAGCAGCGGTACAGGTAAGGGTTATGCAGAGGCAGGGTCCTGGTACGGGCGTGGGGGTCAGAATCCAGGCAATCCATCCGACAGGTAGGCACAAGACGCGACCACACAGGGAGGGGGAGATGAGACGATCAGGGTCAGGCGAGGGTACGGGGGCAGGACATCAGGTTAACACAAGGCAGACAGGACCGGGTAAGGAAATCATGGGAGGCAAAGAAGCACTTGGTATGGCTCATTGGCTTATTACTTCGCAAAGTGCTCTAGCCTGCTAGCCTGTCTTGTAAGGCCCCTGATTAGGCGCATGGCTACGCCTCTGCTTGGTCCCGCTTGCGTGGGCGTGACAAAAACAACATATGAACAACATACGCATGTATGCTCAGATAATGAATTAAGAGCGATTAGTGATGATATGAGCAGGAACGTCAACGTGATACGTGCAGATGCTGCGACACTTAAAGCTGACATTTAAGGTTGATACTATTCGCAGCAGCAGTTATAATTTAACACTCGCGCCTAACACTCGCGCCTAACACTCGCACCTAACACTCGCACCTAACACATGCACCACACACTTTTTTGAGATGTGCTGCACATCTCTGCCTTTTTCCCCCATTCTTCTTTTCTTTTTCAGTATGTGATTTTATCTGTTTATAACAGTCATGTCTTTCAGTTCCTTGTTTATTATATAGTGCTACTTTTTATTCTTTTTTGATGTCACTAATTGGTGGCACGGTGATGCAGTGATTAGCACCGTTGGCTCAAACCTCCAGGACCATGGTTTGAGTCCCTGTCATGACTCCATGTGCGTGGAGTGTGAGTGTGCCCTGTGGTGGGTTGGCACCACAACTTGGGTTGTTCCCTGCCTTGCACCCATAGACTCCAGACCTCCTGAAACCCTGAATAGGACAAGCGGTTACAGAATATGGATGGAAAGATGTTGATATTGCTATGTTTATTAAGGCATTCCACCTTGCATTCCACTGTAGCTTATAGTGTGACTGCATACCTTGCATGTGACGTATAAAATCCTTAACTGCAGATAAGAGTCAACCGGGCCGCTTCTGTCTTTCTGACTGTGAACTTCGAGTTGAATAAAGAATGATGAAAGAGTGTCATTATTATGCAAAATCTGATGTTTTTTTTTTTTTTTTTACAGTGGGTAGAATTTTAAAAGCAGCTACTCAGCCACCCTCCCCTTTCTGTTCTCAGCAGGAGTCTGAGGAACATCTGGTATTGTGGGGGCCACCTGCCCCCCTCCGTGGTGTCAGAGTCGGGATTTTATGACCACGCTCCTTGCAGGCTGATCAAAGGCCCCTCCTTTAAACGTCTGAGGTGTCTCCCAGCACCCACGTTCTATCACAGGCCCGGCCGCTCTCTGTAGGTTACGGCAAAGTCACGCCCGTTAAAGTGATCCAGGAAAGTTGGGGTGTATGTAAACGGTCACACACACTAGACAAACATATTTGATCCTTTTTAGACTAAACAAACAAAGCGGCTATTTGAACTACAGTTTCTGGTGTAACCCAGTTTCTTTCTTCTATGTCTTTTGCATTTGCATTATATGCAAAATTCTTGCATTTCATCATCCATGGATTTATCTTAGAGCCGTTTGTCCTGGCCAGGGCTACAGGCGCCCTGAAGGTTTAAAAATGATCATGCACTTGCACACAAAAACATGCAAAATCCAGATTTAATTAAGTTTTTTTCAGCATGGTCAAAAATATGGAAACACCTGAACACCGTGTATCACGAGCCTCAGTTCAGGGACCGACTGGCAAAGAAACTGTTTTGTAACACGTGTTTTTGACACGTTAAGGCATTTAATGCTGTTGTTGTACCAGGTGCTTATGCAGGGGCGGGGTTACAGGTGCCATCTGAATGCTGATTGGTTCTTGGAGTGCTCCCTCACCTGTCACTCATCCCGTCTTGAAACATCCTAGAATTGCCGCAGTACTAATCCATCATACAACCTCATATTCAATACAGGGAACTTGAGGCAGGCTCCTCATAGGTCGAGGCAGGGGAACACCTCACACGCATAGACCCACAGGCAGAGTGACACACACAGCACAGGATTCAAAGGCCAAACCCAGGAGGAGTCAGGCAACGGCACGACACACTGAGCCCCACCGCCTCCCACATTGTGCGAATGTTCTCTGGAAATATTTTCCCACTACTCTGCGTCTGAATTTAAAAAGGGGATGCAATTAGGCAGCTCTATAACACAAATGAGAACATTGGGGGTAGGTAGGGGGTAGATTGGCTTAGCTGAGAAAATTCCTTATCCAGTGTCCCAGGTCAGGGTCCATCTCCTAGCAAGTTGTGCAGAAGCTGCAAAAGGCATACAATGTGACTCCTCCTACTGATTGGCCAGATGTAACATGCTATTAAAGTAAATAATCAGTCATAATAACAATAATAATAAAAAACACTAAAGAAAAAAACAGATAAAAACGAATCTGTATGGTGCTAATAATGTAATAACGAAGAAAAAGTAGCCTGGTTATTCAACGTCAGTGCTCTCCTCTGCCTCCTACAGTTTCATTATCTTTTATGAGGGCAAATAAAATTAGCGTTCAGGCTGTGAGAACAGCAGCATTTGCACGATTCAGGCTCTGTCCTTAGGCCTCAGTAAAAGGCCCAGAAACACGACGTGCATCTAAACTTTAATTAGGGAGAGGGAAATAAACAAAAACACTGCCTTTATTAGTGGAATTATGCTCCTATGATCTAATAACTGTGGTATGAGCTGTACTTTTATAAATCATTATTTATTTACAAGAATTCAAATGACGGTGAAGCTCACTCTAGAAAGGAATGCCAACCCACCCTTGAAGTCGCGTTTTTTTTTAGACAGTAGCATATTTAGCGTGCCGCACGCGAGCAGCAGACTCGCCACGCATTCTTCCGGGTCCCAGATTTTTCCTCGAGCTTCGGCAGCCATGATGCAGAGAAATGCGATGTGTGATGCCGTCTGTCTGACCGCTGTCACTGGACCAGTGAGGAGAAATGAAAACACATTAATCAGATGCTAGTGCCTTTGGTCAGGAGGACTGCATCAGGCAAGCTGTGGTCATATGCACTATTAATAGGGTAAGACCGTACTGTCTGGGCAGTAATCTATGGGCCAGGCAGGACCTCTGCCCTGGTGTCATTCATCATGCTCAGGCTGGGTCAATCAACCTCTCCTTACTTCATCTCCTCTATGGCTCTGAGGATCCAACCATGGTGATGACGCTATAGCCGACTCTACAACCATGACCAAAGAGAAGTCGAATAGTACAAATACGGGGTTATGGTATGGGATGGTGATACTGATGCGCGGTGGGCCAAGGACAAAAGCTCATGGGAGTTCTTTGCACAAAAATGTTTTGAGGGTAGGAGGAAAAAAAATGATTGGTTCAGAGAGATGACCAGTAAGATTGTAGTGGAGATGGGTGCAAGCAACTAGAGAGAGCGGGACCAAGTCATCTGACTGGTTGCTTGGACCCACCTTCTCTACAATCTGACTGGCCATTTCTCCGAACCAATCATTGTTCCGCCGACCTCAGAACATTTAAAACTCCCATGGGCTGAACAACAGTGGTGATCCTGTCCATGGGAGCATCAGCTCAACCTTATGAGAGGTCAGCTTGGTGTTTAATAACCTGTCAATGTAAATGCTGCTTAACCAGCCAATCAGGCTCCAGCTAATGGTGGTGTGACCTTTCGTCCCCCAATCCCAATTCATGACCCCTGATTAATTCGCATTAATTATATATATTTTTTTTCTCGGCCAGCAGAAGCAATTACCCATGGCATCCTTTACTGATGAAAGGGCATGTCTCATGAGAAATTCAGCTGTGCGTTAAATGGAATGCCAGTTAATCTTAGCGTCGTTCATCATAATGATAGCCTAAGTGCAGTTAAAATCACAGTTTAGCCGCATAACACTGATGTCAGGGAGTAAATGTCTACAGAGAGATTATAACGGAAAGAAACTAATCTGGTTTAGCCTTAATGTGGAATAAAAATACAAGTCAAAAGAAAAAAGATATTAATTACTGCTTAGTCCAGCTTAGTATAGATATTTAAGAATTATGAGGAAAAAAGTCACATTTATGCATTGCAGCTATAGCTCTTGACAGCATTTGTGTGTAATAGTTTCATTTTCTTTACAGATCTATAAAGCTCTTGCCAAGTTTGATATTTGTCTCTGTGTCCTGTAGCAAAATACTAATATCACTTGACATTTCGCCATGAATTTATTCAGCAACACCATATTCTGTACTTGCATTAACATACCAGTTTCCAGTTTTGTGAATGTCATGTGATGACTTTTTATTTATTTGACCCCATGTGTAATTGATTTAGAACCAAAATTCATTTGCAAACAGACTGACTTTAATTAGCTTTCATTGAAATGCTTGTAACTGCATGTAAATCTAAATGAAATAAAAGCCCATTTTTATTAAAGCCCCCTGTAATTATGTTGTACCATGACCACAGCGGGGGCTGCAAGCTGTGGCACAGGTTACCTTGTCGTGCTGTAATTTCGTTCGCCTAGGAAACGTTCAATTCAGACGGTCGTGGCTGGCAGGCGATGTTGGAGATTAGATCACATGGGTGTGTTGGGCCAATCCGCAATCAAGACAAACACACAACGGAATCAGTAGGGCTGCATGACCTTGTCAGGTTAATGGTTGCAGCGTTTACATCTCATCTGCTTCCAACTGGCTCGCTTCAGTATCTTCCTGCATCCTGCACATGTAGCATTCTTAAGATGTTTGTTTTTTTTGTGGGTTGATCAGATAAAAATGACAGTTTGGAGGACCTTCAGGGAGCCGTTGTCCACAGGCTGGTTCTCTCAGTTTTCCTGGAATTTCAAGACTCTGGTAGCTTTATCACAACATTCCTGGAATGCCTGGAAATTGCGACCTGGGTGATGTGAACCTCACCCTGTCACAGACTCTGCTCCTCCCAGAAGCTTTCCTGGCTGTCATGAACGTCTACTCCTCTGGCAGGGGTGCGATGGGGTCCCGCAAGCTCATATGTCACTCTAATCCTATTAGAGGCATGTCTGGGGAACTCCCTCTCACCCACCTGGAGTCAAGAAACGCAAACGCTCAATTAGCAGAAATAAGAGTGCTCCCACTGCTCCCACTGCTCCCAGGTGTCTCCACAGTCACCCCCCCCCCCCATTTAGCCAGCCGCTCCTTCACTGCCACCTTGCTGGCATTACCCATAAGCCATTGTGCTCCTAGTCAGGTCCATTAGCAAGTTAATCTCTTTTTAAAACACAATGCTAACATAATCAGTTATGAATGGCCCATTTTGTGTTTTCTACCAGATAACCAATCAGTAGTCACTAAAGACACAACGGTATTTGATTAATGTGGCCTTTAATCCGTCCAGCACTTTGATAAGTCATGCCTTAATGATAGGAAATATTTTTTCTTTTTCTTTAAATGTAGGCTGATTTCAGGAAGCCATTGGGCACAGTGTGAGCCTTTGTACTGCACAATGTGCTTTGCTGGTTCTTTCACAGTGAGTAGCATTTCTGCAGCTCTGTAATAACCAGCACTTTAAGAAGGGAATTTCCATGTCCAACATCTCTTAAACAGATCCCCCAAACGGGTGAACATTAACATCTAACGTTGGCCTTTGATGTACGTGCGGCAGTGCGCAAGCGAAAGACGCACGAAGGAACGCCATAGAAACCCTTTTCTCAACACAGTGCGTGACTAATTGTTTTTATGTTATGAGGCTAATGCCACATTTCATTATGTCTCAGCACACCACGAAATTTCAAGCTGATTTGTTAGGTCAAATGAGAACACATGCAAGCGTGCCTTGCCAAGTTCTGCCCTGCGAACAGTGGTCTGGGGAGAGAATCTACCCCATGAGGATGCACTTCCAAGACACTCAAGCATGTGCGTATTCCAAAAAATAAAATACTAGTGTTAAAAACCAGAAGGGTAACTTTGCTATCTGAAGTATTTAAGGAATGAAATCATTAGGGAATCATATTTGGGAATGTACTGTGGAAATGGAAACACACAGATTTCGAAAGCCTTGTTATTGGGAGGGTAAACAAAAACCTCAATAAATATGGAAGGCATTTTAAAAGTGGAGCTCCTTATGAAGGCAAAAGACTTCCTTTGGATATATGATAACCTATCTCCCTTTACACGTTAAATATAAACTAGTAGAAACTGAATGGTTTGGAAATGCTACGACAATGGCTATCCCTTCATGTGTACGGTTACGTGACGGCTGGATAGTTATGCCGGTACACAAGACTGATTTGAGTTTTATTAACTACTGTATTATCGATATCTCTGAAGTGTCTCTGGATTTCTACCAAAAATGTTAAAATAATAATAAAGAGTCATCAATCAAGTGCATAATAATAGTACTCAAGTAGCTAAAGACAATGAGCGAAAATAGTAGTTATGTGACAGTTTAACGTTACCAGTGGGTGTTATTTTACCATTCGGAGAAATATAGTCAACCCTAAAATAGTAAGCTAAACCACTGTCGCGTGGCCTAGTCAGCTAGGCTTAGCCAGGCTAGGCACTGCGTATGCGTACGTGTGCATGTGTGCTCCTGTGTTTACATAGCTATTCCTAAGCATGCTTCTTTGTCTCTCATTCAGCTCCACATCAAAGGTGCCTAATCCACTTTTAACATCTGCCTTCTTGACATTTTACACAGGAAAACCTTTTCTTCTATTTTTCTTGTGCCCAGGCCAGAGGCCCCCTGCTCCAGGCAAATTCTGGGCCGCAGAATGGCCAAGGGGGGGTGGCGGTTACAGATGGCCAGGCTGATGACTGACGGCCCTGTGTCCAGCTTTGTCTTGAATGTGGCAGCAGGTTTATTTTAATGGTAATGGGCCGATGACAGGCCGGGAATGCAGGTAATGCCGCCCGTGCGCATGTCAGAAGGGCAGACGTTGTGTAAACACTCCACCCTTGGTAAGATGTCCGTATACTTGGGGGGTGTTTCCTTCACGGTGGTAAGTGTTACCCATAGGGAAAGGAGCAAAGAAAGCAGCCATGTAACTTGGCTTTCTGTCTCCCCCCACCCCCCACTGTTGGTGAGGCCCAGTCCCACGACCAATCAAAGAGCCTTTGTCATCTGTCAACCAAACCCAACAAACACCAAGACAAAGACACTTAAGAACTCATTATCCCTGAGTGTTTTAGATGTTTTCCTGGGTGAAACAAAGACTCCTTCAACGTTCTTTTTCTGCTGCTTTGTATAGAACTGATCAGGAAGCATTTTCTTCTTCACAAAACAAAAGCATTTAGAGACGCCAAACTCTTTGATTAGATTGATCATTTCCTCCACCCAGGAAGCCTTCGCATGTATAAAGCTTCACATTAAAATATAAAACATTTATGCTGCGTGTGTGTTAAACGCAAGATCTGAGCAGCACACTAGACCATGATGGTTATAGAGAATAAGGTGTCCAGATTAAGCATGCTACACAGGTATGCTGGTGCGGAATATCGTAGCATGAAAGCTTTTTGGGTTTTTAATGGTGCAGCCTATTGCCCACAGTGAGGTTATGCGTGCTTGTCCTGACATCATGCAGGCTGGATACTTGATGACTGGTTCCATTGTTATAGCTTATAAGGAGGCGTAGAACTTTCTATAAGCATTTGCATGGATAATTGACATTTTTTTAAAGCATGTTTTGTTCTAGTCATTGAATTGTTTTACCTGTGGATGACTGTGGATATCTTAGAATTTACCTCCCAAAATCAATCAATCAATCTATCTATCTATCTATCTATCTATCTATCTATCTATCTATCTATCTATCTATCTATCTGTCTGTCTGTCTGTCTGTCTGTCTGTCTGTCTGTCTGTCTGTCTGTGGGGGGCATCTTAAGCACACCATCCCCATACATATCTTACACTTCTCATCCAAATCATACACTCCGTTACTGTAATATCCGGAACATTATTCTGTTAACCACAGACCGAAAAATATAAAGATTTCATGATGAAAGACTTTCAATGTATGACCCCTGAGAAATTGTCATGCATAAATATTGTTTGTATTTCCCACCAGGGTCTGCATTATGCTTTGTTGTCAGGCTGCATACATGTGAAATGAGTGATTTATTCTATACTTTCATAGCTGCGATTGCCAAATCTCAGGGCCCATAAGTTCCAGTCACATCGCAAAATCCCCAGATTCCAGAGAAAACACTGCACAAAAGTACATTCATGGTAACTGGAAAGAATCAATAAATTACACATTATTCTCCAATAAAGCTATCGGAGCACATGTCTTCTCCAGCAAACTGGAATAATTTTCATACACAGAGATGTATTTCAGAGGCGAAGCGCGTGGTCTTGGAATGCGGCCATGGCATCCAGACGTCGGCCGCTGTTTAATTGCTGGGCTCCAGAGACTCTGAGAAATAAACTAGGCAGTTTGACTTTAACATCTCAAAGCGGCAGGCCATTCTGTCATTAAAGTTGAAATTAGACTAGCTTAACACAAAATTAATTATGATGAAAACTCCAATAAAACAGTTTATGTATACTAAAATGTTTTTAAGTTAATATTTCAGTTCTGCTCATATATACAGCTGGTACATCATGCCGTTACTGTCAAAATGCAAGGGCTGTGTCTTTCCTCTGTTTTGTAAACAGTAAGCAGTACTGGGAATGCTACTTGTTTAAGGTATGTCATGTATCATTGCATTCATGTTTATGCCTGTGATTTTCCCAATGGCCCGGCACATATGACCTCTATTACAGAGCCAGCGCCCTTCTAGACATGTGTGCCCTGATATATGTGCTCCTAACAGAGAGCTGACGTGCGCCATATGCAACTGTCTCATGTAGAGCCCCAGAGTTTGTCTCACGGGGACGCTTGTGTTTCCCTTCTGATCTTTGACATGCTTTCTCAAGCAGTCAAAGCAGACAATGGGAGAAGTCCACCGTTTTGCTGTAGGCCAGTGGTATATGTTATTAAATATTATTTTAATGTTACCAAATATTGTTTGTAATCTTCCTACACCGATTCCCAGTACTGAAAAGGTGTAATATTGCATATTCGATTTAAAAAAAGCACAAAATGGACTAATGAGCTTCCCTTGTGCATAAAAGAATAAGCAATTTCCAATCAAAATGATCCATTCAAAATGACAAACTGCAATGAATTGTTTTGAAATGCAAAAAAATAATAAAATAAAATGCTGAAATGAATTAAAATGTACCAATTCCAGCTCAAACAATATTCCGTATTTGGAATACTGTACTTTCAATTTCATGGATGGAAAAAAAGACTTCTGCTTCGAGAGTAAGACACGAACATGTGTTTTTTCTTATTATTTTCTTGTTTATGGGCACATAAAAATATCTTCCTTTTTAATCATTTTTATGTACTTGGCTAAATCTGATATATCTAAAGCTTGCTGCTGTGAGTGATTCTGTGGACAAGGTTTTTATTGAAGCTATTTCTGCTAACTTAAAATATTTTTTTTGTACTGATTACTGTAAAAAAAAAGTTTTAGCTTGTGGGTTCAAAACCATATGACGCTGAAACTGCAGATTTGCAATGAAATGCGAAACTAAAGATCTGAGAGAATTTAGAATAATATTGTGTGGCAAGTAGTTTAATCCATCACCAAACCCCAACACTTTTTGAAATCACTTTTAAGACTCAACACACTGCAACTGCCATTTCATTTCTGCAACTAAAAGCCTGGTTTCAGTGATTAGCTGAGAGCAGACGGTGGCAGAAGGGACATGGAGCTGTTTCTTAGCCCTACGTTCAAACATCTGCCGTACAGCATGTATGGAGTGAGATATGACACAAAAAATGTGGGAAATGACTGGATTTATACCATTCAAGTCACCTGAAAATGTTTTGTGTGTATTAGTGAAAAAAATATGAATAGCCAACGATCGTATTTATAGGATGAGTGAGTGTAGCATATTTTGGTGAGTTTAGGTCGTAGTCAGATCTATACTGATGGTTATTTAAATTACGGAAGCGTCTGCCAACTTCTGTCTTCTGCTAGCCTCTTAACAGATTCTCACACTCCGCATTACACCAAGGAGAAAATTGACCTCAGCCCAAGTACAAAGTCCACTCGCGGGGACTCACAGATAGCTATAACTTTGGGGTTGAACTGGAAAATCTGGAGACTCTGGTTACCGAATGACTGGATCATGCAAAGTTTATACAGCGGATGGCATGTATTTGTTTAGTCAACGGAACAATCGATGACTAATTAATCAGAAATACGAAAACAGGCACATCTGCTGTTAACGGCTTTGTGGATGCTGAATGATTTTTATAAGCGACGCTCAGACTAGCAAGAACAGGGCACAGCAGATGGGTGAGTTTGGCAGAACACAGAGCATTGTGACTCATATGTGCGCTTATATTTTTGGGCCCTCCAGATGCCGTCTATAAAGCAGCCTTTCTTCAAAGCGTCATGTACATCCTTATCAGTTACTTCAGCGTGGCTCCCAGCGCGGACGGAGTTTCCGGTCGGGTGTCTTCACGTGCCACAGATATGACGTGAGACTAACGTGAAAAAAAGGCAGGAGAGAGACGGAGAGAGGAGACACAGGCGAGCAAGCTGGTTAATCATCGTATCCTTGATGAATTATTTATCTCTGTAAACTCAACTTAGCCTGCCTGTTTTTTTTTTTTTTTTTTGCCGTTAGACTGTATAAACTACAGCACCAATAGGAACTGTTGGAGCTCAGCACCGATGGCTGGTTTGAATTAAGGAGGTTTATGTCACTCTCAAAATTAATGGGTGTTTTGGGTGAAAAGACAAACAACCACGATGGAAGGACGCTTGATAGCATAGCGGTTAAGGACATGCAGATTGTGGGGGCGTCGACAACATCTGGTGCGTGTCGGCCATGTGTAACCCCCCCCCCGCCCCCCGTGATAGTACAGCCTAACCCCCCCGTGATAGTACAGCCGTATCTCATCGTATGGATTAACCCACATCAGTCTAAAGACAAAAACATGCACACGGGCGTCTGAAGCTGAAGAGACGGGGGAGGTGAAAAGACAGGAGAAGGAAGACAGGGCCAAAAGGGGGGGGGGGGGGTAACGAGGCACCCCCACTGTGATTCGATAGCTTGGGGGGGGGGGCGAGAATTAATGTGCTGTGAATGCAAACCAGCCAGGCTACTCTCACACGGGCCCAGACACCATTTCAAAGGGGGGGGTGGGGGGCAAAAGAGTGAAGGAGACACAGAAGTTTACTGGTTAGAACCCTCCCCCCCCACCCTACCCCCCCCGGGGATGTTGGCACGGACAGGCCGGCGCTGGTGAATCATGCATGAGAGCTGTCATCTGGTGATGCGGACACAGATGGGGGGGGGGGGTGTCATACTGCCTATAGTGCCCCCTACTGGCCTGCACCTGTGGGCTGTTCTACACCACCATGGCTAATGATGAGGGCCACACCACGCTGGGATGAGGGTACTTTCCATCAGTTGGGGTAGGGCTCTCAGCTGTCTCCTGATGGAGGGAATGGGGGGCCCCCTCCACATGCTGCTTGCGACATCTCCTGCCCGTATGCCAACACATAATGTAAACCTCTCTTATGGGAAGTCTGACACTGCAGTGCGACATGTGAAATCATCGTTTATGGATTAGTGTTCAGCTTCATTCCAAAGTCAACTTCATACGCAAGAGAACAAACCAGGGTTAAATACGCACAACAGTCTCGCTCTTATAAGGAAATTCGCCCAGGTTTAGTATTCCAATGAGCCACCTACACAGACTTGTAAGGAAGAAACAGGAAGTGGCTTCACTAACGATTTAAGCAGGCAACAATATATAAGTTTTTATTTAGTTTTAGTGATTACAGCAGAATTCAACAGAGTACAGTTTACGGTAGCAAAACAGGGATATCCTACACATATCATGCACCCATTTTGACAATTTCCTCAGAACTCCACATGCTATTCATCTACCATTAAAGTCTAGACATGCAGTTTTGAACTAGGGTTTGAAAATTGCTCAGATGTAACATGAAAACGCATTACAGAGAAACAGACGTCGCTTCAAAGGAAGAACACAAGGCATCTGTTAGGAACTGGCAGCACCGAGACCTCCTGTTCCCATCTTATTCCTTTGCCCACAAAGCCGCAATTTCGACCACAACGGAAAAGTGTGACGTCGGGTTACGGGCACACATGGCCGCCTGTCGTGGCATCCTGGGGGGGCACGTCGACTGGCGCACTGATGCGGTACCGATGGCCGAGAGCTGCCGCAACCGAGGCCCACTAATCACTATGGATTGGGCTGCCTGTGTGATCCTTTGTGGGTGGTGAAGGGCCGAGAAGACTGGAGTGGGTGGCTTGGCGTTACGCTGTCATCTCCCACAATGCCTGGGAGGCTGCTCATTGGAACCGTGCCATGTGCTACAAGTCGCTAGAAGCAGCCTGTGAAATGGCTTAATGATCACGCCTAACAGAAAGGGTGAGCGGAGAGAGCGCTGAGTGCAGGGCGCGCGTTATTGTATTAAGCAGCCTCTCTGCTGGACAATAATCTAAGCAGACAGCTGAAGGAGAGGAGGATCCCACACAGGTCGACCGTCGGACCGATCGACACCTTGCAGCTGCGGCAGGCAGCTATTGATTCACTTCACGACGCATTTCACACAGAGCAGCGGGCAGCGCCAACGGCAGATGCAGTCATGGTCGAAAGAGCAATCCGACCTTGGACCCCCCTCTTTCTTTCTTTCTTTCTTTCTTTCTTTCTTTCTTTCTTTCTTTCTTTCTTCCTTCCTTCCTTCCTTCCTTCCTTCCTCCTTCCTTCCTTTCTTTCTTTATTTCTTTCTTTTTCTTCCTTCCTTCCTTCCTTCTTTCTTTCTTTCTTCCTTCCTTCCTTCCTTCCTTCCTCCTTCCTTCCTTCCTTCCTTCCTTCCTCCTTCCTTCCTTCCTTCCTTCCTTCCTTCTTTCTTTCTTCCTTCCTTCCTTCCTTCCTTCCTTCCTTCCTTCCTTCCTCCTTCCTTCCTTCCTTCCTTCCTTCCTTCCTTCCTTC
>JABFDZ020000016.1:7343386-7366472 GCA_019775955.2 Pollimyrus isidori
CCCCACAGACAGTCCATGTTTTTGCTCCCCCACAGACAGTCCATGTTTTTGCTCCCCCACAGACAGTCCATGTTTTTGCTCCCCCACAGACAGTCCATGTTTTTGCTCCCCCACAGACAGTCCATGTTTTTGCTCCCCCACAGACAGTCCATGTTTTTACTTCCTCTGGTAGGGAGCTGGAGGGAGGAAAAACATGGATTGTGTGAGTCCATGAGGACAAGGTTGGGAAACATTGTACTACAGCATCCCTAGGAAGGGAGCACTGCACAGACAACTGTTACACAGATAGATATCTATAAATGTCTATAGAGACATTACATGTGTATGTGCAAATTTTAAAGTCAATTTGGTTATAGAGGTAAGTTCATTAAATTCATAGCTAAAATTAAAACTAACAGTTTTAAAATTAGTCACCTATTCATATTTTTCTCCCTCTTCCTTATAGACACGACAAATTAGATCATTGAAGCATCGTCTACCTAAACCCTACAACACAGGTATATTGTACCACCAGTAACATTTCAGTTATTTCATAAATAGGCTTAAATATCCATTTGCATTAACAAAAATAAGAGAGTGGCCCCAAGAGGACCCCTAAATGCTTTAAGGATTTGGAGAGTGCAGAACTGACAGCCATTTTAAATAATTTCCTAAGCTACCCTGTAGATGACATGAATATTTTGCTGCTGTTTGAAGGCAGTTCTATGTTTATAATGTCGTTTTAAACCCATCTCCGTCATTATACTATTTTCAGAGTACTTTCTGAGTAATTTGATTAGTCTTTTTTTTGGTGATGCGTGATTGGCTGCTTGCACTTTTTGTTGAGAAAAAGCAAATGTTAGGTAATAGCAAGATATGAAGATTTTGTTAAAGGTCAGCCTCGATTTTAATAGCGATTGTGGTCTCAATGGTGACCTTGTTTGCTAACATCTGCACTGCAGGGATAAGTTTTAATTCTGCAGTTCTTCCCTCGCAGGCCGGCAATTCATTGTGCCTCCTGGCTCATCCAATAATAATCAAGGTTTGAGGCTGTTGTTGAAAGGATTGCTTGTTTTATGGTCTGTTATCTGCACTGCATTGTGGTGGCCTGGCATGGCCTTCGGGGATTGGTCCAAACGTAATAGCTTATCGCGGTTACCTTCAGTCAGCTGGTCATGTCCAGGGTCTGCTTATGAGAATCGTGAAAGACAGATGAATGAGCATACATCTGCAGCCTAGGGGAATACAGTTTCTCTTGTGAGTTTGAAGGGTTTTATACATAGAGATGCTCGATTTCCTTGACGACAGTACAGAGACTGGCTGACTTCACTATTGTATGTTTCTCTTCTCTCATTACATGCCTTCTGCTGGGAGCCCATGACACAGCCCGAGACATTCCTGTCTAAGAAACATCCTTTTGAAATGTCACTTTCGTCCGTTAGCATGAATGCATGCGTTTGACATGCTGGGTCGATTCGTATTCATGGATTTCGGTGAAAGGAATGAATGGTTCGCTGAAGAGTACAGTCAGCTGCTCGGCCCGCCTGCATTTGCGTGTGAGGAAGCTGTACAGAGTGCCTTTATCTCACATTTTTAAGGAAACTGACGTTTTATAACTGTAATCCATTTCTGACACTTCTGACACACACACACACACACACACACACGCACACTCATATGCTTATGTATGTATATACGTGTGGTTTATATATAAACTGCAGGATAAATGGTTCTTATACTTTTAATGTTTTTTTTCCATTAAAAAAATGTAATAATAAATTAAACTACCCCTTTGGTCGGGATTTTGTACATATACAAGTTCTTGATTGTTTCCACTAAACTAGGCTGACATTGTAGATGATCTCCAACAAACATGAGGAGATGTTTTTTTCCACCGGCAGATATCTGAGACGGTGTCTCCTAGCTGCGGTTACTTGAATCTGCCCGTTTGCATATGGTCTGCTTACAGCTGCTGTGGGTAGTCATGCTGGCAGATTACAACATCGGTTCGACGGCTTTGTATGCAGATGTTACAGCTTCAGTTCTAGAGTAAGTCCGCCTGCGTATGACGGTTGTAGTTGTCTGAAATTTAGATGTCAGTGCCATGCTAAGCATTCCGTAAGGCAGAGGCGGAAGTTTCAGATCCAGACAGTAAAAATCCAGACCACAGTTTTGTTTCAACCAGCCAGTTGTGTTTAAAAAGTCACAGAATACTTCACTGCATGATTCTTTGGATTTTTGCTTTCTGGACCTGAAATTTACACCTCTGTTGTAAGCTAACAATGGAAACAAGGCAGCCTGTATCCTTTCTGCCTGGTGTCTGTGCGTGTTGTAACGCTTTGGCCCAACTGGTGTGCCAGCTATGTGTGAGACTTTCCTGTTGGTAGGCCTGTGGCAATAAGGAAATAATTACCATGCTATGTGGCGGAGGGCTCCAAATTGAGCAAGGAAGTGTGAGTAAACCTAAGAACGACGCTGGAGTATCGTAAGGCATCATCTTGTAGGCATGTAGGCCTCATGCCCAGCTTAAATTGTACCAATAACATGCTATTTGTTAGTAATAGGATGAATGAGGCTTCAAAGCCGGAAGAGGAAGTAATGCCTATAAATGGGAACCAATTAAATATATTTTGGCAGGTGGGTTGAACGAATCAGTGATTGACACCTCATGGCGATCCCGCCCTCTGCGGTTTTCCTGAGTTGTGCCACTAGGATGGTTATTGGAATCAGAATGGTTCACTCTCGTTTTGGGGAAAGCCAGTTGTGCTATTCTGAGAGTTCAGGGAAAGGAAACCGAACAGCAATTAAAAAGGGGAAGCCATTTTCATTTATTTTCCTTCCTACTCATAGCTAATTTACCACAGGTTCATTAAGATTTTCTCACTCCCCTCATTCCTCTCTACGGTTGCCTGAGCAGTAAATCTGTCTTTGGTTCAGTGGCTTTAAAGAAACACATGTTATGTTGGAATGCGTGTGGAAAGGCTGCAGCCAGGGCAGCGCAGTAGGTTTGCCCACACTTACAATAGCCAGTAGGGTTCTGATTTGTCAGGAACATGTAAGATATACAGTATGTCTAGAAAATGGGGATCTGGTGGAGGTGAACCTTCAGTAAATATCTCCTTGATAAAAAACCAGCATAGACCAATATAACTGGTCCCTAGCATGAGCAACATAATGTATGCTGGTTATTCCTGCATCATTAATGGCTCATGGGACTTTGACTTACACAAATATGTTCTGAGGGCAGAATGAAGAATGATTGGTTCAGAGAGATAACCAATCAGTCTGTAGAGGACCTTGACATCTAATTGGATGATCCGGCCTCCTCTAGTTACTTGGACCTACCTCTTCTTCAGATCTGATTGATTATCTCTCTGAACCAATCATTTTTTTGTTCTGACCCTCCAAACTCCCATGAAAAATCGCTGGAGGTTTAGCCTACATGAGCAGGTAGACCAGGTCAGCTATGCTGGTCCAACAGCTACACCACCACCAAACTATCACCGACCAGCATCGGCCAGCATGAAAATCTTTATTTTTTTCAGCAGGACTTCAACTCTGGAAGGGTCTTGAGCATTTTGACGGTATTGTTTTACAAGTCGTGCTGATGGATGCTTTAAACACGTGATACTCAATTCATTGTGTGCACAGCCGGAAAGCTTGGAGCTCATTTTTATTTTGTGTGTGTAAAATGTACAGTTGCCAGACTGGCCCGCAGGGTCCCATCTTTGGGCGTTGGCTTCTGAAGTGTCATATGTTAGCAACGATTCCATGGCAACCTGGGCCAGTCCGGGCTAGTTAATGACTTTCAGGTGGGGGTAGGGTGTGGACCAGGGTGCATATTACAAGCCATTATATCCCCAGAAGGAGTGAGGGGGAAAATAAAGAGACTATCTAAACTGAACAGTTCTAATTTCACCACCTTGTGCAGGAGGGGTAACTTCCTGTTCAGCTTTTGAATAAGATAGAAGCTGATGGTTAAGAAGTAAAAACATGTTTTTCAGTTACTCTGGCATTTTCCATTTCCCAGCTTTTTTTCAGAAGATGTGTTGTGGTCAAATAGTGGTGGTTTGACTTTAACCGTGTTTAATATGTTTTCGTCAATAGTGATGCAATCTAATGACAGAAACATAACCCAAACAGGATTTATTTATGTCATTTGAGGCATAAAGGGTGAGATCATTATTTTCATCATCTATAGTAGCAAGCAAAACTTTGGACACACCTACCCAAAGAAAGGTTAACTATACTTGTAGTATTTTATACATTTTAGAATAATTATAAAGACATCACAACTATAAAATAACATTTTTGTAATTATGTACTGGCCAAAAAAGTATTAAATAAACAAAATAATTGTTGGGGGGGGGGCAACTCGGTGGGTTGGGACTCAGAAGGTTGCTGGTTCAAATCCCTGGGTCGGCACAGTGATCCCACCATTGGACCCCTCACCAAGGCCCTTAACTCCATCTGCTCCAGGTGTTGGGTAACCCTGCTTTTTCCTCCACACCAGTTCCATGAGGCGGCCTCCTGGGATGCCTTTCCAGCTGTCCGAAAGGAGGTCCCACATATATGCTGAGCACCCATTGGCTACTTTTTCCTTCACTCTCTGGTCAAACTCCTCCAAAACCGTCTCTGTTGTGTTTAGGTCAGGCAGCCAGGTCATGTGACACTATCACTCTCCTTTGTAGGTGGCCTGGTGTGTCCAAACTGACAGTGTATATCAACTGTGCATTGAACGTGAGTTGGCAGAAAGTAGCGTAAACTGCATGGAACATGGTCATCATGTCTATGATAGGCTTGACGTATGTGTAAGTTCAGAGCAGTCCCAAATAAAAATAAGAACAAGTCTCCAAACATCAAATTAAAAACTAACTTAGTAGAGCAGATCCCTCCTGAGGTAGACCCCAAAACCTCTGCATGATTAAAAGTCCCCAAATGCTTTGTAATTACCGATTACCGGGGTGTGTCACTTTTGCTTTAGGTCCCTAATCCTACTCTGTTCACTCTGTCCTACTCCGGTCATCCTGCATTACACTCCGAGCAACTGTGCTGGGTTATGCAAGATTTGTGGCTTATGCAACATATTGCACTGTTTGCTACTGAAATGCTTTAAACAATGCCTTAAATGAATGCACTGTTCTAGGTGTTTATTTTTGTTTCAGTCTGTAAATTAGCTCCACTTCTGCTTATAGCTGTCACTGCCATTTTCCCCCAGTGTCACATGAGAGTTTCATGGCAGTGGTAATGGATTTCGGCAATTAAAAATGTGTGCCATGAGATGGACTGACGTGCAACCAAGCTCTCCGCTCTCCAGAAATGGCTGCGTGGTTGATAAAGGATGAGTGGGTAGCCAACAGATATTGACGCTCAGGATTGCACTGACATGTACGCATTTGGAGTCATTGATAATGTATGTCAAACTAATACAGTAATGATCTGAACAGAAAAATGGGTCTTTGGGGGACGATGAAAGGGTGAGAATTTTTGACAACACATAAAATTAATGGAATAAAGCGCAAATCCTGAATATTTTGTTTGCATACGCTCTCCGTGCTACTTTCATTTTCATCACTATCACTCGTACGGGACTTTGGGCTTTAGAGAGAGCGACTAGATCAGCTCTAGTGATTTTACGCTAGGAGTAGGAGGTAGCTTCCCATGTTGAGTCCGAAATCTTCACCCAGCAAACGAAAGCATTGATGAAAAGCCTTGCACCACAGACATAGATAAGACTTTTTACCGTTTCCCTCGTTTCGTCTGCTGTCGCATTTCAGAGTCATTCGTTGTTTAGTTTTTGTTGGGTATCAATCTTAAAGTTTTCAATAAACATGCCACAGCTGCCGGTGGGAAGTACGTGCAGCTGTTTTGCGGTGGCTGGGCTGCAGCTCTGGTGAGTGAGCGACATGCCGAGGGCGCGCATTGGCATGCGGGCGATGCCGTTGCTCTGTGGGCATTTCGGGGCATTTCAGGTCGGGGATGCCAGGTCAATGCTGTCGAACACTGCCCTGCACCCAGGCCAGAATGGGTGGCTCAGAGAGAGCCCCCAGCTACAGTATGCCATGTGTTCACTGAGGGGGTGTAATGACCTGGAAGAGGAGGCTGTCGGGTCATGTGACAAGGGTCCCGAGCGCGCAGGGATGGAATGTCATGCACTGATTGTTTTCAATGGTGGTGACTTCTGGGGTCAGTGGCAGAAGAACTGGCCATTAAGATGGTCGGGGTTGGGGCTGGGCGGTGGCTAACATGTAGCCAGATTAGCGGGACAGACAGGGGGTCAGCGAATTCGCAAGAGGGGGGGGGGGATACAAATGTGGCATTTGTGGCTAACAGTTCCACGGCCGTGTTTGCTGGAGGTTCTCTTCCAGGGAACTTCTCGTATCTGCGAGATTCCCCCTCACAAACACAACTGTTCTGTTGGTGAAATCACAGAGGTGTTTTGCAGGGCCGGCGAGATTTCCTGTCTCTGTCACTTTAAATGATTCATGAAAGCTGCGGTTCTTAGGTGGCCCTCCCCACCTGTCCCCATGCTGCATGGTCATGCTCCTCGACTGCTCTACACAGGGATATGTGTCCCCGGCTGAACCTATTAGCAGCTCCAGACAGAGGGAGAGTGAAATCCTGCTCTCCGAGGGTAATAAACCCAAACTCTATCAATTACCCATTCCACATCAACCCTTCCCCTTGATTTGATCAGCTGTGCCATAAAGACCACTTCATTTAATTTCTAAGTTATAGTTTTTTTCCGTTTGTTTTCACGGTAAAGGCAGCACAATATAGCTACTGTAAACTTTGTTCTTGCTCGATGATTTGGTATAAAAATACAGCCTTCTAGACATCCAGTTTATTATTTTAAAACATTTTTAGACTGATTGAAAGAGGCATAAATCTGTATTACACACGCGAGGCATTCTGTTTGGTTATTGAATTACAATTACGGAATACAAATCTGAAATACGATACCCTTCCGAGCTTAGAATTTATCGCTTGTCGTAAATCGAGAGGGTTTACCGAAAGGTCACTCCGCAACACAACGGGTCTCTTTGCTTTAGAAAAAAATTCGCCCCGCAAAACTTGCCGCGGGTATCGTGTGTCACACAGAAGGCATATGCCCCCCAGTAACCTGACATTGGTGTCTTACAGCCTTCATGTTTTTATAAGGAAACCAATTTATGTTTCATAAACTTAAAGAGACAGTGAGCCTTGCTGAATACCCTGTGCTATTTTAAGAGCAGTGACAACAAACAGTATTAAGAAACAGGCAGATGATTGCTGTAAGAACATACAGACAGACAGTCCATTGTGCCAGGGGAGGGGTAATCTGGTTCCTATGTCTCCCATTTTTCCTGCACTGGTGTCTGGCGTAATTAGGGTTAATAAGCTTTTTGTAGGTTTCTTCTCAAGCAAGACTTGTTCCTATATAAAAAATAGCCATTTGTTGAATGGTTTGTTGATAAATTGATTCTGTAATTAAAATAGGACAAACCAGTACCAATACAATGAGCGAATTGTTATTATGATGTAATTGCGTTCAACGTGTCCATCCGTCTGCATGGCACTCATTCAGTATCAGGATTGGTAGGGGCCGGGATGCCAGAAAACGTTCGCTATAGTGATGGCTGCTCTCAGAGAACCGGAATGCCCTGGATCTGGAAGGCATTTCTTTCACTGAGCTCTTCGCTGCTCCTGGATTAAGGGAACAAACAGCCCTTTCAGTCACATCGGCTCGGGGTGTGAAAAGCACCAGGTGTTTTGTCCCCCCCCCCCCCCCCCCCTTTTGCTGTGTGTTGCTGCCATCACGTCTCATAATTCAGGCACGGTAATGAGGAACGCGCCAGCTTTGCTCAGTGTCTGCTGTCGGAGAAGCAATAGATCTCAGTAAAGAGCGTTTGAATCGCTATCATTTCAGACGGTAAATTATCATCTCGTTGGACAACTCGCGCGTTATCATTTTGCGAGACCTCTGCTTTATTATTTTGTGCAGGCCGATTTTTTTGCCACATATTTGTGAGTTGTACTTTGACACCGAACTCAACTGAACACTGCCCTCAGCTTTACTGCATCACTAGTGCCTTGAGTTTAGAGCCTGGTGTGAAGAAGCTCACCCGAGTTGGTCGGGCAATCAGGAATCATCATACACTACTGTTTAAAACAAAAAGGGATGGATGGATGGATTGATGATTAAATAAATATATATATGGATAAATCCTAAATTGATGGATAGATTAATGATGGATGCATTACAGATGGATAAATAAATGGAATGATGGATGACAGTTGGACGATAGATGTTATATGGATGCATACTTTATGGATCCCAAGTACAAAATTTCCTTGTGTGCAGTAGCAATGGAACAAAGAGAACAGATATAAACACTATGCAAACTGTACGACAAACTGTGAGAGAAAACACAATGATATCCGTGAAAAGATACCTAGAGGCTGAATTGTGCGATGACACTATGATTCATGGCAACAATGGAGAGGAAATGTGTGCTTTAGGCCCGGGGCGAGTGTCACTGTGTTAGTGAGCAAACCAGCTGGTGCTGATGTTACAGCTACATGTGAAAGGAGTGCCCAGGGATGTCTCCGCCAAGAAGACACTTCCCAGGTCCCTGTACCAGCTTACATCTAAATCTAAATTAACTTACACAAAAAGACTTGAAAAATGATTGGTTTAGAGAGAGAACCAATCACATTGTAGAGTAAGCAGGGCCAACCAATGAGGTGCCTTCGTCCTGCCTCCTTAGTTTCTTAGACCCACCTCCTCTGCAATCTGATTGGTTATCTCTCTGAACCAATCATTTTCTGCCCCCAGAACATGTTTGTGTAAGTAAAACTCAATCTAAACACAATCTAAATCCAAATACCCCCTAAAGGAGATTGTTGCATATGAAAACTTGATTCAACTTATATTTCTTCGCAGGAATCTTTACCATTAAAGCATTTACAGTTTTTTTTTTCGTTTATAGGTATTTATAGGTATCATCTGATCAAATATAGACCCAATACATAGAGAAGAAATGTATTGCCAAAATAGGGATTTTTTTATTAGCTGTTTTACAGTTGGTCCTAAAACCCCTTTAAGAGAAACAAACAGTGGTGTATAAGATGCACACCCTATATGATAATGCACTTTGCACTGATTGTAGAGTGTCGCGTGCTCCTTTAGACAGCACCAAGCACACATGCGGGGGGGAATCTCTCTGGGTCAGTCACCATTTACAATGCTAACCGAGGAATGGATCTGGCAAACGGACTGACAAGCGAGATTCCCGAGCTGGAGAAGGTCAGAGATGGGCCCTGCGTTGGGTTTACGGGAAAAATCTCTCTGTTACACAGCTGCCTCTCTTTCATAAAAGGAACGTCTTCCTGGAAAAAATAAACCATTCTTTAAAAAAAAAAAAAAATGTTATAATTTTTTCCACAACCCCCATCCCTCACTACAAACAGTAGTTTATCTGACGGTTTCTGGATTTCATCAGTAGATATGTAGAATTCAACTATTATTCCTTTTGTTTTGTAGTGGATACTTCAATAGTTGTAAACACCATTACAGTGCAGGGTTTGCAAATGTACACATACTCCTTTCAGATGATTTAGCTTCATATTAGTGTTTTAATGTTTCACATTAACACCTATGAAACTGCAAAATCATCTGAGTGCATGTTCATTGATTGCTTTCATATCTAGTAAACATTCTTTGGAAATAATTCCAAAGAGAGCCGTTTTCAGTCCTTTGTGTGTGTGTGTGTTTTTTTTTATGTCAATCTGATTTCCTTACTGTTAGCTTCCCCAAAGGTAGATTTTAGTTGGTTAATCTCTATGTAAATCTGAGTTCTCTTGGGATTTCACGTGAAATGTGGCAAGACGGTGGAAGGGGAGCAGATGAAAGCAGATCAATCGTTGCTAGGAGAATATGGATTTTCGTGCTGTTTGTGCTATTACACAAGCTCACTGAGCAAGGGATTAAGCAGGAAGGAAGTTCCACCTCATCTGTCAAAGGGATTCTTCTGAATCTATATCTTCACCTGTCTTCAAAGGTACAGATTCCCATGACTCAATATTACATCAAATTGTAATATGATGGCTGGGGAAAAAAAAAAGCATTTTGTCTGTCACCTGTTGTATTGTTAACCAGTACATCTAACATTTGAAAGAATATTTCACAACGTATTATATAGTCATCAATCTGAAGAATCTTTCATGAGAATTTCAGTGGAAAATCCAAAAACTAAAGTCAGCTATGAGGGCACCACAGGAAAAATGTTTTAATGCATGAACAAAAAAGCCTAATGAAAGGTTTTCAAATTTGACATCAGTGATGAATACAAAACAGACAGTATCACCGCTTTCCTGCAATGTTGCACGGCACTGTGGGATGCCACTGAATACTAATCAATTCAATAAGCTAAACCCGTGTCTGGAAGCAATTGTTGGGGGATGTGACTCAAAGGGGCAGCTCGTGCTGGGGAGTTCAGTGCCCCCGCCTTCCTGCTGCTGAATTCTGCACTGTCATGTGTTTGGTCTGGATCAATAGGCACTGTGGGATTCATTTGTTTTTAAAAGCTGCTCCACTGCAGGATATCTCCAATAACACCTAACTACCAAAAAGAGTTTATTATAGAACTAGAGAATTTTAAGAAATGACGTCAACCTCTTCCAGGAACAACTGACCCAAAAATGTTGTACTAGAACTCTGCTAACACAAATTAAAGGATGCTTTAATTGCATTTTCAGCCGCTGTGAATATAATTGTACCATTTTGAATATAAGTATTGATTTTTTTTTCAGCGAATGACAATCCTCATTGCAGATCCCATATCCAGTCACAGGATTAACTATGACTTTCTTTGCTTCTCCAACAAGCCAACTGACCACATGAGTTGAGCTGGGTTTTTGTAATAAAAATTGATGAAATCATTAGAATTACACTACGACTTGGAAATGTCTCTTGGGAATACTGGGCAGCCATGCAGATAAGGCCCCTCGGCAGAAGCAGGGGCTAGAATCCGAAGGCATGGACACCTATGGAGCCTTAGTAGGTTCCCGGGACGGTCAAGACCTCCGAGTGGGATATCATTGTGCTGGAGGGACCGTCAAGACCTCCGAGTGGGATATCATTGTGCTGGAGGGACCGTCAAGACCTCTGAGTGGGATATCATTGTGCTGGAAGGACCGTCAAGACCTCTGAGTGGGATATCATTGTGCTGGAAGGACCGTCAAGACCTCTGAGTGGGATATCATTGTGCTGGAAGGACCGTCAAGACCTCCGAGTGGGATATCATTGTGCTGGATAGATTTGCAGTGCACTGTTTTCCTAGAATAAAATCCATGGCTTTGGAAGGATAAGTGCAGTTTATAAAGTGCAGAAGTGGCTTTGGTCAATTACTATAAGGTGATAATATGACCAGTAGATACATGTAAAGCTTAAGGCTGTAGCAAGTATCAGACACGAATGTAGGAGTTACCATGGCAAGAGTGGATGTGGCCATATCATCTGGAGGTCTGCCAGTATGTAAGACTATGACAGCCAGGTTTTAGGATAGGTCACGCTAGATTTACACCTTCCTCCCCGCGGTGAGGCTGGAAGGACAGTTTGTGTTTTGTTTGACAGATCTAAACAAATTGCAAAAAAAGCCAACTACATCGATCACCCCTCTATCTGGAGTTCAGTCACAATATCTATCTATGGCAATAATGTTATTGCTGACATTGTGCAGTGCGGCAGCCAGTGGGTGTGTCTAGACGAATCTACGAATCCCACCAAAGGCTTTGAAGCGATTCATTTTTTCACAAGTTTGTATGAAGCGATGCTGTTTTTCAGGCGCACGTTCTGGAATGACAAAAGGTGCTTCCCAAGTGCCAGTTAGCAATTTATAAAAATATTAAAGTCTTAACCAAAGCCTCCCTCATACTAGATACACCATATTTTTTAAACAGTGGATTCTCATTTAAATAGTCAAGCACTGTACGATTCCCCCCCGTCGTGCCTCTGCTGAATTATGCACAGCAGATTTCCCTGTTGTTGGCTGGTATCCACGCCAGGAGAAGTGGATGAAAATGCCCGGAAGGTGCACAGGGTCTGCAGCCATCGTGTACATCACCATGGCGACCAGCACCTGCAGGCTCGTTCGTGCCCATTTTCTCATCCCGCCCGACGAAGGCCGTGCGGCTACAGCGTCTAACGCTAACGTGGTCCCACTACACACGTGTCGCCGCCACAGTACAGCAGCTAGGGTGACACAGCCCTTTCATTTCTCTGCAGTAAAGCAAATAGATTTATTAAGCACTTTAAGATACATCAGGAAATCCAGCTCAATATAATACAGGAAATAAAATTTGGAAATGAAGTTTAATGTACATTGTAAGCTATTTACAATCAACTGATTTAAATGAAACTGAAAAACATAAAAATGACGTTTTGCAGAAGAAACCAAAACGAACTTCAGGGCCTAACGAATGACTCAACAATTATTCACTGTTCAGTCCAACATGCCCTTCTGTTTTTTATTTACAGTTCTCACTTCAACTTCTTGTCCAAAGGGGCGGAGGAGAGTTAGACCTTTATCTGGCAGATTGCCACCTTTCACCTTCTTTTTTAAGTGTAATTGTGCATCAAAGACTATGATTTTTCCATCCTGCTTTCCATTTCCTTCTCGGCAAGGCGGCACACTGACAGGGCTCTGAAAAGCCAGCAAAAATATGACGTTACAGAAAAATGCTCACACACGCCTCCCGCTGGCCCAGGACGAACAGCTGCTTCTAGTCCGGCAGCCCATCCCGCTCCACAGCCCAGCAGCCGACGTTCCAGAAAGCACACACACATCTTCCACCCACCTCGTCTCACGTTTTAACACAAATGTAATGCAACACTTCGAACAATGCTTCACAAATATTTTGGTTTCAAGACTGCTGCCTGGAGAGAAGTTTATCTTGGGGCGGGTGTGTGTGTGTGTGTGCGCGCGCGTGTCTGGGGTGGTGGGGTTGTGCTACAAAGTCAGCCATTTTGAAAACGGGAAAAACCTGTGCTGTTTAAAGTAAACTGTGCAGCCTTATCGGACATATAGTCTAACTGCCATCTGGGGTGGGGGGGACGGGCTATATTTGCATCTTTTTCTTGCATTGCAGAGCACACATGGGGGAGTATCACTACTTTAAATGAAATGTCATATTTAGCACCAAACTCGCACGTGATGAGAGTGTCGTTCAAATTTAAAACGGGATAGAAAAAAATAAAACAAGTAAACGTCCCACAGGGACAAAACAAAACCAAGTGAGTCTGAGTTCAATGACTTCTGTTGCCTTGCAGCCAGTAACACTATGTGTAACAAACGAAAGTCATTCACGAGGATGGAGTCCTACATTTCTGCAGGCAAAACAAACACAGCACCATGTTAAAAAAATAATACAATACAAAGTGGCTTTTTCCATAATAAATATGCTTGATTACACCCATATTGCAAATTAGCAGTGCTACTATACATACAATGTACTAGATGTTCCGCGCATGGATGTGAAACTTTGGATGGTCAAAGAGGCCGGAGATTCAATGATGTTACCCGGTGTCACGAAATGCATTAATACTACGATGTTGTTGCGATACTGTACTTGCCAGTACATTGTCCCAAACACGTACATTTGCAGGCAAAAAAATTACACACAAAAAAAATGGCGGGGGGGTGGGGGGCCGCGGGAAACATTGTACATATTCAACAATTAGTTTGTTAGGAAACAAGCGAAAAAAAACAAAAACAAAACAAAAACACGCACATGAGAAACCAAACCAAACGAAAACAAAAAGTGCATCCTCTACGCATTAAATATTGATATGTTAAATAAAACGGTAGCGTGCAGGGTTACACTGAAAATGCCGTTCCAACTGTAGGCACATTGCAGCATCAGTCTACATTATCCGTGTGCAGAGACCAAAGTTTTTTTGCAAGCTTCTCAGGCGCAAGATCAGTAATATGCAGACTACCAATCTCCTCCTCCTGAACAACAGATGCTCCTCTTGACGAGTCTGAAACAAGAACACAGAAACTTGTTTAAAACTTAGCAGAAATGGTTTCCTGGCGCTATTTTCTTGCGCCTGGGCTTTTGTGCAGCACGTGTTACATTCTCGAAGCGGCCGAGAAGCGTCACGTAAATCCCTTGGCTGTAAGATAACACTGTTAACAAAAGATTCTCACTGACAAAAGCAAAAGGCAAGATTAACTATTTTCCAACAAAGCAACTGCACTGAAGTTGCAGCAAGTAAGAGCTGAATGGAACGAAGGGGAAGAAAAAAAGTCAATCTAAATGGCTGCTGGGTTTGTTCCAGGTGCAGCAATTAAAAAACAGCAATGAGAGTGTACACCTGTGCTTAAACTGCTGCTTTAATGCAATTCCAGCCCGACATTTCATTGGTTCCTATTGGTCCAAGTCAGGCAGTGATTGACAGCAAAAGATAAATGCACCCGCTAGCTTTCAGGTCATTTTCCACAGTCACTTTTAATATTCATTTATTTTAATCCACTAAAGATATACTCTACATATGAAATAAGGGAAATTTGGCATTCTTCTCAGGTCATTTATCAACTTAATGAGAAGAATCTACAAGAAATAATTAATTGTGCAACATTTAATAAATTAATCTTCAATATGCCAGGCTTCTCGGGTTAGGGGTGACAGTCAACATCCGACCATTTCATATGCCTTGGAGTGCATTTCATCACCATCCGCCAACTTGTGACCTGAAAAGCTAAATGGATTCATTAAAAAAATACATATTAATTTAGGAGCTGTAAGGTCCAGGAAAGGGCCTTTCTAGCTCAATATTGGCATTTTCTCATTGAATGTTTCATGTTTAACAAGCTGACTAGCTATAATGCAGAATACTGACAGGCTTGGTGCTGCAATACTAACAATGTGACATCGACATGTGGAACTCCTCCAGATTTGACAGTGGCCTGGATAGTCTTAAGGTCAAGGCGAGTGTCAAAAATGAAGGATTATTTGTAAATGCACAGAATTGTCTGAAGAGGAAAAGAGGAGCCTTTCTGTTTGCTTAACACCTGACTGATAAGCAGCTGCTATACTGCAGAAACACTCACCAGTTTTTGGACATACAAAGGAGCAAACACACACACACACACACACACACACAAATACACACACACACACACACACACACACACACACGAATACACACACACACAAACAACATAACTGCATTGCAACACACTCACATGCACAAAACCCACAGTTCACTTCAGCTGCTTAATTCATAAAGGCCTTTTGTTTTGGACAAACAGCTGCTAATTCAAAATGACTGATGAAAGCAGTTGCTTCGGCTCACAAATAAAGTATATTTATGTGGCACATGGCACAATGAAATTTAATCTTAATAGCACTTTCATTTGCATAATCTAAAATATCATCTGTACAGTAAAAATGATCAAATATACATGGATTTTATACACAACGTTTCCTATTAGAGTTAAAGTACATTAGACTCCTAAATTGCCAACTTCAAGCAGAAGGCCGACTTCCTGCGGAAAAGTAGTTGAACAGTTTCCCCCCTCAACAGCTAAAACAGATTAAATGTTACCATATGAAAGGAAAAGGAAGAAAGAAAAAAAAAGTATACTTTCCCATTCACGTGGGGGGGGGGTTACTTTAAGATCAACATAAGACCAACAAACAATTATAGACAAACTTACCAGTTACAATGGGGTCTCTTTTTTGTAGTTAAAGCCAGATTCTGATCCTTCAATCTGTAGTTTGAGGGCTTGTTTAAGGCTTAATTCTGTTTCACCAATTGGGTAGCCATCAAGCACATCCTGGTGCCCTCTATCTTGTACAGTCCTAGGAACAGACACTCTGCCAAGAAACACCTGGTTGCCCTGTAGGTGGTAATTAGGGTTGGTCATTATGCCGTTCCGCTTCTTCTCTGAACTACTCTGCTGCTGGATGAGGAATTGCTGTTGCGAGCGTCCCACTTCTTGCTGGGCGGAGGATGGAACGATGATCTTGCACTGTGGATCCTTCAATCCGATGTTTGAGACTGGTTTTGTAAGGGCGTTCCTTTTGTCCAACTGGGTCATCTCATATTCTAACACAGGACCCTGGGTTGAACTACTGTTCTTAGACTTCTTCTTCTCTCCTGAAAGTCCTTTGTTTGAGGTGTGGGACGTGCCATTTCCAATTTTACTGCCTTTAGTTGATTTTAGACTGGATTTCACTTGGCTCCATTCAAATTCATTGGATGGAGAGCTAGGCTGTAGTCCGATGGACTTAGTGGTGGAGGACGGGGAAACAATAGACTGCCTACTTCGGCTGCGAGGCAGAGAATGCTGCTGTATTTGCTCAGTGAATGTGAGCCCATGGAAACTGTCTATTGGCACAGTCTGGGCTGTCGCAGTGGATGATGTTGTCCTCAGGGAAGAATTCTTAGAACTTTTGAGGGAATTATTTGAGAGGGAGGACTTCTGCCGGTCTACTGTAGAGTCGGGGGACTCTGATGGGGAGCTGAAGGCGTGGCCCGGCCCATTTGGCATGCCTCGTCCTGATGGCTGGAGGTCGCCGGCTCCTGTGCTACCGGAGCTGTTTGACTTTATTGTGAGTGACTGCATCTTTCCAGAAACAGAGATGGGAGTCTTCTCTTCCATTGTGTGTACTGGAGAGGGGCTGCAGCCATTCAAGCTTGAGGCACCATACTTTTCCAGGAGCTTTATGATTTGGGAGTGCCCACCTTTCGCAGCCACCCGCATGGCCGTGCGGCCAAACTGATCGGCATGGTTTGGGTCCGCGCCGTGCTCAAGTAGGATCTGGACGACATCGATGTGTCCCTCCTGGGCTGCAATGCAGAGTGCAGTTGCCCCCTGGTTGCACGTATGGTCCACACGTGTGCCATTTTCGATCAGGAACTGGACAACTTTGGTATGACCCTGCCAGGCTGCAGACTGCAGGGCAGAGCGCTTCTCATTGTCGCAAGAGTTGACATTTGCATGACAATTGACCAGCATCCTAACCATTTCCATATGCCCCTGCCAGCAGGAAACATGGAGAGCCGTTCTCCCCTCTGTGTCATTAGCCTCAACATTGGCCCCATTCTCAAGGAAGTATTCTGCCATAGCCAGCTGGTTTTCAAGTGCCAAGATGTATAATGTGGGGCGTCCATCTGCATCTTTAAAGTCTATGTCAGAACCATGGCTGAGGAGAAGTTCCACTATATCCCTGTGGCCTTCCAGTGCAGCCACCCGAAGCGAGTTCCTCCCATCATAGGCTCTCTGATCGATGTTGGACTTGTTTTCTAAAAGGATCTGCACACAGTCATAATGGCCCTCTTGTGCAGAGAGTATTAGTGGGACGCGTCCATCATTATCTACTTCCGAACATCGTGCTCCTTGCTCAATTAGAGCTTCGCAGACTTGCCGGTGTCCCTCGAACGCAGCCATGTGGAGAGGGGTCCAGCCGGCATCGTCCCGGTGATTCTCATCCAGTCCTCTGTCCAGCAGAGTCCGAACAACCTCCACATTCCCCTGAGCAGAAGCTATGCTCAACACTGTCCTACCCTCGCTGTCGATGCTGTCCACAGCCGCGCCCCAGAACAGCAAGGTGTTTACAACTGACGCATGGCCCATGGAAGCCGCCGCGAGGAGCGGGGTCCTGCCGTTGTTATCCGTGTGATCCACGTCCGCACCACCCTCCAGCAGTAAATCGACCACGTCCACATGTCCTTCATAGCCAGCCACCAATAGAGGGGTCATACAATCCTTGTCGCAGTGGTCAACTTCCGCCCCCCGTTCGATGAGGAGGCTGACGACCGAGGCGTGCCCTTTGCTGGCGGGGACACACAGAGCTGCAACCGAAAGGGCAGTTCTCCCATCGACGTCCTCATGGTTCACTTCTGCTCCATGGTCCAGTAGGTGCTCCACAATCTCCCGGTGGCCCATGTACGCTGCAGCAATGAGTGCCGTCCTTCCTTCATTATCGGCTTTGTTAACCTCTGCCCCGTGCTGGAGCAGGTTTAGCACTATGTCCTCATGACCGCCCCAAGCTGCAGCCCTCAGGGCCGTTCTGCTGTCAGCATCTGCACAGTCCACTTTGGCGCCAGCATACAAAAGGGCAGACACTACTTCTGAATGACCCCCCCAAGCAGCTGACCTCAGGGCTGTCCAGCCATCATGGTCCGTGTGATTGATGTTCGCCCCACAGCCAATGAGACAGTTCACTACTTTAGTGTGCCCTTGCCTTGCTGCTAATGTAAGTGCCGTCTGTCCATTGCTGTCTTCAAGCTCCAAGTTTGCTCTCCTGGAGATTAAAAGGTTTACTACGTCTAGGTTACCACTGTATGCCGCATTGGCTAGCAAAGTTCTGCTGTTGGAGTCGCTTTGGTTTACAGGGGCTCCATTGTCCAGCAAAGTCCGAATCGAATCTTCTCTTTCCAAGGCTTGCTGCACAATGCAAGATGCACGGTCATCCTCACTATTGACGTGGGCACCAGCTTTGACCAGGAGCTGCAATACCTCCTGTTCTTTGGGTATGGATGCTGTCAAGGAGTCCTTTGCTGGTGTGCCATTCCATACCATCCAGAGTGCAAGATTAAAGGGCTCTATCTGCAGGTTTGAGTTAATCAAATGTAATGCAAACTCCTGTACCTCCTGAGGCTTGAGCTCTTTGGCCCGGCAGGTGAAGCTCATTGCCATCATTCTGTGTCCTTCTGCCGCATTGCAGAGATACTTCTGAGTGCAGTGCTTGACATCCAACAGCCATTCAGCAAAACTATAGTGAAAAAGAATCTTTGTGCTGCCCAAACCGTTGACCAGCAACTTCGAGAGGATGTCCATTTTCCTTTGAAACTCTTCCATGGTCAACGTCATGTTTTTTGTCCAGACAGCATGGTAAAGCTCCTTGACTGTCAGGGGCCTACATGAGGCTAGGATCACGTTGAGGATGGGCTGCACTTTGGTGAACTGCTTCCTCACAAACAGTCTCTGGCACAGCCACAGGTAAAGGCCGTTGAGCGTCCCGGGGATGTCGCGGATCTCCCGCAGCATGATGAAGTTCTCCACCACTCCATCGAGTACCCGCTCTAAGTACAGGAAGCAGCCGCTGCTCTTGATGTGAAGCTGGTTTAGCATCTCGGCCGTCTCCTTGGTGAGGTGCTGCCTGAGAGCCTCCTCTTGGTCCAAGCGGTGCAGGATGTACTGCTGCACGTCTTTGACGATGTATGCTTTCCGGAGGTCATCCAGGCTGATCTTGCGAAATCCTGCAAGAGACCAAGAAGAATGGAAGTCAATTAGAAGTGAGCACTGCAATTTCATTAAATTCTGGGCATCAAAGGATTGCCTTATCTTAAAACAGATTCCACTTCCCTGAATTGCCAAGGTGTATTTACAACATTGTCTTTGTATACATAAAGTAGTTTTGTATCCCGATGGCCATACAATTATTTAATGCAACCTCCCGTTGTCAGGTTTTATTCAGCTATTAGACACTTTATCCTAACCCTTCACTCCTTAAAAGTAGCCATTAAAAGGACACTCCCTTCAGAGAGTGTAAGCCATTTAGTGTTAATGCACTGACAGTGCAACCTTAGCTTCTTCCCAGTGGTTTTAATAGCAGGGATATAGATATGGAAAGTCATGGTTCAATATGAACTTTTATATAAGCAGCCAGAGAACATTTAAAATCTTTGAAACACTGAGACGTAGTATGTGCAAAAGCCCTTTCCCAACTATAATCAGAAGAAATAGAACTCTGCTGAACAGTGCTAAATATGATAGGTCCAAACACATGACGACAATAACAGACTTCTAAATAACTTCATGCTTGGACCAGTATTTATGCAGCACATTCATTGCAGAGGCAGGGATAAATTTTTTTGTTAATCTAAATAGACCACAACTTTTTTTTTTTTAAAAAGAACATGATGAACACAAAGTCTGGCAGAGATGTCCGGCACCAACGTCAACTGGCACAGCAATGAAAGTGTGACATAAGCAAGTTCAGTAAGATCACTCTGGAATGAAGAATTCCAGGCTAGAGAAAAGCTAATGTTGCAATAAGAAATAAGCCCTTGTGCAGAAGTTTATTACAGATACAAATATCCAGACACTAAAGCCGATATAATTACTTAACTCAATAAAACCCATAAAGCAAGAGCTAGCTACTTCATATATACACAGCCATTCCCACATCTACGCCTTTAATGTACACAATGCATGTAGCTACCAGAAGTTGGACTGCCAGTATAATTTGGTTCTCTACATTAATGAAGGTTTATTATTTCCTGTAAGTGCTATTAGACCCGTTGAAAGCAGAAATTATTCGTTTAAGCTCTCCAAGCCATACTGTAGGAAGTGCTCTAAGTTCCGAAACCCAAGGGAACTGTGGCGGAATCTGGAGGTTGGGGGCTTTCCCATGAACTGAAGATTGGAGGAGCTTCATTTGGAGGGAGGTCAAAACGTGCACATGCATTGCTCTGGCGTTGCTCACATATTCTGCAAACGCAATCCGGATGGACTCAGTGGGACTGAAGCACAGCACTCTGCCATTATTCTTCTCCCTTGTGAGTCCATTTACTTCCTTACAGCCCAAGTGCGGTCACTCTCCATTAAACAAATAGAGCCAGACTCACATCGTCCACAGGCCGTACAAGGTAAGGAATCAGGCGAGAGCTCCTCAGGAACGCAAGAACAAGGAAGGTGTTGGAGTGAAATTTTACACAGAAATGTTATCACAATTGTTTACAATTGTCTACAATCTGACAATGACCATATAGCTGCTATGTAGATAAAAAATTGAAAATGAACTGCATTGGAGATGTACAGGAGTTCCTAAGCACATGCACTGCGCTAACCCACCCTTCAATGACAATGCAATCCCAACCGCTGAGGCCAGTAACCTCTGTGATTTCAGCTGCAAACCTTATGGAGGCCAGTCATAAACACATCGTCTCAGCACTAGGCCATGATGCACCCCAACACCTGGGAGGCAGCCCAGGCAGGACAGCGGGGAAGGATGGAACTGAGGCTCCTGGCCCGAAGCATTTCCAATCAAACTGAAAAGCCAGGCGTCTCAACAAACTTTGAGGTGCGGCTACTTGTGTGACATGCATACACCTTGGGGGGGCAGCACCAAGCTTGAACTAAGATCAGTTCACCTGTGCACCAGATCAACGCATATCCATAAGCAAACTGAGCGAATCTGCTGACCGACTTGTAGCAACCTCAAGGGAACGACAGGACAAAGGTCACAGATGGATTTCTGACATTCTCGAATCTCAAAGGGAGCCGATATTGTGCTCGCGTTCAGGTCATCTTCTGGCAGTACAGTGAAAATGGGAAAATCCCCAGGAACAGCAGAAACCCTAAAAGCAATGCTTTAAAAGCAATTTGAACCTACCCAAAAAAAGACCACCAGCTGGGAGCCAAAGAACTGCAGAGAAAAGGCCTGTGATTGAAGGAGACCTGAAAGCCCTTTTCATTCAACTGCTGAGGATGGGGGCCGCCTGGCTCACACTCAAGCTCACGTCACTCGCCGCGCCCCGTGCCAAGCTCCGCGCCTGTTCTCACCACGGCCTCTCTGGCTGGGCAGAGAAACCCTCCATTTCACACGTGGCCCTCGAGCCTCCTTGGCTACCATCAAGAACCTGTGACATGACTGGTAGGGTGTAGGGGAGGAAGAGACACCATAACACTTCAATCAGCTCTCCTTTCTTACCTGTTTTTTCTTGACAGCAGGCCACAATAATATGGTGATGAGGCATGCAGGAAAATCCACCCTGGTTCCTCTTATTTATGAAGTGTTAGATATGGCCATACATCCTACAGCCCCGTGAACAGAGAACAGAGGCTGCCCATATGGGTTCAACTCGCTGTTTATGGGTCTGAATCAAAGCTAACGTAACAGATGTCCCTGCTACAAAAGATGCAGGAAATGAAAGGGAAGCTGAAACTGGACTCCAGCACGTCCATCCTCCTTTTGTCCTCTTTTTCCAGCTATAGAAAACCATTAGTCTTCATTGTGCAACTGCCTCTGGTCATCGCTAATTGACTTCCTCCGGTTAGTCATCACCAGGGATCACACGAGGTTACAGGTTTATTGCAATATCGTTTTTTTTCCATACACAGCAATCAGATTTTTTTGAGCCCAGAACAAAAATCTATGCACATTAGCACCAACTGCATTTACCGACTATACAGTAAAGTACTAGAGAATCGCTCATTAGCGTGGAACCCTGGATGACCTCCTCAACCGCGTTTATGGCCTATAGGATGCACTCCACGCGGCTCGGGTACTGCAGCCAGCTGTTGATCGTTACGAGCAGGAAACACGTAGACCCGGGACTGAAGCGGATGCACAGAGCAGAGCCGCCGGCCTAACTAACCCTGCAGATGACGGAGGAGGAGCAAGTGGCTTCTCTGGAGGTCTGGCCGAGTCTGGCTTCGATTTCAGACCTTTTGAGGTGCGCGAGCTGTATCCGTGCCTGGGTAGGCTTTGGTCTTCAATGACACACGTTACCGCGGCATGGGAGGGTGTAGACAAACCCATAACCTCAGGTATTTCACACTGGCCTCCAATAAACACCTTCCACCTAGTCAGTAGTATTCACGTTCCTAACATATCATCATGGGCCACCAAAGACAACTGAAGACATTTATAAGGGCTCAGTCGCCACTGTTTATAGGCAATGTGCAATTAAACTCATAGTGAAGCCAATATAATTTTAGTAACCTTATGTAATTTGCTCCATATTCTTTCTATAGTTTGTTCAAAGCAAACTTTTTTAACCACTTGATAGCCATTAAAGCATTTTAGGTTAAGAACCAACTCCAAGGTACAATACCCAGACTGGAAATGGGCACATACGCGGTCAAGGTCTGTTCATCTTGATGACTACAGACGCTCCTGGGTTACGATGGTGCATGTTAAATTTCCATTTTATGATGGGTAAACATTTTTCACTATCAGTACGCTATTCAATAAATTACAGGAGATATTCAAAGCTTTTTTTTTTTACACAAATTAGGCTTTGTGTTAATTAGGGATGCTCCGATCGATCGGCCGAAGATCGGTATCGGCCGATAAAAACATTTTATGACTCGATCGGTACTCG
>JABFDZ020000016.1:7416423-7430563 GCA_019775955.2 Pollimyrus isidori
ACATGTATATATATATACACACACACACACATATATATATATATATATATATATATATATATATATATTATTTTTTCAAGCAGGCCAACAGGTCTCCCAGACTGCTGCCAATGGCTAGATAGGATGGAGGAATGAAAATCAATCAATAAACCCAAGGAACGCAATCTGTGAATCAATCTTACTACTCTAACACGCATCTCAGGGTCACACAGTCCACAAAAGAGTCACAAAAATAAAATTGGTCACACGTATAATCCTCTGCTGAGATTTACAACTTTAATTTGCCATGTAACTTTTCCATTTTAATTAATTTTAATTTAAAACTTATGGCTTTGTGCATGTGCAATTAAAATGTTATATGCTCCAATCATATACTTATTAACTATTGGCACAAATACCAGCAAGGCTTGGTTGTCTCCCAAGTCAGGGGGAAGAAAGAGCTGTGAAATTGGATGTTTTATATGTCTAGATTTAATTTATGGTGTAATTTTCCTATCCCCTTTTCTAAGGTTCGTTCCTGTTTTCCATTAGTGACATGTTAATGAAAGTAAAATTATTTGTTTTTCTTGGCCGGCCGGGGACTAGTTCTCGACCTGGACTGGAGATCGGCTGCGTGTGTGTGTATGTATATGTGTGTTTTGGCTACTGCAGACCTGATTTTATCTCACAGCAGACACAACTCCAAGGTAGCATGAAGCCAAGGAGTTAGTGCTGGTGCAGAGGCCAGAGTCACAGATAAGGGCTGCATTCCCTGGTAGCAGCTTCTCCAAACCCTACATTTCAAAGCCATTGGTCCAGACGCCACATTTGAGAAGATCGTGAACCCTGCACTTTCTGTCTGTATAATCTTCTGCAAACTGATCCATTACAAAATGTTGTGCTGCCCCCCCATAACCATTATAAAGAATATGACCCTTTCTGCAGGGATAGCATCGGTTTCGTACTTCTCATTGCATTTAGCTTTGTAACAGTAGTGAAATTCAAACTAAGCCTTTTTCATATATATTCTGTCAGAGCCCATTCAAAATGAAAATCAAAATATGTTATGTTTATTTTTATATAGCACTTTCCACAACAGAGTCGCCCCAAGGCAATTTACATGGGTGTGTTGTGATACATTACAACATTATAAAGAGAGAATAATGCAAAATCTTAATCAATAATCTTATTAACGATAGATTATAGGGATTTAAACTTACTTTACTGACAAAATCCCATTCGTCTCAAAACAATGTACAATACGTTCGTAGAGCTTATGTTTACAGTATATTAGGTATAAGAATGTGCCTATGAATTTTCTAGTGCAGTCTTGTATCAAATTAATTCTCAGTCAAATCAAGATTACTTTGACTGCATCCTACAGCTCATGCTCTTTATAATAATTCACACTTCCTGGAAAATATTAACATGCTATAGATTAATATAGTAGAACACGTCAAACCATCAATTTACATTAGCTTTACTTGCATTTATAATTGCTCTGCTATTATAACATGCTTATTACGCGACACAAATAACGTATTCAGGAATGTCATTAGTATTTGTCAGATATTCAGTAAATTAGATTCTAATAGTAGCATGGCTTTCATGCCTCATTAGGTAATTAATGGAATTAGCTAAGCTGTCTTTTCCATGCAGTTATGGGAAAACACATAACATTCCAGCTTTGGCAATACAAAATATCCACAAAGCATCATTCATATCATTATCGTGTGCTGTGTTCTGGGCTCTAAAATGTAAACCATCCTTAAATGCTTAACCTTGTGATACCTTTGAATGTCTCTCTGTTTGAAAAGCATTTAAATATTTTAGAAGGAAGTTCTGAATGTCCTATTGTTCACATATACATTCATACAACATAATCTCTCTTTTATACCATTTCCAATTATAGATTTCATCGGAAAGATCAGCAGAAGCATAAAGGCTAGTATTCATGTCTTTAATCTAAATGGCTGTCTCTGGTAATTACCTCCATTTCCCCAAAGACACCCCATCTGTAAGACAGGACAGAACGCATAAAATAGGCAAGGGTTGGATTTCAGGTAATAGCAAAAAAAAAGGAACCAAGCCCTACAAAAATGCCCCTTCTCTTATGACAGCTAACTGCCATGGTTGCCTTTTACTTACATCCTAAGAACAATTTTCCACAAATAGGCATTAGCATGACAGCTAACCAAGTAGCGCTAAGACTTCCGGTCTCATTAGGGACACAGACGGCCTTCTCATGCTGAGGTATGTGTCTCACACAATCACAGCGTTGCTCTAGGTGGCTTACTGAGACGGCAGGGATGAGATGTAGGCTCATACTCTTGGTTCTCTTAAAGAACCTTTGTCCTACTGTCTGGCTTGCGGTGATGGTTACTTCCTTGCCAGACCAAAGAGGCATCATCTCTACCAACCCTGTTCCCCAGCAATTGGGCCTGAAATTGAACTTCATCCTCAATTATGTATTACTTTGTGATACACTCTTTACATATATGTAAAGCTAAAAATGGCTACTGTATAATACATGATCTTACAACCATGAATTAAAGTGATAGTATTTATAATTTGTGATATATTTACAGACTAATGAGTTGTAAGTATTATTTTCCACAAAGCCTGTTAGTTCATGTGAATACATTTCTCAGGATGTCAAACAGGGGATTGTAACTGAATAACTGAAGGACAGCCAAACAAATCTGGTAAACAAAAAATATTTTCTGATGCTACAATGTTTCCTACAAACAATTACAATAAACCAGAGATGATGGATTTACTTTAAAAGGCAAAGAAAAATAAGAAAAAAAAAAACAAACTTGGCATGACTGCAAAAGTTAAATTGAATAATTTCTTCTTTGCTTATTTTCAAAATCCACTACGTTCATTTTTAAAATATTAATCATTCTATTGCGCAGACTGTTAATCTAAAAACATTAATATTGGTTTCCCTCTGAGATTCATGTATATTGTTCTGCTCTTATTGCAGATCCTTGTGAGAAAAAATGCACCCAGATTGTATGTCTGATTGTAATGCACCCGGGTTGTAATGAATGTGAACCCAGGTTGTAAATGGATGTGAACCCAGGTTGTAAATGGTTGTGAACCCATGTTGTAAATGGATGTGTAGCATAAAAGCCAACAGAATATCCTTAAGCCACAAACTCAAGGAATGCAAGTTTCTGTTGATTCCAGCTTGGAAAATTTCCCTCAGCTCTCTCTGAGGGCCAACTTGTGTTTACTTGCTTATTTATACAGCTGGCCAAGTTACTGAAGCTAGTCAGGACATTCAATTAAACTGTAGAAGAGGCCCTTCCGGGATTTAAGAGTTAAGAGTTTTTAACCACTACACCGCTAACTGCTCACACAACTAATCCCGTCTTGAGTAACTGGCCTACATGCTGACAAAACTATTAAATCTACATTTTTCTGAGTTGATCGATGCTATATACCAAATGCTATAATCGTGCAACCTCATAACATTGCAATCTTCATTAGCTCTGCACTGGCATGACTGAGAACTCGCTTGGGATGAGACCAGCAACGTGGAGTGATATGGAAACGTTCTCCTCCACAATGGAGCAAAATATTTTCTTTTTTTAATCCATTCAGCCATATTATTTCACATTCCATCTATCCAGCAGAGACTGGGAGTCACCATAAAGGAGAAGGAATGAGGTCTGTATGAAACCCCAGTGCATCCTGGGATGCACACAAAACCCTGGTGGCACCTTTCAATATGAAGCACACCATGGGGAAGACAGCAGCCAGAAAAAAGCAATTAGTTAATGTCTGGAGTTTTCAGTCAATTACTCCCAACTTCAAAGTCCCCCGTGCAGCTGCACAAGGGCAATTACTTGTATATTTAGCATTTAAAAATGCCAATTTGTTCCAGATTTGCATGCAAAAAAACGCAATAGATTGACTGTTTTTTGTGTGACATCTAAGCTTCTCTTGTATATTATCACAGTATTGACTTATACCCTGATGGGTGACAAGGTCAGCAAATTAGCCTTTATGTGTGAAATTGAATACAAATCATGAACAGTAGCGTAAAAAAAACAAACTGGGATGAAAAGGTAGTTTGTCATGAGCGAATTATATTTTGTGATAATTGGAACACTACTTAATTTACTAAATGTAATGTGTGCGAGCAAATATATTTAGTGCAACCAAAGGATTCATTATGCTGGAGAAAAAAAAAACTAAGATACCATCACAAAACAAGAAGAAGGGCTTTATGGGTGATTTGCTAAGAGTCTTCACATATATGTAAATACCTTATGTAAAGCGCTGTGCGCTACTGAAGCGGGAATCGCTATTCCCTCATCCGTGAGACAGATTTTCACAGATGTTAGGGAGAGGCAGCAGCAGGAGCAGGCACTGATCGGCCGAGTGTGTTCCTGTTCCTCATCTCCTAGGCGGGGTGTGGCAGCTTCTCTGCTCCTGTCAGCAGACAGCTCCGTAGCAGCTGGCCACAGTGACACCTTCAGGGCTCCATCCTTTCTCTGGCGTGGGGTGCAGTGGGGATAGAGCCGGCTTTGCCCACAAATAAAATATTGATGTAAGACCTGATCCGAGATGCAAATATCGCTCACCATACCGGTGCTGGGGGAAGGGAGCCGACTTCTTTACGGGAGGGGGGGGGGAGGGTGAAGAATGTGGCCGCTCTGATTAGCAGGGCCCGACCCCTTCAGAAGATGGGGAATTGATCCAGACATGTAGCCCCACCTCTCGAGCAATGTAATTGGTCTGGGGGGGGGGGGAAGGCGTGAAGGGACCCTGTGGGGGGTGTACTGGGACATGAGCCAGAGGCTGAGAGCTGCCTCTTGTTACTGGAGAAACAAAGGGATGGCGTGGCATTTGGGGGGGCAGAGCAGAGAATCAGCGACAGCTCAGCCGCTCTGGAATCACGGCATGGATATGGACGTCTTCTCTTTGCTTCATGTGGTCATGTTGCCAAAAGGTGATAATGACCCCCTGCGTGCATCATCAAGAGTGTTAATGCTTCCCAATACTCCCCCCACCCACTGCCAGGCACCTCCCTTACTGCTCCCAGAACAAGAAAGGATCTGTCAGTTGATATATATATATTTATGTCATGCTGGTACGGTCTGTGGAAGAGGAACAGTTTCATTGCTCTGTTTGGAGAAAACCAAGGAAAATGCTTAGAAATATAAATAGCTCACATTATACTTTAAATATACCATTATTCAGACCGTTTTATGCAATGGTAAAGCATCAAGGTAGGAAGAGCATCGGAGTTGTGAGGTGCTTCTACCCATAGATGTCTCTACAATGTTCCCTCATTGTTATGACTTTGTGGCAAGGTTTTACTGAGCAGAACCGTAAATTATGCACAGAATGGATGCATCTGTCATGCCCCTTCCATCCCGCTCCCCTCAGACCCAGATGAAAGGTGAAAAGAAACGACACCATCTCTGTCTTTGGGCGCCTTGCCGGGTCAGGCTGTCAGTTTTTTTAAGACACTTATTCAAATTAAAAGTACCCAAAACAAATGTCAACGTAAATATTTTAGAGAGTAAAAATTTGATTCTAATTTGAAGGGTGTGTCAGCTGCATGCTGACTAATTAATCAAAATGCTTATTCAATTCACTGTAGAGGAACAGCACAGGAAGATAATTCCCACCGTTCCAACTCTGTAATTTTAACTCACCTTTATCACCCTGCTCATCCACTCCTATTGGCTCAGGGCACTCTGAGCTTCTTGTTCATTGGACGGTGCCATTTCTCGGTGATAGATTGGCCCCAGGATAAAGGCCCTGACCTTCCCCTCTGCCCTGCACGACTGCCTGGGTCTTTATCATGTCTAAGGTCGCTTTTGTGTCTTACTGCCCTGCGGATAAAAGAGGTGTGACAGCCTCATAAACAATTCTCTGGCCTGACACAGACAGAGAAATTAACACGGTTTTATTGTTTTTGTTTTGTTTGAAACCAGCTTTATTTAATAATGCACGTCACTGCAATTTGAATAATTTTTCCCTAGACGTTAAACAAAAAAAGTCTTGCAAAGGGATTACCAAAACATGCGCATACATATAAAATGGGAACCTGCATTACAAAGGAGAAAATAATGAGCAAAAACAGTCATGCTTGCACGCGCAGACCTGCACAGGATGGGATGCATTGCCCTCGGTGCAGTGTATTTCCATAAGGACTGAAAGCCCACAATAGGTAATGCATTTCCCACAGATCTCAGCCGGCAAAGAGAGATTTGTGAAGCCGAATAAGCAAAAAAAAAAAAACCTCGCTCTCTTTTCACGGCACGTGACAGGAAGCCGAGTGTAATGTCTGTTTGCATGCCTTAACGTATGTTTACAAGCCAAAGCGTTTTACTGGGGATTTACTCAGATCTTGCTCTGGCTGTGTACACTTGGGATGCCCTGTCTGGGTCATGCGGTTTGTCAAGTGGGTAACTATGTAATTAGCTCTGGATGGGGAAATAAAACCAGCTTAATTTAGATCACAGGGTCTTTTATCCAAGGGTCCCTGTGCGGTCCTACCATGACGCATAACTAAAAGGGTTCACTTTTAATTTATCGATAATTCCAATCATGTGTAGGTTGGGAAGGGCATCACATATATAAAAATCAGCAGGATTCTTGAGTGATATCTAACATCTATTACTATAGCTTTGTCCTACTGACTGTGCCACGCAACACGGTGACATTGGAAATATCCTTGCAAGCCAGTGCTAGTGTTAATTTTATGATGTTTTTGGGAAGGATCAGTAATACCGATTATCTCCACAAGCACCGTACACTGTCCTTTATGGCGTAATATTATGTCACATAAATGAAGCTGCACCTTTTCTTCTTTAACGCCGCAGGTGTTTTGACACTTTAATGCGTCCTTAAAGAAGGGGCAGGCTGCCAAAGGAGGGATTTCTCGAATGTGTTTAGGACAGCAAGCGATTTCCTATGCACGCCATTGTATGTTGAAATCAGAGATGCGATTAATCAGCCTTGCAGTTAAACACCGTTGAGCGGAAGCACAAACGGTCACATTTAAGGGGCTTTCAGTGTGAGGCACTTCTGTGCAGCTGCTAGGGATTGGGGGGCGGGTAACATAAACCTATTCGAATGTAATCATACCCCCCACTTCTACACACACGCACACACACAAAGGTTTGTAATTATATGTATGTGGGACTCCATTCATTTCTATGGGGAAATCTGTAATACCTTCATGACGACCTTAACCCCTACCCAGCCTTAACCTTAAAGCATAAGTAAGTAACCAAACAAATCGTGAGACTTTTGGCATTTTTTCCTTTTTTGATTGCATTCACAGATGAAAAACGGTGCACACATTGTCTAAAAAATAGGTATTTATTACACTGAGGGGAATATTAGGTCCCCACGATGTAATATAAACCTAATCCATGCACACACAAATATATACACACAGTATAAATTGCCTTCACACCCTTGTTGGGAGGACCATTATAGGCCAGAGAGAGCAATCACATAATATTAAAACAGCAATAGAAACAGTTTTTTGGGGGGTGGATAGCTCATCTTCAGCATGTGTTGACCTCCTGACTCCGTGAATCTGTTTCTAGCTGCAGTTGTAGCGCCCGGCTACGTGTCCAGTGACATCCTGCTAAATATGGACAGCTGTGTCTCTATGGAGAATGTGGCCCCACCTGTTTGACGGACTGTACTGTAAGAGTCTACTAGCCGTTTCCCATCTCGCTCCGCCTTCCTGGTATTCCGCCGTCGGCCGAGCTACCGCAGCCGGTCATCTTCTCCGATTTTTTCCGATCTCCGTTTTGCCAGATTCCAGTGAGGGGCACAGATGTCTAACTGCCCACATGCTAAGCTTTTGTTCGCATCAGCTATCAGGATCCCCTTTACACATCGCCGCCACGTCTTCATTTTTCCCTTCAGAGAACCGGGAGCATTTCTTTTCATAATCTGCCACCACTGAATATCAAGTGGAGTACTGGCACATGTTTTTCCCCCCACTTAAGGGATCGGATATTTGTAGTTTTGCAATGCACAGATTGACGTTTCGAGGCCAATTTGCAGTGGGAGTGAGGTATTTCAGGTGCCGCACACATTCCCAGCTAATACGCCGTATTATTAAATATAACCTTTGTGTAAAAAGGGCCTGTTATTATGGTGAGAAAATAATCACCGGATTCTTGCATTAATACTAGATAAAATGTGGCCCGAACTTCATCCACTTATTAATAGCAAGTAGAATTTGAAGAAATATATTGACCCATGTATGTGTATTTTTACTCGTCATTATTAAATGCTTAAATCCAACATTCACTGTCTTTCTTGGGGAAAATGCATATTAATTTTATAACTGTTAGTAGCGGTAGGTGTTTCATATGACTGTTGAGCACACGTTGAATGGATGTGTTTTGATTCATCTCAACACCCCGAGATCCTCACATAGAATTTACTGGCACGCCACTGAGGCCATTGTCTCCTAAAAGCCAAGCTCTCCGAGTCAGATGGCTGCAAAAGCACAAAATACTTTTTTGGAATGTGGAAATGTGCCAAAATGCACGACGAATGGGTCACATCTGTCCATAAGGCTTACGATTGGCTACTGGATAATCCACATAGTCACTGGCGGGCTTGATGTTAGGGGGCTTAGCGTGTTCTTCATGGAGACCAGTTTCATGACATGTATCCTTCAGCACAAACACTCTGGGTCAATATTCTAATTTTGGTAGCCAACAGGCAACACAGATGTACAGTAGACTCCCTGTTTTCCCTGTAACCTCCTGGAATATGTAATTCTGTAATATCTTAAGAGGCCTGAGACTGTATTTAGCAGAATTCAGACCATTTTGAAAAGAGGGCCCTGTTGCTTGATGCTGTATTTCTTTAATCAACATCACGTTGGAGCTGTAATTGAATAGGGCCAAAGGGGTAGAAACATTATTGCATGTATGTAAATATCTGCCGGCCATGAGTATAAATGAGATTTATTCAGTTGCCGATGCCGTTCACCACACAATACATCAGGTCAAATGACTGGTGAGACTGTGTACTGTCCTTTCAGATTTTTAATGACTGGGACTGAAACTCCAGACAGTTCATTTGGGGAACCTAATTTTCGTACAGAACCAGAAGCCTTCTTTGTGATGAGCGGAAGCCACAGCGGCCCCTGGAACGAGCCGGCTTGTAATCACAGTTTTTTTTTTTCTCCTTTCCAGTTCAGATTGCAGCAGTTGAAGCATAGCTGATTCATTCAATGCATACTAATTAAGAGCAGGCACTGTCGGCTGAATGGCACCCCTTCATCTTATGCAACCTGGATTAATCATTGCAAAGTTAATTCCGAACGAAAAAAGAGAAACTAAAAAGGACAGACGGCCTTGCGGTTTGAATTCGACGCATCGCCATGCTGCTGCCTCTTAAAATGACACAGTGGCCACCAGAACATACACATTGTCAACTGGGCCCTGTTCATTTTTAATGGATGAGTCTACATTTGCATTTTTAATTTTTTTTTTACAGACCAGGTATTGAGAGAAACACAGTAACTAGTGATGGTTCTAGACCATTTCAACTGAGGAGCCAGACTGGGGCCAGTTGTTCTGGTTGGGGGCCCGGATGTATTTAATCTTAATATTCTCCAAGCAGTACTTACAAAAGCCTGCCAACATTAAGACGCAAAAGGCAGTTTTGAAAAAACAATGTCATTTATGCAACGCTTTGCAGTTACATTTTACATTCTTTTATAAATATGTAACTCACTCCGATTTCCTGTTTAGACTGTCTTTCTCTCAGAAGCTTGATGATTAAAAAAAAAAATGTTAATTTGTTAATTTTGCTTTTCTCAGAGTCAAGCAACTGGACCACCTGGCGCACTCACGTCAAGAGCCCGTCAAATAAAATGTGCTTACGTTTGTGTTTCACCTGTCCACAGGTGACTTGCAGCCCCCCCCCCCCCTGCATCCCGCCATTGCCTGTAGCTGAAAAGTTAATCATGTGACCGGGTCAACAGAACAGAGGGGAGGGATTTGGGCTAACATTACTAACACTGACAGCACTAGGGATGCCACGGGGTGGCTAATATTTACCAGTGGGGGTCTCTGGCTGCGTTCCATATTAGATCGTTCCTCTCTGTTGAGGGTGAAACCGGAGTCGTGCACCACAAAGCGGGATTACCTTCGAATTTAAGGTACCACAGGTTAGATGGACTTCATATTCGTTCACTTTCATTTTGCCCAGACTACCTTAAATCCTACAAGTTAGTCCAAAGCCATTAAATGGATCTCTCCCTTTGGTTAAGTATAATCTCAGGTTTTTCTTCTCTAGAAAAGTCACCTTCAGGTCTGAAGGAGGCCCAGTGGGCCTGAACTAGTGTGGCTTTCTTTCCTAATGGACTCCCATTGCTTTAACCCTGATCTTTGACCATTGTGCTGCCTGAAACAGTGAGTGTGCTGACATGTAGCTGATGACATGGTTAGATAATAATAACAATAATAATAATCCATCTATCACCTGCATGAAGAAAATATTTACAAGAACTGCCGTACCAAAGGCCAGCTACCTCAGATATATAGTGACGTAATAACTGATGCCTGATTATTATGCTGCAGCAGACAACACTATAGAATTAACGTTGCCTAGTTGCAATGCAACAAAAACATGTCTGTTAGAACTGTAATTCAGTCTGGATTGTCACTGTCCATTTATTTATTCCTACTGGACTACCCAACTCAACACCAACTCTATACCAGTACTAATTGATTACAGATATTACACATGGATTTGGATATACATTTATGCTATATATCCACCACATACAATACATTTATGCTATATATCCACCACATACAATACATTTATGCTATATATCCATCCATATAGAAACATTGCAAACCTGGATCCTGTGCCAGGCAGCATAGGGCACGAGGCAAGGGAACACCCTGGGCAGGATGCCAGTCCATCGTAGGACACACACACACACACACACACACACACGTTTGTAATTATATCTCTGTGGGGACTCTCCCTTCAAATCCCAACAATGACGACCGTACCCCAACCAGCCCTAACCTTAACCATAAGTAACCAAGCAAAATTCAAGATTTTTGGCATTTTTAGTTTTTTGGTTGCCGTCATAAATTTATTATTTATATATATATATGGTCCCCACAACATCAAAATAAGAGGTAATGTACACCTGGATCCCACACAGACACACAGACACACACACGGAGAAATATTTTTATTACACTGGTCACAGAAAAAATATCTGTTTCTCTCTTATAATTGAAGAGTTTGACCTACAAATTAATAAAAAATTCTAAAACTCACATTACAAGCTGCAACCTCACAAACTCACCACAACGACCATGTTCTCCGTGACATCAACTCTCTGTGGCTGACAAGACTAATACATTTCATATATTCAAAATCCCCTGCAATTACCTGAGCAGCTATTAATGCAATTATGACTTTTCACGCAAGCATTTTTTAAAATAATTGAAGCAGCCAAGGTCAGATGCTACAAACGACTTTAATGTGTCCCAAACAGGGTGTGGGGGAGTGGGCTGTAGGACACAGTGACTGGTGGGCATTGTGACAGATGGTGCCCTCCTTTGTTTGCTAAGGGCCAGGGTCTGAACTGCGCGGTGCATTATTGATGACTGAATGCAGCACCGCCCCCCATCACCCGCTTAAACCCCCTCCCCAATTCGACCTCGCTCCCACAAGACTGCCTGACAGCTCTGCACATCGCTGATGTGGCATCCCCGACGTGTCAACGGCGGCTCTTAACAAGTCTCCTCTCAGCCCTCCGCGCGAGTCATCTCTCTGCTGCCGTAGGGCGGAACCTTCCGGAAGGCACCCAGAGTGCGGCTCATTCCCAGGGGTAGAATCTGGCCCCTCGCTCAGGCGAAAAGCCTCGTGCTGAATGGAGGCTAATGACAGCAGCAGGTGTGGGGAACTCATTTGCAAGCTCTTATCAATGAGGCCTTTCAGCCAAAGTTAGGGCCTCACCTGTTCATGACACTTAACGGAAATATTATTATCGCAATCAGTATTGAAGATGTTACTATATATTTATCCTTTTGCAGTTATCTATATTGATTTAGAGTTACGTAAACGGCTATACTGTCATGAAGATTAAGTAGAAAATAAAGTTGAAAATCTATGCTTTTAAAATCTGAATACATAGAATCTGTGCACACAGTGGGAACCCTCAGTGGGATCTCTCAGTGGGATCTCTCAGTGGGATCTCTCAATGGGATCTCTCAGTGGGAACCCTCAGTGGGAACCCTCAGTGGGATCTCTCAGTGGGAACCCTCAGTGGGAACCCTCAGTGGGAACCCTCAGTGGGATCTCTCAGTGGGAACCCTCAGTGGGATCTCTCAATGGGAACCCTCAGTGGGATCTCTCAGTGGGAACCCTCAGTGGGAACCCTCAGTGGGATCTCTCAGTGGGAATCCTCAGTGGGATCTCTCAGTGGGAACCCTCAGTGGGATCTCTCAGTGGGAACCCTCAGTGGGATCTCTCAGTGGGAACCCTCAGTGGGAACCCTCAGTGGGATCTCTCAGTGGGATCTCTCAGTGGGAACCCTCAGTGGGAACCCTCAGTGGGATCTCTCAGTGGGAACCCTCAGTAAATCTCCTAATGTTTACCAATTTGTAACAAGTGTAACGCTCCCATGTTCAGGATCACGGATTCTTTCTCTTCCTTTATTCTGAAATGGTGAATCATATCTACAGAGGCCTGCCTTGTTTTTTCCTCACAGCCCAACAAAGCATATCTGTGGCAGGTGTGACTGCTGATTACAATGATGCAAGAGCCAAAGAAACCAACACACACACAGTGCCTTTACACATCATCTTCAGCTGGGTTTGTAACAAAAGCTCACAATGGCTTATGGCACCTTACTGAAAAGCACTGTAAATCTTCAGGGTTGCGTGACTGGATCATGCCTCTGGCTATGTCTGTAGACCTTTGCATGTCCTCCCTGTACTGTGTGGATTCCCTCACGTTTTTTTCTTTCTCCTGCTGTAGTCCACTCACATGTCGTCAGGCCTGCAGTAAATTATTAGGCCCCCCTTTTAGATTTTTCAAACTAGAGGGGGGGCGGAAGAAAATTTCCTATGTGGCTATGTGCGTACATGCAATGAGCCTAAATTACCCATAATGCACGTGTGCGTCCCTTGTGATGGTGACGGATGGACACCGTGACTGGGACTGGTTGTAATAAGCAGTTATGAAATGTAGATGGATGGAAGGTTAAGCTCTTGGTCTGTCTGATTGTTCAGGGCTAGTGCAGTGTATCATTTTGCATCCAGGCATAGCCCAGCACCAGACAGCATCTGAGAAAATGTGCAAATGAGCGGCTTTTATTTAATTAGCTATTATTCCCACATATGACTTTTCACACGTCGGTTATAGTTTAGTGTCGCTGAAATGGTTTGCAACGAGCTAGCAGCAGACACCCTTCCCGAAGGAGCCAGCTTGAGTCACGATTAGGCACAATTACATACGTGTATCATGTTAGCATTACACGCTACAGTCACACGGCATGGCCTGCTGCGTGTCACCAAGCAAGCAGTTCCCTCTCTGGGATCTCCGTTCAGGCTTTGTTGATGTATAGGTCACATTCATTAATTCTTTACAAAATGTCCATTTTAACAGTTCAAAGAGCAAGTCGATTCAGCACAGGGCAGAACTGTGACCTGACTGGTAGGCTCTCATTAGACGCCTTTTGTACTTGTCACGTTTGTTAAACGTTTGTTCTAAGCTTGGCTAAGTTTCCTTCAGCATTCAGAGTATCTCCTCCTGGAAATGTTCAGCTGCAATGCAAATTATTGTATGAGATGACTCTCAGTATTCACATTTGAGCAACAAGGAATAATAAATAATGCAGAGTATGTCTATCTTACGGAAATACGCTTGCACTGGGAGGGAGAAGAAGCAGTCATTCACAGAAAAACATACAATTGCATCATGAACCCAACCAAAGCTGGCAAGTGGAGAAAGAAATGTAATACTTTTCTGCAGCTGTTCACCTGACTCAGGCTAAAATGATGCTCCAGGTGGTTATGAAAATAAAGTCCAGGTGCAAAGTGTCATGTCCACGGCTCCAGGTGGGCGTGACCAAGCAGGTGGAACAAGTTAAATCAGGGGCGTGACCAAGCAGGTG
>JABFDZ020000016.1:7438388-7461369 GCA_019775955.2 Pollimyrus isidori
CATCACCCACAAACAGCCTCCCATCACCCACAGTCTCCCATCACCCACAAACAGCCTCCCATCACCCACAAACAGCCCGACATCACCTGACACCACCAAGCCCGACACCACCTGACACCACCAAGCCCGACATCAACAAGCCCGACATCACCTGACACCACCAAGCCCGACATCACCTAACACCACCAAGCCTGACATCACCTGACACCACCAAGCCCGACATCACCTGACACCACCAAGCCTCACATCACCAAGCCCAATGGCAAGCCTGACATCACCAAGCCTGACATCACCAAGCCTCACATCACCAAGCCCAATGCCAAGCCTCACATCACCAAGCTTCACATCACCAAGCCTCACAGTGCTTGTTTTTCAGAGTTGGGCTTGGGCCATGAATCGGGGTAATGGCGCGAACTCAGAAATACTGTGGATATTGTGAGGTCAGGAAAAGAAAAAACTCCTCGGTACCTCAGAAATAACCAAGTGGCCTGCGGCAACCCGGGCTGTTTGTAAGAACTTTCTTTTTTTATATTTCTTTGCACATGAGCCATGGGGTGGGGAGTCATACCCTGTGTGCCAGTGGAGGAGACGCGTCAGCACTGGCGTCAGAGACTGCAGCGGCCGCTTTGCCAGCGTCGCCCACTTTTCCGGTATCAATTGGTATCTGTCTAACCCCCCACCCCCGACCCGGTCCCCACCAGTGCCACCACTGGCCTTGGCCATATTCGAGCTGGCAGAGGACGGCACGGTAACGTTATTAAGCGCATGGCGTAAGATTCACAAACGTAGCGGAAAACAGAGAGCGATCCCACACCTCTCCTGCAGACCCCTCGCCTGATGACGGCTGCCCATCGCGGGAAATATCAGCTAGGGGATACGTCAGCAAGAAACGCGAACTCGCCCCGATTATGATCTCCCAGCTGTTCCTTCGTCTAGACGGGCAGGTGCATGAAATCAATCTCTGTCACATAAAGCTGATAAAACATATAGAGAGGTTTTGTTTAAACTAGTCCACGTGCCATGGATGTCTTTCGGGTGGGTGCTCGTGTCCCCAGCTGTAAATAAACAGTTTGACCAGAAGATGGCAGACTGAGAAGTCTGGCGATGGGGCAGCGGAGGACCTAGTGTCTGGGCTTTGGGGCTCTGGCTCCGGTTCTTATGCTTTTGACTGCTGTCTGACCAATTTCAAAACTCATGCATCTAAACTCCATCTGGAAGATGGGGGCAGATGGCATTTGCAGCCTAATAGGTTGCTTGATAGTTGCTCCGTCCGGTTGTTCTATATTTTGGAGAGGTTTGTCTGTCCCTTTGTTTTTTGCCCATGTATCTCTATGGGGTTCTAAAAAATTCCACTGAAAGCCCGCCCCCCCGAAAAAAAAGACGTTACCATTATCAATTCTCACACTCATTGGTGCCCTTTCTCCCCCCTTATGGCCAGCCCCGTGTGCTGTGCCTGGTGATGGACTGGCATCCCATCCAGGGTGTCCCTCTGCCCTGTGATGGACTGGCTTCCCATCCACGGTGTCCTTCTGCCCTGTGCCCTGTGATGGACTCGTATCCTGCCCAAGTTGTCTTCCTGCATGTGCCATAGACTGGCACCCTATCCAAGGTATCCCCCTACATTGTGCTCAGTTATAGACTAGCATCCCATCCAGGGTCTCCCCCTGCCTTGTCCCCTGTTATGGACTGGCATCCCATCCAGGGTGTCCCCTCTTTGTGCCCTCTGCTGCCTGGCATTGGCTTCAGGTCTCCATACATCCCAATTCTGCATAAGCAGTTGGGAGATAGATGTATCTTTTAAAATAAGATACAAATGCTACAGATTAGTAAATAAATTCACCTTGTCCACTGACTCTCTGCTTCCTGCCGAGGGAAATCGTTTTGCCTTTGTGCATGGGCAAACTTGATTGATTAAAGTCATAATTTAAAATGGCTGACCATCAGTGGAAATATCACTGTTCACAGATTTAGTAATACATTTAGGCACCCAAGAGCAACTTCTCACATGTCTTTGGTGGTGTGTAGCACAGCGGGAGTGATTCTCGCCTTTGTCTGAAAGGTCAATACTTTGGTCGGCAGATTAATCATATCACCATCGGGACCTTGAGATAGGCCCTTAATTCCGCCTTCAAGATGCCCGATAACCCAGGTCTCTGACTCTAAAATTTCCTGACTTGTACGATACTTTCTTCAAAAGTGTCTGCTAAAAAAAAATGTATGTATCCATTCTTCCATTTCAGGGATAACTGTAGATATACAACCCAATCCTCTAGTGATTAGGGGCCATTAAGACACTTCACAATCTTCAGGCTATGACACACTAAGCCTTGACCTGACAGTTTTGCCAAAGCCCCAACAATTTAATGTTCATCATTTTTATGTTCTCCTTCATTAAAAAAAGAACCCTCGTTTCGAGTTCTTTCCAATTGCTTTAGTCGGCCTCCGTTTTCAAAACTGTGGCTTTGATTAAGCCCTGGTAGATCTCGCTACAGCTGAGCTTGAGTAATTACCTTCACAGAACAGCAAATTGCTTTTATGCAAATATAAACAGCTTTGATGCCGAATACCTCAACTTGAAAAGTAATGATCAATTTGTGTAGAGCTGCAAGGCATTTAATAGACTGAGGTCTGGTTGAGCTCATCTGACAGAGATATTACTTATTACTGATCTGTGGCATGAATCATCCGTCACTTAAAGTGCAAAAGAGAAACTTGTTTTTATTAATTAGTTTTCATAAAAAATCTGACACGTTCTGTCCACCAAGTGATGGTGATGCAGAAGTTGGTAACACTGCTCTCACAGAAGCGAAAAGTGAACTGCGATAAAATGCACATACATTAAATTATACTATTATTTAAGCTGCACCCGAACGTCCTGCTTCTGTGGGCAAAAAGTGAGTAGGTTTAACTATTGTTTTGTGAAAGATAAAAGGAAATGTCTGATTCATCATGACACACGTAAAGGAGAACGCATCCTTATTCATTGGGTTAGCATATGAAGAAGGCAAATTCAAAGATATCATTTTGAAAAACAATGAAATAGTAACTGGAAAACAAAAGAAAAAAACCTGCAGGGTGAATATTTTCAGTTTCAGCACATCGCTGCACCGGTTGCAAGAGCTCGTTTGACTCTGGGGTAATAGTGACATTGGTACCTTGTTTACCACATTCCAGTTTCCACACTGGAGCTTTCTCCAACACCTGTAGCTGGTGACTCATGGGTACAGCAATACAGTAAGTGGAACAGGGTGGTGATTCAACAAGATCAAACCCCTAAGAGCTCATGGTTCACCTAGACTGTCAGCTGACCCCCGGGGCAAACGCAGTCGGGAGGGAATAAGATAACAAGCTTGCAGCAAATGGCAGAGTCAGCGGAGTTCAGAAGGTTCCGGCACACCCGCGGCGAGGCCGGGTCCGTTCTTGTTCTGAGGATTCGGATGGAAAGCTGTATTTTCCAGTGACTCCTGGTCAAAGCCCCGTCACATATTGATACACAGTGGAGGTTACATGGAACATTCTGCCCCACTGGGCTCCTCTCTTTGAAGCCATTCATACACAGTGTTGGAGCTTGTTTGTTTAAATTCCCGCATGACTTTGTATGCGGAGTATCAGCTACACTCCCGTGTACTTCACACAATCACAGAATAAAAACGTGTCTGTCTACAAATCCTTTCCAAATCCTGATTCACAGTTCACCCACATTTCGGCAGACTTACTGAGAGGGTCCTGAGGACATTCCTTACAGCGCGATCACGACCAGCTGTGAGCCAGATCCGCTGTGCACCTGTACATAAATGATTTAGTGACAGAAGTGAACAAGTTTACAATGGGGGGAAAAAAAGGTTGTTTTGATCCTAAGCTGCAGATGTCACCAGACTTGCAGCCCTACCCAAAGAAAGGCCCTTTCAAGACCAAGGTAAAAAGCAGTTAATCACCAGCCCTCACCTTCACTGTGTGTTTGGAAACCCTTCCCTCAACAGAGAAACTATTAACTGCCATTAAGATATCAGTGAGGGGAGGAAGCGGCAAATCATGGCAGCTGAGGACGTGTGAGGTTGCCGCGTTCCGCTCCTTTTCCTGACACAGACGCAAACCCTGGGCAGGTGCATTGTGATCTGCTGACATTACAAACGAATGTACATTGGAAAGCAAAAGACTGAGTCAGCTCTTCCTTAAAATCAGGCAGTGCATCAGAGGCTACTGTTGTGCAAGAGCTAGAGGTTTATCTCTTACCAATATTTACATTTTATTTATGCAGCAGATGCCTTTATCTTAAGTGATGTATATTTGATGAAGCAGGACCAGCCAGCCCTAGGAGCAATTTTGGGATTAAGGGCCTTACTCAAGGGTCCAGTGGTGACATCACTCTGTCAAATTTAGGTTTTGAACCAGCAATCTTCCCAACAGAGCCACAGCATGCTAGTCCACTGAGCCACACAGCGCCCCCTTTTGGAGAAATCAATTTCTGTTAGCACGGGAAACCGAAGTACCATTTTAGGGCTGTTTTTTTTTAAACAATAAAGAGTGAAAAAATAAACCTTTTCCAAAATGGACAGGCTATGCAACAGAGCCACATTTACTAAGCAGCAGTCGATACGTCTCCCTTTTTAGAGTCCCCTAAATTGGTCATTGAAAGACCACATCAGAGAATTACTGCTTAGAAGGTTAAACCGCGCAAGCATTGTGGGTTTCCAAAGCTTGTTTTACCCGTCACTAGTTACTGGGAGCAATGACAGGACATTCATGGATTCAGTGGGTAGGGAGATGGACATGGCTAAAGAGCTGATGCATTGTGGGAAGGGAGAAACATGCTCTTAGTGGCAAAGAAAAATGGACGCGTTCCAGGACATTAGAGATATCAAAGACTGGGCAGAGACTCAAACAGTTCAAACGCATCAAGTTTTTGTCGAATGTGATACAATACTGTTGCAAGAGGAGAGATGTTCAAACAAATCTTTTTGGTCTTAGGTCCCTTGCATACTGAGCGGTTTAAGAGTCTATAACAGTATAGCTGCTGCATGAGTATTTCCACATCCAGAGATTAGAGACGCATCAAATCACAAAGCTTGGGCCAAGAGAATTTACCCGTCAAACAAGAATTGTTAATGACATACGATGATGAAATGGTGAGTAGTATCTTTTGAGATGTTTGATCTGATAAGTGAACCATTCATTCATCTGCATCAATGCTAAGTGCTGTTGCCTTCCCTAGATTTTTGATATGGTCAAAAAGTACTTGGAATGTGACGAGACAGGGCTGGATGTTGGAGTCTGTATTTAACAGCATATGCTGCCATATTTCATAGTCGTACTGATAAAAAATTGGGGATGAGCCAGATAAAGTCAAAGCGGTCACTGTGGGTCTTTCTATACAGATACTCTCCTGCGAAATGTGTGTTTAATTACAGACAAAATGAGCCTGGACATTGTGTCCCCTTTGACGCAGCGACCACTCCCCTCCCTCACTCACTCTCTCCACCCTGCTGGCTGCTCCACCCATCCACCCAGTCTGCTTTTTGGGCTTAGCAGAGCAATCAGCTGCCAGAAGCTCAATCCCACTGCCCTCTCATTTTCCATCTGTCATGGCAGGAAGGGTTTTTTTTTTTTTCCTTTTTGGAAAGTTAGACATTTATTTTACTCCACACAAGTGTGTAGGCGATGCATGCCAAACTCTGTTTATATAATATAAACAGACCTGATTAAAATCCATCAAATTGGCACGTTGATAAATTTGCTTCAATGAGCTAATCCGTGTCTAGAGAAAAAAAGAACCTTTTATTCCCTGTGTGTAACAATAGCATAGCTCCAGCAGACCCTGTGTGTTCGACACCTGAGAGCACGCAGTATAATGTGGAGGCGTGTTAGACGGTGTGCCCCAGGGCTCCGTTCCGGGTTCTCTGCTTTCCGACGGTTCTCTCGGTGGGGACATTTGTCAGGGGTTCCTGTCACTTTGCGTCCCGGCAGACCCAGGGATGGCTTACATGCAGCACACACGAGCAGCTCCTCCTGAACAGCCTTATTAGTTTCTTTAGATATCAGCGATATCAGGTTCTCTCTCAACAAAGGAGCGGCACACATCTGAAGAGATGTTCAAGTGTGAAATGTCACTTGCAGGGTTTCGAGGAGAAAATGAAACCATTGCTGTGTCATGGGGTAATTACTGTATGAAGTCACCCTCCCTTCCCAACATAATTACTTGGAGGGGGGGGGTTTATCTTCTCGGGACATTGTGACTGGGAGGAATGACTTGGTATTGGTCAAGCGGCATCTTGCTACATATTCACTGTACCCCTGTTGTTTGGAGGTTATGGTGCTACACAAATGCAGTGTATCGCCAGTCTATGCTGTGTTGGGCTGAGATGGATCAGGAAGTCAGCAGATGCAGCAACAATATGAATTAGTGGCCCGGGCACTGGGAGAAAGAAACCTCATCCAGTTCCTTTGGCCAAATCTCTGTGTCCCTTTGCCTGGACAGCCTGCAATGACTGACCAAAGTAATAACTGGTCCCAGAGTGTAGATTAGGAGTGTGGACTGGCAGCAAATTAACTTGGCTTGTGGGCAAAGGGCCTGTGGGCTGCAGCTTGGAGGTGCAGAGTAGACAGCGTTTTGATGATTGGAGCTACTGAAAGGTGCGCGAGAAGTCAGACAAAGGTTAGGTAATACAGAGGATGCGGGCCAGACAATACATACAGCAAGCAAAAAAAAAAAATAGGCTCAGTCCTCAATTTGGCGTGTTGTAGGGAGATCACCGATCGGTAGCTAATTTCAGCCACCGCAGAAGGAGAACGGGGATGGGAATATTTTCTATTTGCAATGTAGTGAAGAGGTCACTGGAAAACTTTCAGCAGGACCGAAATCCTCATCTCCTCAGTGAGTCAAAATTTGCGACGGTCTTAACGTGGACGACAACAAATTAACAATTAACAAACGATTAACAAAGGATGAGCAGCCTAGACAGAGCAGAACATGAACCGGCTGGTCATCGATTCGGACACAATCCTCACGTCGATTCCTTTAGGTCACGGATCTCTTTTCATCAAGTCACCGATGCTGGGCACCAGTTTAAACAATGTCTCCTTCACGGCATGGTTTTTAAAAGCGTGTTTGAAATGAGTTCCATCATTTAAAGCTCACAAGGACCTTTTGGAATATACCCATTAAAATCATGGGGCGATAAAATGTCCAACAGTCAGCAAACTAAAAATTAATAATGAGGAACGTCACAGGACCTCCGCTCAGACGGTTTTTTGTTGACTGCACGGCCCGTCGAGGCTGAATGTCACACACATCAAAAATGCAATTTTTTCAGAAACTGCATTACAAAATAAACTCAAAACAATGTGATGAGACAGCCTTTGCACTACACATGGAAAACAATCTTTGCACAGCTGTAAGCGAATGACTTAATGTTCTACATGGACTTGGACACATGGATTGTTGTTAGTGAGGCAAGTATGTCAACAAGGTGTCAACAAACTAATCTCACTTTATATTCACAGTCATTGATGTGAGTTAGATAGCTATCAACGATAACTTGTTAAAATTAATGATATAGTGTAATCCATATGAAAGACCACCATGAATGCAAATGCTAATTAGCACAAACATAAATACAAGGTAAAGAGATTACTTTAAAACATTATTTCATTGGACATTTAAACATCAAACGCTATCAGTAGGCAGAGGAGAATGGGTGTATTCCATGTGTAAAAGTCTTGTATGTCGAAAAGTGGACATAGTGGTTTTCATTGGAAAGTAACGATACGCTAAAAGCCCAGTTGGATTGGGTGGCTTCCTCCTTATAGCGACTGACGATTAGTGAATTCACTGTGCCATTTCTGAGGGCTAAGACCCAGAGCTGTCCATAAATTTGCCTGTTGGCTTGGTGGGCATGACAGTGACATCGCACACGCCAGTAGCCGTGGGCCTTCCTCTCTCTCTAAAGATTCAACTTCTCTGTCCTTTGTGTCCATGTCAAATTTCCTCAACTTCTCTGGTTTCCAGTTAGCAGCAGTGACAAATAGGCTTGTCTGCCTTGTCTCTAATTTATTGTTTTCTTGCCACAATGACAGTAATTTCCCCCATTAAATGTTTTTCTTATTATGTTCCTACGTACCTATTTTCTGAACATCTGCCAGCATTGTAAATATAATTCCATTTAATTCCAATCTATGGAAAACATTAACTTAACCTGACATATTGTTGAAAAGCAATAAACACTCAAATAACATAATTTGAAAAATTGTTACTGCTTGTAATGCTTAATTTTTCATAGATTAGATGTCGACACAAGAAAATATATCTACAATGTCTTTATTAATCTTTAAACTAGTAAAAGATTAAACAATGTTAACACAGCATAAATTTTACAGTTTGTTAAGTGACATGGAATTGAAGTGCCATCGGTAGACTAATGAAAATAATATTTAATATTTAACACGTAATACATCATGGTTGAGAAACGTATTCCCTGGTCTCCAACAATTGCATTTGGATAATAATTTGTGGTGTGTGTGTCATTATTTTACTGCTGTGATGTAGCCGTTGAGAAAATAGCTTTGGTCAATATTGCTGTTGTGGATCCCGCCCATAAGACGGCAGACATGCGGGTGGAATGAGCAGATCTGGGGTTGGATGATGCCATATATCTGGGGAGTAACGCTAACATACAGCCGGCTGTGACCGAGAAAGCGAGCGATTCGTCATTTTCATCGGTCCAGATTTCATATGAGCAGTATGAGCAAGGGCAACATGCGCTTTGGGTAACATGGGTAACAATCCTCTCTAATTTGCTTAAAAACAACTTTTTTAAAGCAGCGATATAATTTAGTGTCGAAGGATATTTTAACCTGAATGTCATCTATCCTTGCTTCCGAATAATATCCATCTGTATAAAAAATGCTTTGAACAAAGCATCACCTTCATAACTTGACGCAAATAAAAACATACTTAATGAAATCTTAATCGCAGCTGCTCACCAAATGATTGTTTCCCGTGGTATAAAGAGCTCCCGATAGGCTCGCTTGGTAGGAATATTTCACTTCGGAGTAGTTAAGGTTTATGACACTGAACACTTTGGATTTCCCTGAAGGATAGCTGAGCACCAGCCAACACGAGGGCCGCCAAGCAGTGCCAAGTAGGAAGCATGTCCCTCAGCTCTCACCAGGCACCCCCAACGTCTCATTCACTTCCCAGATACAGCCTTCATGAAACACATCAGCTTAATGAATGGGGGTTAAGGTTGGCATAGTTAGCGTGAGCATTTTTCCCCGTAGAAGTGAATGGGCGGGCCCCGTAAGGATGTGTACTCCCTTGTAACGGCATCACGCCATGCTGTTCATCCGTACACTGCAGTGTGCAGTTACATTACTTTCAAGGGGAATGAAGGCCCCAGCCAAAAGCATTAATGTCCGCCCACTGGACACGAGCACAAAAGCAACGGCTCGATTTCTGGCTGAATCTGCAGCTGCTGTCAGGAGACAGGATGCGTCAGGTTCCAGAGTGTGCAGTATGACATCTCCATAGTGAGATGGTGCGCCGGCCTTTATCACCGCAAGCTTAATATTGCTATGTTTCCCAGAGGTCCTGACGCATGCAGCTCCTATCTTATTTATTCATAGAAGATTGCAATATTTTACGCGTAGTAATAAGAATGATGTCATCAGAGTCATTGTGTTGACATTGACACCCGGTTAGAATTCCTCTGTGGTCAGCAATCTGCTCGCTCTATGGATAGAAACCAAGCAAGATATAAGTATCTGGCATTAATTCATCATATTTAACACTGATTTCCTGCACATATTATTAAACATAATATAATTAAATTTGTACAGGCATCTTGTTTAACCCCTCTGGCAACTGTGAGCTGACATTACGCACAAAAGTCAGATAAATTCCTTTAGTCGGGGTTCCCTTATTCCTGGAACACAGGGGTAACAGAAAAACAGAAAACGGCAAAAACGGGAAAGTTGCGTCTGAAACTACCTTAATGCGTTAAGATTAAGAAAAATATATTTCTGGAGATTTTTGAGGTACATGGTAACAGACAGTTTGTGTTAAGTGAAGCATAGTAGCTAGACGGAAGCAATTCTATGGAAGTTATTCCAGCATGTAGATATAATAGAAGATATCTTTCGACATGCATGTTGATTTTTTTGTGCGACACACTACACTGACCACTGTTCTGTATCATTTATCAAACTACACTAAGGGCAGCCCCAAGACCATTGATAGCCCCAAGACCTTTGATAGCTTTTTTTGCATACTGAGGGCCATACCAACTTGAACAAATGACATTTACCCAGAAAAGGACATTTAGTTATCAGAAAATCAGAAAAGGTCATTTAGTTATCAGAAAATGTCATTTAGTTATCAGAAAATCAGAACATATTAATGTGTCTAACTAACTGCAAGTAAGCTGACAATGATGCCTGAGTCTTGTCGCTACAGACAAGGTCCACCATAAACAAAGATCGAGACATAAAATATTTTCTTTAGGACGCCTAATGCCCAGCCTACTGCCTGTTATTGACTGCTACTGCTGACTCAAGTATAGATGCATTGTTCATTTAAGCAAGGTATTTACATTTTAAATATCCAAAACACACAGCCTGAAGGAAATATATTTGGAGAAAAAAATAAGAATTTTATTTTTATGTAAACCCGTTAAATAGCTCACAATTCCTTCGAACTGAGTTTAAGTGCACTTGAAGGGGGGTTTTCGGAAAATGTGTTTCCTTTCGATAAGAGGGCAATAATCTGTCAGTGGAATTTTTTTAAAAAAAGTGAACAGAGGGCCAAATGCTTGTTTGTTGGATATACATGGTATTACAACGGGGCCACCTACTGGTGATAGCTACCCATTACAGGATGCTGGTTGTAGGTTGGCAGAATGAAGGAATTTAGAAGGAACCCTACCCCCCTAACATTTTTGTTTGGCCAAATAGCTCCAGAATTTCAGCATCATTCTAACAATGTGAAGGTTGTGGGTTCAAGTAGCAGGGAGCCACCCCCTCTCCCCATTAAACAAAAAATGTAACCCTTCCATCTACAATAAGCTGCTTTGGACAAACACATCAGTTAAATGTATAATCGGGGGGCTTCTTTAAATGTATCCATTTCCTGACGACAAATTATACTTTACCACCATCAGGGCCATTGTCATCATTCAGCAATACATCCAAGAGCACATTCCTTCAATGGGATAAACATCAATCTTTGAGAAATCTATGCTCAAATGGACTGACCACAGAACCAGACAGATGGAAAAGTTTTTTTTTTTCCCTTCTACAGTCAGCCTCGTGCCACATTCTATTCCACAGGGTTTTTCCTTTAAAGTGTCCTTTGTGAGCTCAGCTCACAGTTGAGTCTGCCCAGGTACCGCAGTGTTTGCTCAAAGCGACAGCGGGCTATGTGAAACAGGGACTTTGCTTCTGCTGATGCAAACGACGCGCTGGGGGAAAGCCCCCGTGGAAATGAGAAGGACGGTTTGAACCCAAAGGCATATTAACCAAATAAAGCTGTGCAATAGAACCACTCAGTGTCAGAGTTTGGCCAGCCTTGTGGCCGTTCCCCAAAAAAGGACTTCTTGTTAAATTCAGCGCCCTTGTCTCTGCCAACAATAAAATTTTTGTGATATGTTCAAAAAGCCAATTGACAGGATGGGCCCTGGGTGAACTCATTTTGATCTGGTCATTCTGGTCTACAATACCGGGCATCGGCCAGAGGTGGAGTGACAGGACAGGCAAGGCAGACAGTTGCCTGGGGCCCCTGAGCTGCAAAGGGGCCCCAGAGGGCGGCTGATCACATTGCAACGACAAAATCTGCGGTATTTGTGTACTCTATTTTTCACAAAATAGCACTTTTGAAAATATACCACTCATTCTTTTTGTTGATAAGCTATTGCTAAGTTAGCTTTCATACTGAAATAATTGCACTGCAGGGGGAGGGTCAGTTGGAGGGCCTAATGGAGTATTTTACCCCCAGAGGCCCTGGAATCACCTCTGGCATTAGCACATACACAGGAAGTGAAACTTTGAGGTCATTTTTGGATTACAGGACCATTTATATCCATAACACAATGTGCATTTATCCTTTTAAAAAGAAAAATCTAGCATTATTCAAGTGTAATTTAGTGTACATTTGCCATATAAATGTCCACACCGTTCTTCCACCCTCACAGTGGAAACTCATTTTTTAATGGGGTGGGAGGGGTCCTAAACTGGGTGACTGATGACAGCAAGTGCGTTGAAAATGATGGGTTTTCCTGGTTCACATTAGCGTATTAATGCACTCTCCCAATCTCTGGTTGATAGACGTGTTTTGATCTTTGGAGTTTTGTTACTCAGCCGTGTTTTACAGTAGGTTCACAGCTTTTACGGGAATGTCCTACATGCTCTTGAGAACGTAACTTCTTCAAAGAACATATTATAAGCCAGTGGGGGGCAATTTCAGGGTTTGGCGGTTTTGTTCAATATTCTGTTGCTTCTGACCCGGTGCGATGTTCATGGTTCATTCATGGTTTTCATTATTTTGAAATTAATGAAAAAAGTATAATCTGTCATCAGGACTTAATAGAGTATTAGGAAGAAGTGGGTAGCTACATGCTCTGTTATCCAGATTGATGACTCGGTGAGAAAATGTAACTAAAATACTTTGCCAACAGACAGCAAGAATTTAGCAATGGCATTAATGGGTCTGGCAGGATGCACTCAGAAGCCACCATGCTCACAGGGTGGCATGTCCCTTTGCATGACGACCAAAGAGGGTGGTATAAAGTAGGCGGTCTATCGAGAATGATGGCGGCTGAAGTCCCGTGTTTTGGTTGCATTTTATTATAGTGCTTAAAAATAGAAGCAGTTTTTTTTTTTAAATAATCATTTCTTTCTGTGCTTAATGTTAGGCTTATTTTAATTCTTCTCTTTTAAATGTCTGCAAAGCACTTTGTGGTTAAAACTGTGCTATGTAAAGATGTATTGTTATGTTCTTATTGATTAATTGATTCATGGGCCACTGAAATACAAATCAGTTACAATTAGCTATATGCCATGTTATGCATATCACTGGTGAATAAGGATTTTATAGCAATTACTAATACTGGCAGTGGACGTCAAAACAACTGTATTGCATATATATTTTTTCCATCAGGTGTGTTACATATTAACAGATGTGGGCCTAACAGCTGCTTAACCCAGCATTTGTTTTATCCAATGCCATTTACACTTTTATGATTTGACACACCTTGACTTGGATCTATTGAGTTTGAGGCGATTTCTTTAGCCTACAGCAGTGAGGTCGCCCAAGGCTTCACCCAAAAATTTAGAATTCTAGTTATAGCTTTACTATCAACACACGTAATATAAACGTGCAATTTAATTATCATTTTTGCAACATTCCGTTTGTTAATGGCAACGGAATGTAACGTTCGAAATTTAAACTTCAAATCCGCAAGCGCAAAGTGAAGCAAAATATCATTCCCATTCAAACGTGAACTTAAGGAAGGCGCCTCCATTGGGCCACCCATACCTGTTCCAGCCGCACCTGGGAAGCGCCACAGGAGTGTGGAAGCGATCGCAGGAAGCACGTGACAGAGGAGCGCCCTGGATGTGATGGTCAGCCATTACAGGACACCCACACTATGGGCGATTAACAGATGCCAGGCGACAATCATTAAACAATAAGGGCCAGTAAAAAAATCATTTGTTTATCATTCTTTCAGTCAGAAACAAGTGATGAGGGAGGGCGATTTTTTAAATTTTTTTATTTCTTAGAAAAAAGATAACGGAAGATAAGTTTTCAAAATCAACAGTAATTTAGTAAAGAAAAGGAACAGCAACAGATGTATGACATATGGACTGATCTGAAAAATTAATATGAAAAGAAAATATGTTTCATTCAAAATTTGTGAACGCCGGCAGTGGAATTTACACAGGAAAATACACTTTTAAAAAATAAAAAAAAATCGATGTGGGCTAAATTCGAGCATGCTTTTTTATTATTGTCGTTTTATATTAAACACTGTATAAAATCCCTGAAATCTGCTAAATGTATGACACTTCCAACGATCAGTGTGGTAATGCTTATGAGGAAAGATACAAATATAGATACAACAATAAAATATATAAAATAAACAAAATAGCAATGTGAGACTGAATTGGATACTTCAGACGTTTATATATTTATAACAGATCATTTACAATATAATGCCTGAATGAATGAATGAATGAACGAACATATGCCATGCCCTTAAAGCTGAATAAAATCCCCTTTTAATGTCAGCCCTGTGATGAATTATTTAAACTATATGTTTCTACTAGGAAATGTCATATGAGGCGTGGGTGATACAAGAAAATTGAAGTGCTGCCCACGTCCGTTTAATCCGCTAAAAACTATTTCGTACCTGGTTGGTCAATGGGAATTAAATGTTCGTTTAATTAAATATTTTTATTCGATGTTTAACATCACAGATTTCAGTCGCATCATATATAACCATTTTGGAGTAATTGCATGTTAAACTGTGATATTTATTTAACAGTTCACATGCCATGGGCGGCAGAACACGGAGACGAGGTTGGACAGTAACCTGCTTTGATACCATTATAGCCTACCTGCTATATAATTGAATTACTCCCGTCTAGTCATATCCGTGTTGACCTCGATTGCCGCTGAACTGCTGTTGTTTTTAAGGGCACCTAAATCCTATTATCGACAGCAGCTCATTACAAAGGAGGTTGCATTTATTTGAGCAACCTACAATTTCTCTGATACGCAAAAATTAATCTTAAACAAGAATAACACTATATTTTCGCAGTTTTAAACCAATAAATGCTGTACATTTTACACCATTACATCGTAACTGCTGCTTTTGTATGTGGTTTTAATAAAGAATGTTTAAATCGGGCAATGAAATTTAGGGACACTAGATGGCAACACTTGACCATCAGAGAATTAAAAATGTCGAATACAAACGATATACCGTTCTAATAGTAGCTTCGCACTCTTCTTTGAAAAGAATAACGTAAAATGACATATATACTACTAGTCTTAGTACGCGTGCCCTTTAATGGTTAAACTACTATTTTAATTACTACTGTTTTGCATTTAATTGAATGTAATATGAATTAGGAAAAGAATTAACGATGTTTACACGTATGTTCATTTTTTTGTCATGCAATCTAACTGTACTGTATATTGCCTATTTTAATCAATTCCAATCTTCCAATCTTTGATATATTTCATTATTAAATTTATTTATTCAATGATGTGCATAAACTTGTTCATTGGGGGTTCGAAATCACAGTTCCCTTTAACTTTAAATAACTGTAATTTCGTCCTTTCGTTTAGCAATTTTTTATTATTGTTTTAAGCAGTACATCTATTTAAAACACTTCCAACACATCACAATCCAGAAACCGTTTAGAATGTAGCGAGGTTACTCCAGGCGCACGGTATAGAAACTGAAGCACAGTATTAAAGAAGACCTACTTTCCGTTTCTGGGAATAAGGGTTAACGGTGCCGTACTTAAGACATCTACCTGCTACCCACTTACCTTCTTATTAGTCGCATATTAGTTTGATTGACATTCTTATCAACAACAGCCGGACAGAGTTCAGGTTTACGGCACAATAGAAATACAGTAAGGGGCGGGACTTTGTCAAGATAGCCAATAGTGTGCGCGGTGGGCGGGAATCGAGCAGTCTGGGGCTTTGTTGTAAGTTACGAAGAAGCAGTCTTAATGACTGAAGTTTCTTCAGCGTTATACAGCTAGAGGCTGCGTGGATGCACGATTGGCGCTAATAACCTGAAACCTCGCTCCGCTTGTACTATTTAATTTTGTCTCCAATTTATCTTAGAGTTTCAACTAAACTTCGCGAAATATTAATCCATCCAGAAATGAAGTTCTTCATTTATTTATCTAAACAACATTATTTTTTATTTCCATTTTTTGTTTGAGATGGTTTTCTTATAACAAGAAAGTTTCATGCAGAGATGCATTCTACTGCTCCGGGAAAGTTTGAAGAATCACTTTGACAATCGGAGAGATTGTATTGCGGCGCTCGCAACTTGAACGATGCACGGAATTATTCATTTGCTGATTTTTGCAGCGTGAACAATTTAAATCAAGAAGAAGAAAGAAAATACAAGAAATAATTTTCCCTAAATTAAAAAGGATTATTACTTTTAACCATCAGAATTATGCCGGGATTCATACTTAAAGTCTTTGGATCGTGAATATTGCTGCAAACGTTTGATAAAGGAATCAAAGTTTAATGCATAAGAGACAAGTATATTGTCATAGAAAGCTGGACTGGGATTTTGACCATGGCGCTTTCAGGTAGGGCTTTGAATCGATTTTATTTAATTCTGCTGATGCTGTGGACTTTATGGGAGCAATCTTCATCCAGCCAAATTCGTCAGGAGTTTCAGGTGCTGGAAGAGCAGCCCGTGGGCACTTACGTGGGCACGATAGAAACAAAGCCGAGCTTTACCTACCGATTCAGCGAAAATCACAAACTTTTTGCGATCAACGGCACTACTGGCATCATTTATACAACGTCAGTGATTGACAGAGAAGTTTTGCAGAGTAATATAATTAATGTTGTGGTGCTCTCCAGTCAACCGACATATCCAACAGAAGTCAGGATTGTAGTTATGGATATAAATGACAACTCGCCCGTCTTTCCAGACGCGTCTATAGTGGTGTCATTTAAGGAGGATGCTAGCAGCGGCAGACAAGTGATTTTAGATACAGCAACCGATTCCGACATTGGGAGTAACGGAGTTGATCATACTACCTACAAAATTGTGAATGGTAATGATCAGGGGAAGTTTCGTTTGGATATTACAGTTAATCCGAGTGGAGAAGGAGCGTTCCTGCACTTGGTTTCAACGGGCGGTTTAGACAGGGAGCTGACTCCTTTTTATCAGCTCCTAATTGAGGTGGAAGACAAAGGGGATCCCAAAAGGTTTGGCTACCTTCAAGTGAATGTGACAATTCAAGATATAAATGACAACCCACCTATATTTGACAAGGACCACTACCAAGCCACTGTTTTTGAAGATGCAGAAGTTGGTTCTAGTGTATTACAAATAACAGCAAAAGACCAGGATGAGGGAACCAATGCAGATATCAGGTACTTTTTAGATGAGGGAACCCCTTTCCAAATTGACCCTGAAGCAGGTACAATTATTATCAAAGAAACTTTAGATTTTGAGACAAAGAAAGAGTATTCATTAACTATTCATGCTGTGGATGGTGGCGTCCCTTCTCTGTCTGGTAGGTCAGAGGCGACCATAAAACTTCTGGATGTTAATGACAATGACCCTGTGGTGAAGTTCAGATATTTCCCAACCAGCTCCAAATTTGCCTCTGTTGATGAAAATGCTCCAATTGGGACAGTCGTAGCTTTACTGACAGTCTCAGATTCCGATTCCCCGTTAGCTAATGGCAACATATCGGTCTCAATTTTAGGGGGGAATGAGCAAAGACATTTTGAAGTTCATACGTCTCCAGTCCCGAATCTTAGCTTGATTAAAGTGGCCAGCGTTTTAGACAGAGAACGGATTTCTTCCTATAACCTGACTGTTTCAGTGTCTGACAACGGAAAGCCTATGGCAAGGTCTTCTTTTGCTAGTTTGGTCATTTTTGTGAATGATATCAATGACCACCCACCCATATTCCAGGAAGCGCTGTACAGGGTTGACATCAGTGAGGACGTTCCAAAAGGCAGCTACATTAAAGGGGTCTCTGCAACAGATGGTGACTCTGGGCAGAATGCCAACCTGCGCTACTCTCTAGTGTCTGGAAACAGTCTGGGCTGGTTTGCCATCAGTGAGAACAGCGGTCTGGTCACTAGCGCCGCCCTACTGGACAGGGAGGTTGCGTCAGCGATTGTGTTGAATATCAGTGCCAAAGACCAAGGAGTACAGCCCAGAATCTCCTATACAACGCTGATTGTGAACATAACGGATGTCAATGATCAAGTGCCCACGTTCGCTCAGAGCGCCTATTATGTTCCTGTGGTGGAGCACTGTCCAGCAGGCACCGACCTCATGGTACTGTCAGCTACTGACAACGACCTGGGAGCCAATGGGACTGTGAGGTTCTCCTTTGACCCTGAGACCCCGCCCAGCGTGCTGGATTTGTTCCGCCTTGATACTGTTTCTGGCAGGCTGAGTACTGCTGCCGAACTGGACAGAGAAGTACAAGACACATATCTGCTCCACATCCACGCGACGGATTCTGGCTCGCCGCCACTTCACTCTATTGGCAAAGTGAACATAACGCTGAAAGATATTAATGACAACCGGCCTGTTTTCTACCCCATGCAGTACTTTGCCAACATTAAAGAAAATGAACCCACTGGCTCTCATGTCACTACTGTGTCAGCCACAGATCCTGACTTGGGCAGGAATGGCACCGTAAAATACACGATCACAGCCGGGGACAATTTCAGGTTTCACGTTAGCAGTAGCACAGGTAGGATCACAACGTTGGTTTCACTAGACAGGGAGGAAAAGACAGCTTACCAGTTGCAGGTGACTGCAACTGATGGTGGCAACCTTCGCTCTCATTCCCCAGCCATTGTCACCATAACAGTGATAGACACCCAGGACAATCCCCCATCCTTTAGCCAGAGTATCTACAGCTTTGTGATATTTGAAAATGTAGCTGTAGACACGGTAATCGGCACGGTGTCTGCATCCACGGTTGACCTGAACACCAACATCACCTACTTAATTTCCTCTGGGGACCAGCGGGGCTTGTTTAGTATCGATGGTGTTACTGGTCAGATCAGCGCCTCCAGTCTAATTGACAGGGAGGAGCAGTCATTTTACCAACTCAAAGTTATAGCGAAAGGTGGGGAGGGAACAGGCCAGGCTCTTGTTAACATAACAGTTAAGGATTTAAATGACAACGCCCCACATTTTGCCCACGTTGTTGAACATGTCAGCACTGTGGAAAATTGGGGCACTGGGCATCACATATTCCAGGCGAAGGCTGTGGACCCAGACGAGGGCTCCAACGGTATGGTGATGTATAGCCTCAGGCAGAACCCCAAAGGCCTTTTCCACATACACGAGAAGCGTGGTCTCATCACCTTAACGGGGCCTTTGGAAGTATCCACAAGTTCATATCAGGTGGAGGTGTTGGCTTCTGACATGGGGGTTCCTCAGCGTACCTCTACCCTGATTGTGACAGTCAGTGTGTTCGACGTCAATGACAATGCCCCAGTGTTCGATCAGCTTTCTTATGAGGTCACTATTCTTGAATCAGAACCTGTGAATAGTAGATTCTTTAAAGTGGAAGCCACTGACAAAGACTCTGGTCTGAATGGGGAGATCATGTATGACATAATTGGTGGAAATGATGGCGATGTTTTTGGCATTTTTCCCGATGGGCAGCTGTATATCAAGGATAAGTTGGACAGAGAGGTACAAGACAGGTACGACCTGCTGGTAGTGGCTGCAGACAGGGCAGTGGAGCCACTTAGTGCCACTGTCAACGTCACGGTCATCTTGGATGATGTGAATGATAACCGGCCATTGTTTAACAGTACAAATTATGTGTTCTACTTTGAAGAGGAGCAGAAAAGGGGGTCCGTAGTGGGGTGGGTCTTTGCAGAGGACAAAGATTATGGGCCAAATAGTGAGGTGAGATATGCCTTTGAGACACCGCAGCCAAACTTCGAACTGAACGCCATTACCGGGGAACTAACCAGCACACTACAGCTGGACAGAGAATTGCTGATGAGGCAGAGAGGAGCTGCTGTCTTCAGTTTCACTGTCATTTCCTCAGATCAAGGATTGCCCAAGGCACTGAAAGACCAGGCCAAAGTACAAGTTTATATCGGAGACATCAATGACAACCCACCCAAATTCACTAAAGACATTTACCTTGCATCTATTTCTGAGTCTGCTCAAAACATGACGCAGCTTCTGAGGGTGTCTGCCTCAGATGTCGATGACAATGACAATGGGCTGGTCCGCTACTTTATTAAGGAAGGAAATGAGGAGAAACAGTTCATGATCGACAACAACAATGGCCAGATTACTCTAGTGGGAAAACTTGACTATGAAGCTACGTCATCCTATTCCCTCAAAATCATAGCAGTCGATTCGGGGCTTGTGCCACTTTCTTCCTCATGCATGTTAAGTATCAGCATTTTGGATGAGAATGACAACTCGCCTTCTTTCCCTAAAGCTGCTCTGAGTGTCGATGTTTTGGAGAATATGAGGGTTGGAGAGCTGGTGGTATCTGTGACTGCCACCGACTCAGACGCAGGGGACAATGCTGAGGTGACTTACAGCATTGCTGCGACAAACAACCACGGTACCTTCAGCATCAGCCCGTTCACTGGGAGTATCTTTCTTGTGAAGAAGCTGGATTTTGAAACTCAGTCCCTATATAAATTAAATGTTACTGCAAAGGACAATGGGAGACCCTCAAGATTCTCGTCGATTCCAGTGACTATTCATGTCAGAGACTTTAATGACAATCCTCCAAGTTTTGCCCCTGGAGATATTTTTAAGTCTATTCCTGAGAACCTTCCAGTCACTACCTCGATAATGACCATAACTGCGCATGACACAGATGCAGACATCAATGGACAACTGGAGTATGCCATCATTAAACAGACACCAAGAGGAAACCACTTCATCATTGACTCTGTCACAGGGGTGATATACACAAATAAGGAGATTGATAGGGAATTCTCCAATCTCTTTGAACTTACGGTGAAAGCAACAGACCAGGCAGTCCCAGTGGAATTCAGGCGCTTTGCCCTAAAAAATGTTACAGTTTGGGTAACTGATCAAAATGACAATGTCCCAATTTTTATCTCCCAGAATGCACTGGTGGCTGAGTCCACAATTGTGATTGGCTCAATCCTTACCACTGTGGTGGCCTTTGACCCAGATGAAGGGCCAAATGGAGAGGTTGAGTATGAGTTGGTGACAGGGGACTCAGACACATTCATAATGGATCGATACAGCGGGGACATTCGGGTCGCGTCCCCTTTGGTACCGTCGAGGCTTGTCTACAGCCTAACCGTGTCAGCTACAGACCACGGGACGGAGAGGAAGTCTTCCAGGACTGAGCTGACTATCATTCTGCAGGGCGCAGATGGCCCTGTCTTCTCGCAGCCAAAGTACATCACCATCCTGAAGGAGGGTCAGCCGCCTGGCACCAATGTCATCTCCCTCGACGCCTCCAGCCCTCGCGGCTCCAGCACCAAGGTGGAATTTTATATTGTGTCCGTGCGCAGCGACGGCAGATCCGTGGGTCGCCTGTTTACCATCGGACGGCACACGGGAGTCATCCAGACTGCTGCTGAGCTGGACCGCGAGCGGGGCTCGGACCTGTACCTGGTGGATGTTTATGCCATCGAGGCTGATTCCAGCCTCCCCAGAACGCAGAGAGCTGAGGTGAGCGACGCCTGTTTTTATTTACTGTGCTGCTTCGCTGGCTGGAGAGAGATTCTGTATTCCAGGTTTTTTTTTCTTCCCCCTCAACCATTTCCTTTGCCTAAAAGTAATTAAGTAAAGGCGATGTAAAGCAAAGCTTTGTTTCAGTCCAAGTTCAACTCCAAGCAAAGGTTTCACTTAAAGAATTCATATTCACATTAATTAAATTCCCTTTATGTTTTTATTGCGCTTTTAGCTCATATCGTGGGTTTTATTAAATATAAATGACTTCACATGTATGAAGGGAGATTTTGGCAGGACGAGTTAATCGTTCCAGTTCCCAGAAACAAAAAAAAAAGAAACGGTGTAACAATATCTTAGGTACCAGTCTGACTTTTCTGGGAAGGAGAAGGCAGTGGAGTGATTCCTGGGATTAAGTGCGGTGCTGCTGTCACCAGGGTAAAGAAAATTAGAAAGAGTGACAAATAAGTAAAAGGACTTTATGTCCAGGCATTAACCAGGTATGAGCTTGTTTTGGAAGAATGAGAGGACAAAAAACATATTACATGGGATTTGAGCGAGAAGTGGTGCTGAGAGAAGGTGGGAGAGAGAGGGGGAATTTAGCCTCTGCAGGGAATAAATGACCATAAAATTGGGTGACTTCTTAAGAGTTGCTGAATGGAGTTTTTTTTCTTTACCTTTGGTACCGAAACTTAAGCTACCCTTTCAGAAGGCATTGTGTGAAGTGTCTCTTCTCATTCCTTTAAAATGTTCCCTGTGGGATGGAATAAATTCCTGGGAGTCGAAGACTGAAATCCTAAACCCAGATTTGGTGGCTAAGCGCTGGACACTCCTTAAATAAAAAACAAATGTGAAAGTATGTTAGTATTTTGGAAATTTCAGATGGAACCTAAAATTTAACCTCATTATTGGCCTTTTGGTATGCATTGTTATTTTTTTTCTTTTTCTGAACGTAAATGAATTGTTTGAGCAGCCCTTTTTTATTGTTTTTGCTACTCAGAGGTGGTGTTTTTCAGGCCTGGGAAAGCATAGCTTCCATTACATGTATTTACAGCCCCAGCTGATAAAATATAGCTGAAATCCAACTATAAAATCAAACACATGCACAAGTCCTAAATCATTCAGAATTCATGTTCTCCGTTTTACTTCCAGAGGAAATTTTAATCTGCTTAGCACTTAACTGCAGTGTGTGACTTGTAATGGAAAAAATAATAGTTTGATATTATTTGATTACATATTTGATTACATTTTATGGGCTTGCAGCACTGTGCAGTTTTAAAGTTGGACTTTCAGTCTTCTGAGAGGTGACTTACCAGCAACTTACTGCCAGTTCAGTCTTCTGAGAGGTGATTTACCAGTAACTTACTGCCAGTTCAGTCTTCTGACAGGTGACTTACCAGTAACTTACTGCCAGTTCAGTCTTCTGACAGGTGACTTACCAGCAACTTACTGCCAGTTCAGTCTTCTGAGAGGTGATTTACCAGTAACTTACTGCCAGTTCAGTCTTCTGACAGGTGACTTACCAGTAACTTACTGCCAGTTCAGTCTTCTGA
>JABFDZ020000016.1:7465328-7483657 GCA_019775955.2 Pollimyrus isidori
ACTTAGTTAGCAGCTATAAGGCTCCGTCAGCATCCCGCTGACTTAGTTAGCAGCTATAAGGCTCCGTCAGCATCCCACTCACTTAGTTAGCAGCTATAAGGCTCCGTCAGCATCCCGCTAACTTAGTTAGCAGCTATAAGGCTCCCTCAGCATCCCACTAACTTAGTTAGCAACTATAAGGCTCCGTCAGCATCCCGCTGACTTAGTTAGCAGCTATAAGGCTCCGTCAGCATCCCCCTGACTTCCCTGTGACTTACTTAGCTCTGTGACACCCTCTTATTCAAGCGTCTATTTCACGCCCGGTGAACCTTCCTCAGCAGCTTGGAAGAAAAGCAGAGGGAGCTTCTGGTTTTTTTCTTTGAGTAGGTGGGGTGGGGGTGGTGAGGCTTTGGAAAGCTGTGCTCCACTGCGTGAAGCCGGCTGTGTTCACGCGTGCTAGGAAGCCTCATGCTGGAGAGCGAGCCACCCCTCTTTCCCCCCTCCCCCCATAGGAGATGGATAATTTAGGAGCAGTGGGAGAAGGGGGATTGGAGCAGGGCCAGAGGGGAGTGCAGGAGCGAACTTTACCATCGGTTCTGCAGACGGGGAGAGATAGACTGGCACCAGTCTAAAAGTTCATGTTATTGTTATCTTCCTGCATTTTATGGCTTTTCCATTAGGAAAGCAATGGAGCGCGAGGAGGGACGCCTCAGAGGTGTCTACGCTCCCCCGAATGCTGCTGCCCCCTTTAGGCGGGGATGTGTACTTGGCAAGCATACATTTTCGAGGGGGGCACGAGAGGGCACTGAATAAGCTGGCATGGATGGGGTGGGGGGGCATCATGTGGTATGCTTTGAAGTAAACAACAAGTGTAGTAAAAAAAAAAAACATTTCCTTCATGTTTAGAGCCAATTAAGGTTGTGGAGATAGCCAAACAGGCGGCTTACAGACTGGGAGGACCCGAAGGCTCGGAAACGGAGCGGAGGAACGCGGCCCAGTGGCATGTGATTCCGTTTCCGTCGCGCTGCCGTGACCCAGGTGACCTAGCGTGTCACCGTGTGAAGGGCGCTCTGCCATTGCAACAGCCAGACTTCAGCAGTACGGCAGCAAAACGTACGGCGTCGAGAAAACGTCTGAACCAAATGTCTGTGCGTAGAAGTGTTATCTCTAAGATCCCCATTTAATCCAATCAAATATAAGTGAAATAACATGATTCCTGACAAACGCACAAAATAAACTGTGCATTTGTGTGCAGAAAGACCACACAAGTTTCAGGGTTACATCAATCTTCATTAGACTGATACAGAGGACAAAGGAACCAGGACATTACAGTGTTGGTGCTAAATGATTAAATGTCAAAATTACAGTGACTTACAGTGAGTTCATAAAAGAATATATCAGCTTGCACACCGGGTTGTGCTGCTTTGACGACACTGTTAAAGCTGAAATAACACTGTTTTATCACCTTTTGTAAAGAACGTGATATCTTTTTTTACGAAAGGAAAAAGGAGTTTGCTTTCAAGCAAGCGGCCATTTTGGTGAGCATAGCATGTTTCCCCTCCGTTTTACTGTCTAATTGAGAACATCTGGAGGGCAGATTATGTGGCGATGTGCACCCCAACGTGACTGCAGCCCTGCCTTCTCATTGGCTTACCTGAGGCCTCCGCCTGGCCTTTGTTGCCAGGGCAAAGTTGTGTTTTATTGAACAGGACCTCGCCATATCTCACTTACAGACTTCTACTGTTCTGTTAATAATGGCACAGTGAAATGAATCAGCTCTGGCTTTGATTATCTGCGTGGATGTGGCCCATTACAAAAAATAAAAAATTCCGAAGCAAATTGGACCGGTTTACTAATTTAATCAGTCGTGCAGTTAAAATAAAATTTCTTTCTTTAGTTAGCAGTCATGCTTTCGAGCGAGCATTTTTTTTTCTCCCTTAAAAAAACGATCCAGACCTCAAAAGTTTAAATAAAAGGATAATGAATGGATCGCACAGAGAATTCAGCTGGTGTTACGGTGACTTGTGACATTGATTAATCAGGACTTGAAGAATGGCTTTTTTCTGTCTTATGACCTATATAACTGATTTCTCTCTGCATGTGAATAGGTTGGGAACTAAAGCAGTATGTTGTACAGCTGGTTTAAACAGTTTAAACAGCTACTTTGGAGAAAAAACAAACACATGACCAAAATTTCTACTATAGTAAATAGTTATATGAAAATATATTAGATTTCAAGTGTGATAACCCTTGCCTTTCTTCTTTCATGCCCAAAGATATTAGATTAAAAGAACTTCCCGTTTGACAGGCTGTTTCAAGAATGACCCCTTAGGTTAAATCGCTAATTTGAGGTCTTGTTTAGACTTTGGACTGGTTTTAGGTCCAAAAGCTTGTTCGCTTTTCACTTTTCTCCTTGCTTTCTTTCTAACTCACGCGCACACGTTGAGTTGAGCGTTTCAGACGACTCAGCCGGCAGCCAGCTCTGCTGAGAGAGAGCAGATGACAATGGGCTTTTCGCTCTGCTATGCGAGTTGAATCCAGAAGGGCCTCCCGTATGAATTAAGTTAAGCCCGGGATGGTGTCCACTGCAAGCCTGCCGCCTGAAGGGGCTCCGGTTTCCGTCTCGGTTAACGCACAGCAGCTAATGAAGCTGCTTCTTCAGAGTTGTTACCGTGGCCAAAGTGTCATAACAGGGCGGCTTCCTCCTGAAGCAGACGGGGCTCGCACCCCTTCCAGATTACACTTTGACAGCAATGCAGTGGATGAACTATTCGAGTGAGACTTCAAGGAGGAGCTCTGTCATCCGGAGCCAAGTTCATGCCATGATTATGGTGTGGCTTTTCCTTTTTTTCTGTTTGGCTCTCCGGTATTCTTAAGGTGAGGCCATAAAATTGACAAATATGTTATTGATAAATGGATGGAGTAGAATTGAATGGGTGCAGGGAGAGACAGAGAAGAGCGCTGTGAGGACTGAGGCCCGGGGCGCCTGGTTATTTGTCCGATCCCATATGTGAGCCCTGTTTTCCGTGACTGCTGGCTGGCCCTGTCAGGGCAAACAAGGCCCATGGCTTTGGCGCTGAGGAGCCCTACGGCACGGCCTGAATGCCATACCAGCAGCGATCCGCGGTACCAGCCCAATAGCGGCCAAGACACCAGACCAGCTGTGTGCGTGTGTGTGTGTGTCAGGCTGGCTCCGAGCGTGATCTCCGCATGCCTCCTTTGTGGCTCTGACGTCCGACAACTGTGACAGTGATTTGAGTAGTGCCACCCCCCCCCCCCCCGGGGCAACGTGGCACAGCAGTTCATTCCTCAATTTTTGGAGGGGCAGGGGGCCGCTCGTGTCCACATGCCGCATCTCTTCACTCATCCCGGCTTCAGCCTCTGTTGCCCCCTACTGGCCGGAGGCCGGCGTTCCCTGTCATTCAGATGAGGTCATATAGCAATGCCTTCCCCTTTGTTAAATCACTTTTACATTTTCCATTAAGGCTGTTGGATGGGAGGTGACAGTATTTCCATTTGTTTTGTACTTTTTTCTTGCAGACCAGTTGCATTTAGGCTAGGGCATTGGGGGGGGTGACAGAAATTAATTATTGAAATCCAAAGGTCTATATTTTTGGGATGAATGAAGGCAAATAAAATACTGGGGGACACAGACCCCCCCCAGCTCCTATAACCATGCTTGTGGGTGCTCCACCGTCTGCCAATGAAGCCCCCCCTGGGTCCGCGTTCCCCCCTGCTGCTTGTATGGACTCAATCACGCAGCTGTAGTTTGATCTCCCCGCCTGACGAGTGACCCAGCCGACCGCAGCGTTATGTTCCAGTGCGGTATGGGAGGCAGCCTGCTGTTTATAGTTAGGCCAGTTGTAACTCACAGTCACCCCGGATCCCTACGCATGGAGATATACTCATGAAAAAATTGTCAGACCTAATTAAAGCTAATGACTGAAAGTAATGCTAGCTGAAACAGGGGTTAGAACCCAGGTATTTCATTAATATTAATGGTTCTGTGTTTAAAAGTGCAATACATTTGCCATATATAATTAAGTAAAGTCATGTTTTTGGTGCTAAAATGAAGATAGCACCTTTATGCACATTCAAACCCCCCCCCGTCACATCCCAAGCATGAGGTTCCCATGTGGAACCGGGGGCACCAGGCCCATCCCAGCTCTGAAGCACCAGCTCACTCGTAGGGTCACAGCCCTCTGGGTTTGGCTACAAAGCCTCCCCAAAGTGAGGCTTATCTGGGCCAATTATGTCCTGACTCCATCTTTAATCAGCTGACGTCTGCCAGGTCTTGGCTCGCCGACCGTGCCAAAATGTCCACAATCCATACTTTACGACCTGAGGAGGGAAACGCTACATGCAAACACAATTAGGCCACGGCACAAATACCGCTCGAATAAAAACAAACCTTCACAAACATCTGTGTTCTATGACGGCCCGAAAAGCTGGAAATCAAGGGCTGGCTTCGGTCCTGCTTGATTTCAAAACTCTTCATTTTCAAACAGAATCTGCTTCCTTCATTAGATGTGTTAATGATTGCAGGGGCCGCTCATATCATTATGCCTCTCGCTCACACAAATAGCACATTTCAGATCATTATCTGTTGCTGTTTGTGTTGTTGTTTTGCCAAGCCACATAAATTAACTCTGTTTCCTTCCCAATTAATGTTAATCAAATCAACGAGAAATCCCTGGACAACGTAGTAAGCTTACGATAGGGTCATGTTCCTGGATCAGTGTGTTTTTAATTGTCGGTCATGGTATAAACCCCTTTCCTCACACAGAAATGTACACAGACATATATACACACACACACACACACACACAGACACACATCAGGATCATGTCAATCTTTTCTAAATCATGGTTGTGGTCACCTGGGAAATGACCTATTGCTTTCTATCGTGTTAAACATCATCTCTTGGTCATTTTTAGCCTTTGGTAGAGGTCTTTAAGACCATACTGCATTTTTCCCTTAACGACAATGATTTTTCTCATGACGGAATTATTGCCGTGTGATTTTCATGCAGTTCTTTTGATCAGCTTGCCCTGCTCAAGGTAACTGCAATCAAGGATCCAGCAAGTAGATTTTACATAAGAAAAAAAAACAATGTTATATGGAAAAAGTTGCACTATATGTAGTCCCACTGTTGCCAGCAGAAGACGTCATATTTGTCTGGCTACGGCCTTCATCTGAGGTCACCGCATTAAAAACGGCAGAATGGCTGTCGCTGATGAAGGCGAAGGCCAGGATGTAACAGGGATGTGTAAAAGAATCCCTTCCCATACCACAGAGTTGGCTCTCAGTCGAATTCTTGCAATTTTCAGGGTATTAATCTTTTTGAGGTGTGCAAGGAAGTTTTTTCTTTTTTTTTTTTTTAACTTGCCATCAACAAGGCTTTTCAAAGTAATGCTCTTAGCCGGTCATTAAGCTTTCGGAGAGTTTTTCAGCAAGTTAGCCCAAACACTAAGACCTTGTGTCTTTCGCTTCTGATTAGTGACACTTTAATAAAGTCATTTGAAGTTCAGTGGACTGAATTTTCCACCTTTTCTAATGTTTCTATGGTCACAGGGAAACGACCTGTATTCAAGCCTGTATACAATCTTTTAAATGCAAATCCTTTAAAAGTAACTGTGTAATTCTATGTCTCGCTCTCTCAAGCTGGCCGGGGAAAAGATCTCCTTATATACATCTACAGCAGTGTTTTTCTTTCTGCCGTCTTGATCTGACAGCAATTGACTAAACCGACCCTTAAAGCATAACAAAAGGTTGGCAAAATCTTAACGCTTTTTTTTTTTGCTCTGCCGAGACACATTTTGATGGGCCAAGGCAGACAAAAGCCACGTCTCTTCCACTTGATTGGGCCGCAAGGCGAGAGTAAACGTTCGATTGAAAAATTTCTCGACATTCCCTGCATTTTTTTTCCCCCGTCAACCTCTCCCCGGCCGGCCAGAAATACTATGTCGAATTGGCCACAATCGGATCGCTCACGGCGGGCTCCCACGGAAGGAATTAATGCATTTTGTATTGGCTGCCGGAGGGAAAAGGGGAGCACTTCCCCCTCCCTCCCAAAAACACGTGAGAAACCCCTGTCGAAAATTACGGCTGTCACCCACTTCACAGGGGAGCCGGGAAGAGGCTCATTGACTTGATTTTCATGGGAAGGCCGCTTCCCGATGAGACCGCCTTTCAGCGCCCGATAGGCCGGGTATTGACAGCGCCGGGAAAGGGGAGGGCAGGGTGCAGAAGCTTTGTACCACGGTTTGTTGGGGAAAAACAAGAGAAGCAGGAGACAAAGCTTTGAATGGGAACAGTAGCCCCTGTGTCCCGCTTCTGACCGCCCCCCAGTCCTTGTGGTTCTGTTTGGTGAAGTGCCCTCCCCACCCCCTGAATCCTAAACCATTGCCACCCCTTCTTCGAGTCCCCGTCAAGTGGACGGACTGTAGCCGGCTCTCCTAACGAAGTGTGCGTCTCAGCCTTGGCTGTTTTATGTAGAGGCTGTCGCCGCTAACTCAGCAGCCACCGTCTCTGATCGCACGAGGGTACCGACCCGGCTGATGGCCCAGCTGGCCCCGATCTGTGGTCAGATGACCAGTTGGACTCACGTGTGCGGCCCACTGGGGCAGCCGGGATGCCAGCTTATCGGACCATCCCCTTGAACTGTGTCCTGGCCCCGTCCTGTTAGATAATCGGATTCTCTAACTGTCTGCTAATTCTAATTCTTACTTGGCTCCACCAAAAAAGTCTTGGTCGGCAGCATCTGCCTCTTGAGAAGCCCGGTGCCGCCTCTTGACCCGACATTTGACCACTTTGTCCTCCGTTGGGGGTCACGGAGGTGGAGCCACGCCCCCCCAGCCCCACCCCGCTGCAAACCTGTCCGTCACATCTGTAGGCCATCTAAGGTCAACTTCAAGCATAAATAGTCATTTTACAAGATCCCACGGACAGAATTTCTCTGGTCGTCTCCAATGAACGTTTAACCTCTTTACATTCCATGAGTTATTTTGTTGGTGGGACTTTTATCCTGCTTCCCTTCTCTTTCAGCCCTTTGAAGTTTTCTCTTCCCAGAGTATTTTCCCTCCCTTACCTTCCATCATTGTCTGGGGACTTTGTTCTGAGTTATACCCAGAACTGCGATTTCTTTATCGTCACAGACAGTGCTGGGAACTGCTTCCCCCAGTGATGTCAGGACTCAGACGAACGGTCATGTGCACGCCTGATTTAGGTGCTCATGTTAACCAGGGGTTAAACCCCTGGGTGTTTTTTTTTCTTTTTTCGAGGGATAAAAAAATACACAGAGTGAACCCGAGATCAGTGTAAGAGGTAAACAGTGGTAAGGAATGTGCAATGAAGTCATTAAACCCCACAGTATGGGTATGTCACAGAGCAAAAATGAAAACAGAAGTGAGGATGCACCCCGTAGATTAAAGGTTAGGGTTAGGATTCGTTTAGGTTTAGGCTAACTTGGTTTAGAATGTTTTGATGATGAGCCGATGCATGGAACTTAAGTGGACTCTATGATGACTTGTACTGCAGGAACGAAGCATTCATTTATATTTCTTAGCTATGCGTGTTTTCAAATCAAGTTGGGCTTTACTATCACACCATTCATATGCAGGAACCAGGGCTGGACTGACCATGTGGCATACCAGATACATTCCCAGTTAACCAATGGATATGCTGGCTTGCATTATGTAAGCCCCCCCCACAGCAACAGTTACCATGGGGAACCCCAAAGCCAATTTTAAATTCCAGTCTAGCCCTGATAGTGTCATACCATACAGTGGCTTGTAATAATGTTCCCCAGGACCACAGTACTATATTTGTACATATAGTGCAAAGATGGATCAGACCAGTGCATAAGCAAAAAAACAAATGATATAACATATAACATGAACATATAATGTAAATATAAACAATGTTGGAATGTTTAGAATTTAGCAGGAAAATACCAATCAAAACACACACACACGCACACACACACACGCACACACACACACACACATGCACATTTCTCATGCAGATCCTGCAGGTATGGAGCTCCGTGTTTGTCCGTTGATTGGCGTTAGAGTGGCCGGGCGACCTTAAAACAGACCTAAGATTGACGCCGGGGTCGTCGGTGGCCTCTGGTAGAGGCACGGATTGGGGCAGGGGACATTATGTACTTCCAGCCCGAGATAGAGCACATGGTGGTCTTTGTCAGCATCAAAGGGGTCTTACCATTCTTTTCCACCCGTCATTATCTTGTTCTAGCCAGAAGTAGGGATAAGGAAAACAAAGCAGTATCGCCATGTGTGAGGGACTACCGTTTATTTTCAGAGATTAAATTGGATTCTTTGCTCTTTTGTGGCCCCCCTCCCCACTCCGCCCCATTGACAAAGGTTTTTTGAATGTTCTAGCTCCTTATTTCGGGGGTTCTGGTGAATTTTGATGTGGGTTGATGAGGCTTTGCCATTTCTGGCAAAGCTGTGACATTAAGCAGTGCCGACCCCATTAAGCTTACCCAAAGACTGCATACTGTAGGCCAGCCTCTAACGGCACAAGTCATTCAACATGGAAACATCATTGAGTTGTCCGAGGATTAAAAAAAAAATAATTTTCTTTTACAATTATTCATTTCACCATTGAGTAAAGAAGGTTGGTCCGTGAGCCTTGAGAAATGAGAAAAGCTCATTTGACTGTTAATTTGGAATTGGTTATATTTATTGATCCCTTGATGCACCATGTTACCATCCCATTATTCAGTATGATCCAGGACTTAGACGCTCAATCTCAGCACAGATAGCGGTGTATCACAGCACGAGTGAGGTCAGGAGGCCGGCGGGGCCGTTGGCCGCAGTTTCCCGCCGGTTTGACAGGTAACTTGGCAGTGGGCCCCCATGTTTGGTCCGACGACAGCCTTGGCGCGGATGGTTCACCGCATGTTTTACCCATCAGCGGCCCCCGCGGTCACCGCCCGACAGCCCAGGCCTAATTGTCATTACTTCATTCAGAAAGGATGTTTCCATTCTGGGAAATGTTTAAAACAAAGTACAAACTGATGTTTCAAGTTTTACTCGCCACGCCGGGGTGAAGAGTGTTCGATAAATTTATTAAAATCACGGAGGCGCCAGCAAAATATTGTATGTTGATGACAAACATTTTGGCTGCGTACGTGAAAAGTTTACTCCTTAAATAAAGTTTATTTTCCGCCCCTTGAGAGAGCAATAAAATGCATTAGCTTGATAAAAAAAAAAAGCATTGCTTTTATGTACCTGTAAGCGGACCTGACATCCTCGTTTAAGTGGACTTTGACTGAAATTATCGGTGCTGGCCCTTTAAGGCACTCTGGTTTATTTTTACCCATCAGCAATTGGGGCGTTTAGGGAAAGCGCCGGGACGGCTAACACCCCGTCATGGAAAACCTATTGCCCCCGGACCACGGCGCTCTCCCTCCCTGTCTCCCGGCGCCGTCTGTGACTTGGCCTTTTGGACGGGCAGTGCATGAGGCCCCTCCGTGGGTCTGGTGGGTGTCCCATGGGACGATAAAGGGGCCGATGACATGGGGGGGAGAGGGGGGGGGGGACTGACAGAGAGGATTTCCAAAGCCTGAAAGGCAGCCGTGATAATGCAGACCCCCCAGGCTTGTCATGGTGGTCATGCACGTTTAACACACCTTAATAATCATGTTATAAGGTGATTAAAGGTGGGGGATACAGGACCCCCCCAGGGCAGGACTGGTTAATGCATAAGGAGTGACATAACAAGTATTTTACAGAAAGAGGTTCCATCTGTTTGAAATGTGTTTGGGAAATATATTTTAGCCATCTCTCTGCATTTACAATATCTTGATGCAGTCCATACTCTATTACAAGTAGCCAGAAGCCACAGTGAAAGTGCTATCATGCTAAGTTGAATACTTTATTCAAAGATGAGGACACTGCTCTGGATGGTGTACTTAATGGTGTAGCCTGGGTTTAGTTAAGTTTGCATTCATAGAATATTATTGAAATGTGTGGGGGGACATTCTGTTCTGTTAAACAGAATATCTTCTGTTCATGCTAGTTATTGAACACTGTTTTAAAGTACTAGTATAGCACTTTTCTGGACAAATATAGCACTTCTCTGAACTAGTATGAACACTTTTCTGAATCATTAGGAACTAGTATAAATGCTTTTCTGGACTAGGATAAGGTATTGTGCTCTTTTTGAACGAGCGTGAAGACTTGTCTGCTTTTGACAAAAGTGTTTTCAGAATCAAAATAATTTGGTTGCTGCATGTCCGAGTTGCGGTGCTGTGAGGTTGCTACATGTGTACGTTACGCTCCTGTGAGGTTGCTACATGTGTAGGTTACGCTCCTGTGAGGTTGCTACATGTGTAGGTTACGCTCCTGTGAGGTTGCTGCACGTGTAGGTTACGCTCCTGTGAGGTTGCTACATGTGTAGGTTACGCTCCTGTGAGGTTGCTGCATGTGTAGGTTACGCTCCTGTGAGGTTGCTACATGTGTAGGTTACGCTCCTGTGAGGTTGCTACATGTGTAGGTTACACTCCTGTGAGGTTGCTGCATGTCCAGGTTGCGCTCCTGTGAGGTTGCTGCATGTCTAGGTTACGCTCCTGTGAGGTTGCTACACATGTAGGTTACGCTCCTGTGAGGTTGCTGCATGTCCAGGTTACGCTCTTGTGAGGTTGCTGCATGTCGAGGTTACGCTCCTGTGAGGTTGCTACACATGTAGGTTACGCTCCGGTGAGGTTGCTGCATGTCCAGGTTGCGCTCCTGTGAGGTTTCTGCGTGAAGGTGTGGGACACTCTTTCCGGGATGGTGGAACACAGGCATAACTGGCCAAATGAGCCATCCGCTCGCACGCTGGGGGGGCACTATGGGTGAATTCATGAAAGAGGCTCGACGGATTCACCGCCAGTTCACTGTCATTCCCTGTCCTTCTCCGTCGCCCCTGGTGGTCGACCCGAGGCCTCACACAGACTCTTCACTAGACCCTCGTGTTAAACGTTATGGATGAGCATTCTGCTCATCCTGACACTGCCATCCTGCGATGGGCTGAGTGGTGATAGTGAATAAAAGCTGGACCCTTGAATGCCAGGGTTCTGTGCTTGCAGCCCGCAGCCTGGAGAGCATTGGTCCGCGTCCCAGGGGGTTGTCAGTTACTGATGCCGCTGTTGTTCCATCGGCGTGATGGGGGTCGAGGAAGTCCCAGAGCCTTGTTCCTTAAAACGCATGAATTAATGAAGTGGCAGAGCTGGGAACTTCCTCCCCCCAAAAAAGCAACAAAAAAGGCCCCTTCCCTAGCATTTCTATGGGTCCCTCTTCTTTTTATCCTGTCGGCATTTTCATACTCATTCTCCTGCATTGGTTTAATCCCTGGGATTTTTTTTTGGGTGCGGAGCGGTGGTCAGTAAACAGTTTTAATAAGAAAATAAATTGTGGTTTTTGGGGGGGGGGGGTCAGTACAGATTGGAACTGCTCAGGATAGGAAGAGGAAGGATAGCCCATGAGGAGGGGGTCAGTACAGATTGTAACTGCTCAGGATAGGAAGAGGACGGATAGCCCATGAGGTGATGATGGGTTTCAGCAGGAATCTCAGACATTATGTTTTTAGCGGCCTTCGACTTTAAAGATTCAAGGTGCTTATTTGTCACATGCAAGGTATACAGCGGGGGAAAAAGAACAGATGTGCAACATAGTTCAAACAAAGTGCACGGTGCAGGATTAAGGTGTTAAATTATAATCGTCGATTAAGTGTCAGATAATCCCATAGTTTGAGGGAAGATGCTATAAAATTTCACATAAATGAAATCTCCGTAGGTGTAGCTCGGTTATTAGTCTTACAGAAACTGAGCTCACGTTCTTAGAGCAGAGGCGCTCCTCTTAAATGTGCACAGTGCATATTCCATTTCAGTTACTCCTATACACACGCATGTAGAGTGTAAATCTTGAAGGGTTTGGGCCACTTCTGGGGTCACACCTTCACTTTCAGCTTCGCCCCTCTTATCGATGGGATTCTGCCCGCTTCATTTTTGTGACTTTTTCCTGGCTTCGACTCAGCCGACTCACAGTGGTACCATTTCTCAATGACCTGCACCCTCGAATTTGTCGATTGCCCTGATCCAGAGAAAGTGGAAGAACGGGGTTCCTCAGTTCTGGAAGATGGGAACCTCCATTTCGGTCTGACATACCTGACTGTGGGGATGTCTGTGAATTGCATGAGTGCGAATGGTTGTTTTTGACGGAGTAAAAAAAAAAACACAGTCTTATTTAAAAAAAGATCATAGAATAAAAGGATAGACAGCAGTAATAAAGGCTGCTACCCCTCCCTAAATAGTAGCAACAGTGAGGTACACAGTGCACAGAGGTTTGCTGATAATAGATGATCACTTTTTAATGGGTAAGCTGTCGATATGTGAGGTTTATCAGCGGATTTCCATGAGTGCCTGTAGGGGGCAGCAGGGGGGTCAAAAACAAAACAAAAAGGTCAGCGCTGCATAACAAGAAAGCAAATTGCTGTGTTAACGCTACAACGCACGGATGGCGTCTGATTTGGCGGCTGGCAGGCTCCATGGGAGCGTCACGCTGGCCTCCAGACGCCCCCCCCCCCGGGCATGCCCCCTGTGCACGCCCCCTTCTGGCAGGAATGCCTCGGACGCGGATGTGGCCGCGCGATACGGAGGCGACGCCACCCGCCCCACACAACGTGCGCTTTACGACTCGCGTCTGCATGTCTGCGTAACTGATTCAGACTTACGCCCATCTGGCTGCAGCGATTTTTATGGCATGCGCTTAAGTGCCACCATTAAGCAATTATTTTACAACGGAGAAAGACTTACAGCTTGCACTACATACCCTCTATAACTCCTTATTTGCACAATAAAACATTTGTTTGAGTTCAAGGATCTTAAAATTGTGAAATTATATATTTGTACTCTACCTACTCAAGTTTAGTAGTAGTTTGAGGGGCCGTTAATCCATACATTTTCCGTTGCTGATTATCCAGAACACGGTTGGGGTGAGCTTTGAGTTTTTCCCAAGGGGCCTTAGGGCACAAGGAAGGAGAGGACCTATACGGGATGCCTCAGTGAGGGCACTCCAGAGACACTCACCTAGACCACAAACCACTCCTGGAGTAGACAGACACCAACACAGGGGAAACAGACAGATCTCCATCGGGCCCATGAGCAAGTCCCTTAACCCCCTGAAATACCCCAGGGGTGTCTGACCCTGTGCACAGACCCTGAGCTCCACCCCCACCTGTCTATGCTCTGTGTGTGTGTGTGTGTGTGTGTGTGTGTGTGTGTGTGTGTGTTTGTGTCTGAAAGGAGAGCAAAAGATGGAATATGCGTAAAGAAGCATTCCTCGTATTTGTGCAAATGGCTAATAAAGCTATATTTGGTTTGGAGGGGCCTGGAGTCGACAGTGACCTGCGGTGGCGGTGTGTCTGGTGCGTGTGCAGGGGCCGCTCCAGCTCCGACTCGGCCTCGTTGCAGTCTTCTTCTGCAGACTCGTCCTCGTCGTCCGAATGCAGGTCCGGTATTCTTGACCGCAAGGGGGGCAGTACTGTCCATGAATGAAGTCCATACATTTAAAACCAAGAGTTATTCAATGAAAGAAAATCATTACAAAATGACATGACCTTATACTTTTGTGAGATCATTTAGTGTACTTGACCTTGTACAAACACCTTCTAGTGGAATGTTATTTTGCTTTTGTCACCTGCATGAAATAATCTCGAAGATTGTGTTACCTTGGATACAAACTCAATTCCCAAATGTTTGGCAACAAATAAAGTAAAATCACCTGTAGCTGTGAATACCTGCGTAACACCTGCAAGCTTTTGTGAACAGGTTCAGGAATACATACGCAACTGACTGACTAACCTACTTATCTTCAAAATCTGCAAGGGATGGCGCATTTATATTTCTTCTTTTATTATTATTATTTTTATAAATAATACTTTAAAAATTAGTGAACGTCCGCATGGTGCGATGCAAGCCAAGCCAAACACAGCGCCGGTTCAGCATCAGGCCCAAGAACCAAAATGAACATCGGTCAACAGGGGGAGCAAAGAGTTTCGACATGCGTTACCTGTCCGGGCTGTAGCGGGAGCAGCTACAGCGCTGCGGCAGACGAAGTCGGGCACTGTACCAGGAGACAAAAACAAAACAATTACAGCCTTTGTGTGGGTTGCCCCCCCCACCACCCGTGACAGTCCAATTGGCTGCTAGACAACAGCATGCTTTTCTTATGCTGACCAGAGCGACAAGCTTGGCGCCACGTGAATCGTGCAAGTATTACTGAAGTTACAAACGATTCATGGCCCTTGTATTTATAAGCAAAATTTTATGCCAATTAGGTGGAAAGACACTTCCTTAATATAAACTTCATGGTTAGCAGACTTAAAAACACACCAATTTTAATACTACCTAGGCTGCAAAAATAGGCTTTGAAAAATGTCTCAGTTATACTGGACCATGTTTAAATATAAACACAACTGGCTGTATATTTACCTGCCTGTTTGTTCCCAATTGATGTATGACACACATGTCTCATCGAAATGAGCAAGGGGCAAGTCCCCCCCACACCTCCCTAGGGTATAGCACTACCCCACCCCACCACAAACAGGCGTTACCTTGGCGTTTGTGGGCAGGTGGAAAACCTGCACTGGAACTCGAGCTGGAACTGGCAGGGCTGGGCTGCTCCGACTGGGCCGAGGGGGGATTGGGGGGTAAGAGAGGAAGGCATGATTAGATGGGCGGTTAGTGTCTGCACATCAATCAGCACCTTCTACATAATCAAATTAGTGAGGCAACTTTGTAACAATTTTATAATTAATACACAATTTATAGAATTCTGTGCACTTTGTTTACAGAGTAAGATGCTTTGAGCCAACCTCTGGCACACTGTCGGCTAGCCATGAGGTCGAACATGGCCCTGGAGAAGGGGATGGGGTGGGGTGTTACTTATCAAGCGCCTGGTGGGGCCTAAAATCACCCTCATGGGTGCGAGAAGCAGACAATGAAAGCACATTGTTTAAAGACTCCCCACAGAAGACAGGAAAATCTCCTGGATCATTAAACGCAGGGTCGCTGCTCCCAGCCCCACATCCAGGCAGGACGCTTTGATAGCCTCCACAGTGCAACCCACCCCCCCATAAATCAGGCTCCATTCTTCTGCTAACCGAGCCTGACTTACAAGGACCTCCTGGGTCCAGACCCACGTCCGTTCCATGTCATCCCATACCCCAACCAAAATCAGAGTGGACGGGGACCTCTCAGAACTGCGTCGGAACTGGCGACTTGCGTTTGGCCCAACCATGGGTACGATACCAGGATACCAGGCTCAGCCGAGGTCGGCTGCAGCCCCCGTGAGGCCTGACGAGGTGGGTCAGCGGCTTGATTAAGAGACTTAAATCCTGGGATTTACAGGCGCGCTGGAGTTACGCCGGCCATATGTCATCATCTGAAACGGTTTAACGCGAAAGGGGCTGCGGGTTGCCAGCAGACTGGAGGGCAGATGCTGTCAAAACCTCAGGCAGAAGAAGCTTAGTTCTAGGCGTGATGATGAATACCTGATAGGTGAGAGGGGGAGAAAAAAGAAAAAAGAAAAAAGAAAAAAAAAAAAAAAACAATGAACGAACAAAAGCAAATGAACGAATGAAAAAAACAAAGCTGATTGCAAAAAAAAAAAAAAAAAAAAAAAAAACCTTAAAATTAATCAATTTATAGATCCAATTTATACACCGCCCAAGCAGGGGGTTAGCGCGAAAACAGAACCCACCCCCCTAAATCACCAACGGTCTCCCAGGACTGCCCAGTTAGTTCCGTCAGGTATTTCTGGATGTATGGCGCCCTGATGTCACAGGCCTGCTATCGTGGTTGAATGCTGACAGCCCAATATGGGAGATTAAAGGGCAGATCTGCCCCAAAAGGAGTTGATTCTGACACTTTTACAGGTCCGGCTCCCCGGGTTCTGGTATTTACTGCTCTCGAATGCACCTCCTCTCCTGGCCTCCAAGGTCCTCTCTGCCTGGCCCAATTGCCCTCTGCCTTAAACGACAACCTTCAAAGACCAACGTGACAGCGCCAGTAAAGGGGGGGAGGGGTATTTAAAAAAATAAAATAAAATCCAGAATCCAATGAAAGGCCAGCGGGCACTGAAGAGGGAAGCGAACCACGCTGCCTGTTTTAGCATTGGGGATGGAACTTAATTTCAGGACAATCTGTTGCCACTTTGGTCTTGCAATTCAAGTGGGGCTTTACTTCACACCAACACAGAACAGCAACACAGCATATAGTGGCATGAAATAATATCCCCCTGGTCGACAGTGCTATATATCTACACATAAAGTATGACAGACGACGCAAATGCTACAGTGTTACAATCAGGGGTGTAAAGACACCTCCATGCATTGTGATGAAATAATTATTAAGACTGTGATTCAACGCATCGATCTGTAACATCCAAACTGATTTTTCTGGGTAAAATAAAGTCATAGCTGATGATCGTTGAACCTACGACCCTATTAGGATACTGAGCCCCGAATTTCGGTTAGCAAAATAACTGAATAGTCGAACATGGACAAATTAAAAAGACGTCTGATGCAAGGAATCATTTCCTCAATAATCGCAATGGAATCGAATCACCTAGGGGCCAATTATTGATACCCGTTGAATGTTTAGAATTTAGGCACGTGGTGGTTATAATGGACGCAGTTGTGCGCAGTTGCACAACGAATCATACGGGGAGCATGAAGCCCACAAACTGCTCCCCTGATATGGACCCGGATTCCAAACACAGTCTCTGAAGCAACCACACGACATGCGTAGAGGAACCCTTCCCTTCGCGCAACAGAATCCACCTCAACCATCCATTGCAACGCCAATCAGAATGCCCTCCTTAAAAGCACACATTTCATCAATACTGGCCAACGGACAATTGCGTTGATTAACGCACTTTCGGGAAAGCTGAGTGCCCCGCACTGAGAATATGCTGAACTAATCATTAATTACATAACAGACCCGTTACAATGTCAGAGAGCTATGCATGTGGAAGAAATTTCAAACTCTGGGTAAAAACAGCCGACAGGCAAACCAAACCCGGAAAAAAAAGGAAACCACCTGTTTTATATAACTGAAGATATATAGTCCAGTCTGACGGAGGTTCTGCGTTGAGTACATGTGCTTTTAGTTTAACAAGAAAATCACTACATCTGGGGAGAAGTGCCACAGACAGGGCTTAGAGAGAACCAAATACATCTAAAACTTTCAGCCAAGAAAATAAAACCTTCAGCTAAATGTTCAAAATAAAATCCTAATCTTGACAGACTAATAGTGCCCTTTTTCTTCTTTTAAAAACGGCATTCTCAAATAAGACTGCAAAAAAAATAGCATAACAACTGACATAGAAGAACTATCCATTATTACAGACTCGTGGAACAACTGGACCCCTATGTGTTTTTTTTAGGTTACACTAAGACGTCCCGCCCAGTCAGAGAGCGGGCCTGAACCTCAGAGCACAAACAGGCATGAGCCCGTTTGTCTGAGAAGCCTCTTACGACGACAGTCTAAGGAGGCCGGCGATAAATGCCAAGCTGTGCCCTGGTAAATGTTTCAGATTTCAGCTTTAATTCCTTTAGCATTTTCGCATCACTTGTAACCAAACACCAGGTTCCAAGAGGCTCAATCCAGTTTGCTGTACTTTTTACAACGACGTTTGAAGTCGGGATAGGACATTCTAAATGGGTCTTTCAGCTGATGTAGGGGGCGGGTAAAAAAAAAAAAAAAAAAAAGCCACCATTAAGTTAATCCTTTTTGGAGAGAGTCCAAAAAGGAAACTTGAAGAAACCATTAAAGTTAATCTGAATTAATTTTGTTTACATTCCTTGCAGAGTGTGATACCACCAGGCGCCTCGAACAATAACCTGCCTCACAATGGTCTCCGGTTTTCCCCGTGAATTTGAAAAGTCGAATTAAATAAAATCATGTCTCTGGAGATAATGAGTGAAGAGGTCGAGGAAATTGGATTTTTCTTGCAGAGCGATAAGAAGCAGGGTTCTGGGAGCCGCGCGAGTTGCTGGGAGACGCTTGGGCAAGAACAGCCCGAGCTGGGGGCGGGCAGCGGGATTCCTGGGCTGACGTGCCCGCCTGAGGGGCATCAAACGGCGCACACGACGACATCAGCCGGGTCCTAAGGCCCCCCCGGTCCACGCTGGAGGTGCGAGGGGGCTCCCTGTCACCAACCTGCAAGGCGCTGAAGTGTCTGGACACACCCCCCCGAAACCTGTCCCCCCCCCTTGCTCGTAAATGACAAAACTCTGCAAGAGGACGATAACCAGGCTGCAAAACAATCTTGTCCTAA
>JABFDZ020000016.1:7503483-7532063 GCA_019775955.2 Pollimyrus isidori
CGGAGGAAACCCCACGACGACACGGGGAGAACATGCAAACTCCACACACAGGAAGCCCAGGCGGAGACTCGAACCCGAGTCCCAGAGGTGTGAGGCAACAATGCTAACCACTGCACCACCATGCCACCCCAGAAGTATATCAGACAATGCTAAATGAATTTTGCTAGTGCTTTTCTATACCTTTTAATTTAAAAAAAGACATATGGCCATAGCTTGCAGACATATTTCGGAAGGCATACTTTAAAACTTTTATATTATACAAAATTATCAGTAGGAAGATTCGGACGATGCCCACGGCCCAATAAAGGAATCCCACAGTCTGCGGATGTGGAGTATGCCACACGTTCACAGTCTGCGGATGTGGAGTACGCCACACATTCACAGTCTGCGGATGTGGAGTACGCCACACGTTCACAGTCTGCAGATGTGGAGTACGCCACACGTTCACAGTCTGCGGATGTGGAGTACGCTACACGTTCACAGTCTGCGGATGTGGAGTACGCCACACGTTCACAGTCTGCGGATGTGGAGTACGCCACACGTTCACAGTCTGCGGATGTGGAGTACGCTACACGTTCACAGTCTGCGGATTTGGAGTACGCCACACGTTCACAGTCTGCGGATGTGGAGTACGCCACACATTCACAGTCTGCGGATGTGGAGTACGCTACACGTTCAAGCATGTTCAGACAGCCATACACGACATGACCACAGGTGACATAAGCTCACAAGCGCCAGGCAAAATTCATTTGACCAAAATAAGATACAGAGGAGCTCTCAAAATTTACCAGCTGTGGTAGTCCTGAACGAGTAACTCACATCGAGCTAAAAGCTGATGATTTAAGGCGCCACAAGGTGCGGTATGTCAATATGGTGGACGATAAGGGTTATGCAACTCGGGAGATCGCTACTCCGAAGCGTTTGCTTTTCGGGAGAACTTGGATGTAACTGCCTCGGGAGGGAGCATGTGCTTTGGCCTGGTGTCTGTTGTGGTAATATTTTGTTACGTGCGTGTGGGATAACGGCCTAAAGAAACACCAACTGAGGACCCATGGATCAAAAGGCCCTCTGTGGCCCTGACCTCGCCTCACCAGATTTGCAGATCATTTTAGGTCAGAGTTCAACTTGGGAAAAAAAAAGAAAACAAGAACGAGAGTGTGGCAGCAGCCGAGGACGTGACAGCTCACGGTCATTTAGCTGATGTAGCTTTTCTGGGCTGGTGTAGTGACTGCTAATGTCCCAGCCGGGATGGATCTCCCCACCTCTGCGATTAAGGCCTTTCAGAAGCAGACGTGTTCAAATTGGACCCAGATCTGCTGGATGACTTTTGTGTGAGCGTGTTTTTTGGGTCCTGGTTGCTATGTTTCTATCTTTAAATCTGATTCCTCCTCTTCTACTGGGCCAAAGGAGGGTCATAAAAAAGCACAAGGTCTAAGTGAAGGTCAGGGACCGTGTCCCAGGACTGAAGCTCCACTTCCTCTTCCTCCTGCCGAGCCCCACCAAATAACTCACTGGCTGGCCGAGGGTGTCGGGGATGCGGAGCCAGCGGCCGTGGTGGTGGCAGGCCAGGTGGCTGATGCATTTCCCAGAGCCTGGCCCTGATTGATGACAGTCCGCTCAGCCCAGCGAAAACGCCTCGTTTTTCCAGCAAAGACAAACACCAGCCTCAGTTTCTTTCACTTCAGGGGGAAAACAGACCTCAGTCCAAGAAACTATGAACAGACAGTGGGGTTTAACTGCTTATGGCTTAATACCGTAGCAAAGAGACCATCTGAGTCTCCAAACTGACAGGTTCCGGAGAGTTTGTGTTGATTTCATCTGGTTGCTGGATTATAGCATTAGACATGTGGGAATACAGTAATCATTCTTACTCACTTATGTAATTCTACTCCAATAACACGAAATCTGCATCTTTACATATTTTAACCAATAAGAATGTGTACAAAGAGTTACCATAAAAATCATTGTTTTTACTTAAAGCAATGAGCTTGTTAAAGCATTTGCAGCATTAGAAATTCCGGCGTTATTTTCTCCCATTACATCTATTATTATTATTATTATTTTTGTTTGTTAGAAATTATACCTCCCGCCACCTATTTTTATGCATAATTTTATGTATTCAAGCCCCTCCCCCCCAAATCTGCAAGGGTATCCATGCCCCTCTGAAATATCTTGCATTGTGGCTTCCATACTGTTTTACAGCTCTAATATAAAAACATAAAGGTTTTCCTTGTATTTGCCTCCTAGGGACCAAACGCCTTGGTGACATACACAATAATCAGCGGCGCTGACGACAGCTTCCGCATTGACCCCGAGTCTGGGGACCTGATCGCCACCAAGAGGCTGGACCGGGAGCGGCGCTCCAAGTACTCGCTGCTGGTGCGGGCGGACGACGGCAGGCAGTCATCGGACATGCGAGTCAACATCACCGTCAGCGACATCAATGACCACACACCCAAATTCTCGCGAGCCGTGTACTCTTTCGACCTCCCGGAAGATATGGCGCCAGGTAGGCCGCTGACAGGCCCCGAATGTCCTCCTCCACTTTCTGTTTCATTTTCTCAAGCGTTTGTGGCCTGTTCTGACCGACACGTTTGCCACTGATAGTTGCCAGGCCTTCGAAGCCAACGCATATTGCTTCTCGCTCGTTAGTGCTTAGCCTGTGTCTAGGCCAGAACCCACAAGAACACCATAATAACTGCTGTTGTTTTTAACATTTGAAACTGCACTTTAAGCAGTTTTAGAACGAAGAAAACACTCGGTATCAATGTGTTTGGCCAGTGGGCTTTACTACACATGCTGGAAAACGATATGTAGCTCGACGCTCATAAACACTCCACTCCCATACATTGCAGGATCTATTGTGGCGGCCATCTTAGCCAGTGACGCAGATTCGGGGACCAACGGAGAGATCACGTACTCCCTGGAGGAGGAGGATGAGGACAGGGTGTTCCTCCTGAACCCGGTGACGGGTGTCTTCAACGTGACTCAGCAGCTGGACCACGAGGCGGAGCAGTACTACATCCTCACGGTGCGTGCGGAAGATGGCGGAGGCCAAGCCAGCTCCGTCCGGGTCTACTTCAACATCCTGGACGTCAACGACAACGCGCCAACCTTCAATAGCAGCACCTTCGCCGCCTCAGTGACGGAAAACGTCTCTCCGGGCTCCAGCATTGTCACCGTGAGGGCCAGCGACGTGGATGACGGTACGCCTCGAGCGGGCCGCCGGCCGACGCACAGCTAGCGCGGTGACGTTGCTTTGCGCTTCTGAAAGCTGAACGAATTATGCTTCTGACAGAGTGGACAAATAACGCCAGTGAACGAAAAGAACGTAATAGGATAATGTGCACATTAAGCTATTTTTTAATTTTATATTTACTCATGAGAATGTGATGGATGACTCTTTAAGCGGTGCAGGCTAACCATTAGCCAAAAGCTATTTGTCTGGTTTTACGTCTACCTTTTCAGCTCACGGGGGAAATCGCTTTCAAAGCTGCGCTGCAGCTATTAACTAAAGGCTTCAGTGTGTGTAATTTACACACATCGATTTCAGGGACAGGTGCAGGTACTTAAGGGAGCATGCGAAGTCGTACACGGGATGAAGCATAGCTGGGACATCTGCATGGCCTCCGTTACACAATCCAGATGATTGAGCGTCATTAACACGTTTCACTCATGAGAATTAGATAATACCGCATGCATAATTATGGCAAGGAATTCACATTACATGTAATTCAGCACGTGTGTAGCGTATAAATGAACATATTTTCCCACAGATGTTTGCACAAACGTTTAATAAAAATGTGAACACAAATGATGGTAAATATGTGGCTCAAATGTTTTAACGGTGCATTTGCTCCAAACTGACCAACTCATAGTGAACATTTTGCAGCATAAAGGCCCTCAGTAAGGGAAGCTAGCTAGCCCTTGTTGCTGAATTTTGTCCCCTGCCTGCACCCCCACTACACCCATTCCCCACCCCCCCGACCCTATTCACTGCAATCTTAGCGAGCTTCTAAGTGGCTCTTCACTGGGAAAACGTTGCTTTTTGGAGTTTGTATCAGCCCGATCTTCGACCCGCAGGTCGGCAGTAGTTGCCCTAGACTGAGAGGAGGGATGAATGTGTGCCCTTTGATGGGGTGACATATGCGTACAGGATATTAAGCAGCATAAGGAAGGGCGCCGTTCATTCCCATCGAGCCCCCCACCACTGGAACCAAGCCCTCACCCCCTCCACCCCCCCTCCCATTGGAGCGTCAAGGATCCAGCAACATTCAAAAACGGGCTTTCCTGCTCGAAGGGCTACACAATGCGACTTTCCCTCTGTGGTTTGGCTCTGTGCGACTGAGGCTAGACGTGCAGGACAAACAGGCATGAAAGTCGCTCTCTCTTCTGGAGCCTCAGGAAGGTCTTTTTTTTGTTTTTCTTTTTTACTTTATAATAAAATTCATGTTTAAATTAGGGAAAAAAATGAGCAATAGATGAATCTATTCAGCATTGTAAATCTATTTATAGGCTGGGTGCCTTGGCAGCTAAGTGGGTAAACCTGGCATCGCATACAGGGAGCCTCTGCCTTGTGCCCTCTGATTGTGGGTCGCACTCGGTAGTGGATAAAACGAAAGCATAGATATTGATAGTCTAATTTTGGGCTCATCCTGTAGCAGATAAGCAGTTTGGAAAATGGAAACATAGATGTCTATACCCCAATGTACTCTAACATCTTTAACAAATTTTACAGTAGCTGTCAGGGAAGGAGTGTTTTAAATCCAGGGGAAGCACCTACTGTAGTGGATTAAATAGGAGGCCTGATGTGTGTGATTCCTGCTGTTTCCCTCTTAGGCCCCAATGCTGAGATGGCCTACAGCATTGCATCTGGAGACTCCCTGGGCCAGTTCATGATCAGCAGTGACGGAGTTCTGAAGACTAAGCAGGCCTTGGACAGGGAAACCCAGTCCTTCTATAACCTGGTAGTGAAAGTGCACGACCTGGCAGCCCCCCCCGCCGTACGGTTCACCAGCACGGCCCAGGTGTCCATCATTCTGCTGGACGTGAACGACTGCCCGCCCACCTTCGTCTCGCAGAAGATGACCTACATCCAGGAGAACACTCCCGTGGACACGGTGGTCTTCAGGGCCCAGGCCACCGACTCCGACAGCGGGCCCAACAGCTACGTGGAATACTCCCTCCTCAGTCCCTTCGGGAGCAAGTTCGGCATTGGGACGGTGGACGGGAATGTCCGACTGGTCGGGGAGCTGGACAGGGAGGAGTTGTCGAACTACACGCTGACCATTGTGGCGACAGATAAAGGGGAACCTCCTCTGTCGGCCATGATGGACGTCACTGTCATCGTCCTGGATGTTAACGATAACACCCCGAGCTTCTCCCAGAACATCTATGACATTGAGATGGAGGAGAATACCCTGACCGGCACTGATGTGCTCCAGGTGTATGCCACGGATGTAGACGAGGGCACCAATGGTCAGATCCGCTTCTCCATCAGTGGCGGGAACGCGAACGGCGACTTCCGCGTCGACTCAGTAACGGGGATGATCTCGGTGGTCAAACAGCTGGACCGGGAGAGGAAGGCCTCCTATTCGCTGGTGGTGCAGGCGTCTGACAGGGGCAGCAGCCAGCGGACGGACCGTGCCACGGTCAACATCGTGCTCTTGGACATCAACGACTGCCCTCCTGTCTTCGAGCTCTCGCCCTACGCTGTGACGGTGAAGGAGAACCTCCGCAGGCTTCCCAAGACCGTGCTGCAGGTCAGGACGTGTTGCCTTCAAAGACAAAAAGCAGGCATCTCACGAACAAACGTCACTCTCTTCCATAAAGATGCTGTGAATTACACCAGCAGTATGGCTGGAACAGAATTCATACAGACCATAACAAAAATTAGATAATAGATAACAGAAAGAGAATCATAAGCCTTAAAAAATAAATTTAATAAGAATATATATATTCGTATTAATCTGGATACAGACTATAAATCTTAAGAAACCTTATTATGTTTCACCTTATGGGATGCTACACATTAGATGTTAACATTTCATCCTTTATTAATGTATAAAAATGCAGGTGGTTATAGGAACACATTTCATCTCAGTCTGACACACTCCATTTATAAAGAAAATAGCTAAATGAATATTGTCACAATTTTCGGACCACATACACGCGACAGATGGATACCAGCTGTCGGGGGTGGCGGCTCCTCACCGGAAACGGGGAATCCGGACTTGCAAAGCCATCTTAATAAGCCATTAAAGCATACGTCTCCTGTGACAAAAGGTAAAATGAGTGTACTTCCTGTACCCATATGTGGAGAGAACCAGCCCCAGCTGTCGATCTGGGAACCCGGCCAGCTGTCATCCGTGCCCCACTAGAGATGGTGTCCACGTGCCAGAGCGATGGACAAGCCGTAGGGGCACGGGGGTCCGGAAAGGCTGGGCCCGCGGCACGCCGAGGGTTTCTAAAGAGCTCAGCGTTGTCGTTTATGTTCCGATTTCTGCCTGGGAGTGCGATGGAAAAAGCGGGCCGGGCGTGCATTCCTCCCTGACAGGAAAGCCTTTCTGCCGTAGGTGATCGCAAGAGATGACGACCACGGCGCTAACGGGCAGCTGAGCTACACTCTGAGCAGTGGCGACGAGGGCGGGGCCTTCGTTCTGTCCGCCGGCGGGCAGCTCAGTGTCGTTAAGAGCCTGGACCGCGAGGCCCAACAGAAACACACCCTGATCATCACAGCCACCGATTCAGGTAGAACCAGAACCACACGCTCGCATCTACGAAGTACAACGACAAAGTAATATGAACGAAACCATAACATATGAGCCCGTATATTTGGTAAAATTATAAACGTACTACACTGTAATACTATATTTAGTTGCATATTATGTATGACTTATGTCTGTCATTTCCCTTAATTATTTAAAGCATCTTGAAATCGTTACAGCCAGCAAATGAACTCCATTACTTATCGGATGTGTCTGGAGTATGTCAGAATCATAGTAGACCCTAAGTATCTACAGGGACGAGTCGCGTCTATAAAATTGAATTATATCGCTGGAACAGAAAAGGAACGAGAGCAGTGCCAAATGAGCCCTGCCCGTTTGTGCCTTTTGGCTAAAACAGTGCGTCGATTCCACTGCCAGCGGTTCCAAGTTCACCGTGTCAACCCGGCTTCCGCCAATCAAGGCCAAGGTCAGGTGTTGTGAGAAATATACTGTCAGTGATTGGCTGCCGCGGGACAAACACGGCAGTGCTCCAGCATAGCGGGCTGCAGAGTACTTCTACATCTCTGGCAGTGCAGTCACCACAATGTTTTTATTTTTTTGGGAATCGGTAAAGGGGTGATTTACGAGAAGAGTAACGCCTTTAATGTCTAACTTAATTCTGAGCTACTAGCATTTTAGCACTACACTTCATTTTCATGACCATCAAGGGCTATGTGCATTTCAGAACACAAACAGAAAGAGGCACCTCTGTAAATATAGGAAGGAAAGTGATTGTGCTCCCTAGTAAACCACACAGTGTTCAGTTCTTCCTTGACCAGCAGACTAAAGATCCCTTACGAATCTTCAGACAGACAGAGGTCACAGATGCCTGATACTACACTGGACCTCGGTTTGGCTCTGCTGGACTTACCGATAAACTTACCGTTGAATATTAACGCAAGTCCGTAACGGTCCGTTCAATTTAAAAAGAAGTTCTCTCTTGACAGGTCAGACTAAGGCTGCCCCAGCAAAGGCCAGTCATCTGCTTGGGCCAAACAAATGCTTTGTTAATGCCAGTTTACTTCCAAAGGAAATTAGATTAAATGTGTCATGGTGTAGTCTTTGTACAACATCCTTCGATTGAAAACCAAGCGAAATAAGGATGTGCTTGTGAAACAACTTCAAATTTTTTCTGGTGAGAATGGTATGGACGAGGAAAACACATGAAACAGGAAACCTTAGTTTTGGAGAACAGACTTGAATATTGTGATATGTTCCAAAGATGCGAGATCATCCATAGTAGCACAGTACACACTGTCTTCTAATATTTTGATGGCAGTTTTAAAGGCCCATAGTGGGGTAAATTACATGATATCTGCGAAAACATCTACTTAGGTGGACAGCAGAATTTGGTGTTTGGTTTACTTTATTTACAAAATCATGGAAATTTGATACTGATCTACTCACAGACAAGAAGAAAGAAGTAAAACAGACTGGTGTATAGGATTTAGTTCACATTGAATAAGCCATGTAAAGTTTGATCTTCAATAAATAGCAACCAAATCTAGCAAAACAGACCTTCCTACTGACAGAATAACATCTTCCATTAAAAAATGAAGTACAAAATGGATGTTTTTAATGCAGATAACTGGGTGTGGAGCAGGATAATAACACAGGCAGAGTAAACAAATATTTATATCTGTTTTCTGGCTGGATTGTGCTGTACATTCCTCCGGGCTCAACAAGGCTCTGAGCAGGACAGCTCCTTTGCGGTGTTTTACTGGTCCGGTAACGTAAGTCCCACTTCTTGTGGTGTTTTAAGTGTGCGGGATTTCAAGTCCGAGCCGCTGAGTGAAACCTCCTGAAACGGATGGAAACAAAAGAGTTCCTCTGGAGCTGGTTCTCATAACGGTTTCTGGCCGGAGACGAGGAATTTGGCAAACCTCCGCTGTTATTTAGAAATCTGCTCTGGGCTGAACGCGGCACAAACACAGCAGACGCGAAGGTGTCGTTCAGGCAGCCGGGGCTTGGGCTCTCGCTGTGGAAAGTTGCTGGAAGCCTTTGTAAGCAAAAATACAAGGGAGATAACAGCAGCACGGTCTCGGGCAAAACCCTTAACATCTGGATCCAGCTGTAGACAAATGAGCTTTTTAATCACAGATCACGATCATTTAGAGTAGGCTTTCCTGCAATGCTAGCATATAGAAGAGGAAGGATCATCCGTTCATGCATCACATTCTCTCCATTGGCAAGTTTTTCATGCACAATGGAGAGCCTGTTTAGTTGTTTAATGAGACGGGTGGTTTCTAGCAGTTACCTCCATTCTGGTAAATGTTTATGTACTAATATTTACTAACATTCTCCCGCAAGAGAGATTCTATGTCTACTTGTATGTCCGTACATGTGATTTGGCGAGCAGTAAGTACAATAAGTAGCTTAAAGTGATTAAGGATGTGAGGCTGTAACCAGAAAGTTAACCATTTCCAAGTCGCAGTGGGGGGGGTGGCATGCACTTCTGCTCTTAAGGCAAGTGCGTAGCCTGAGTAGTCGCAGTAAATGTCCAGCTGAATAAATGCGTGGCGTGTAAAAGCGATAATGAATATACCTTCAATCATTTTGACTGTTAAGAAGGGTTCTTCTGGTGCTGACTTTTCCCTGCGTCACTCAGGACACTTATACATCTCAGTCTCCTCCTCGGTGTTGTTTGCATGCCAGATCTACCCGGAGAATTACAGGCTTTTGCAAAAAAGTGCTCATTAGTGTTTTCAAACTTTTTTTCACATCACCTGACGAGGGAGACCTTAAAGGCTGTAATGTCCTGTTTGCTAGAGCCAGCGCGGTTTGTTTCAATCGAATTTGATCTTTTTTCTTGGATAACATTCCCCCTTTTTCCCATAAACCATTGTGCGTCTCTTGACATCGTTAAAGTAAGGGCCATCCCAAAATTTTATTTTTATTTTTGGGCAGCATTTTTGGGAAACTTGGCCATCTGGAATACTATGTCACTGGGGGTATTGAGTCCAAGAACCCAGTCAAAAGCTGTATATTTTATTAAAAACGTCTCCCTTACAGCTTCTGGAGAAACTATTGGGGTCCCCACCGTCATCTTCGCTGGTGTTTTATTTATTGGTTGCATGGACACACAGCTGTGCCTCGTGTGCACCGGCGATGCCGGCGTCGCAGAATGGAAGTCATCTGTGCCGGCCGTGTAACGAGACGACAGGATGTGTTTGAAATGCGTGAGGCCGGACCGTGTCTCCCTAACGCGCTCTGTCGTAGCCAGCCGGCCCCGTTCGAAAGAGGAGCCTAGACATTTTTGCAATTTGCGTGATGCGTGTTTGGTGGATTCACTCCCTTATTTGAAACAGTTGTTTTGAGCCGATTTTTTGGATAAAGGTGGGGAAGTGTTTTGGACTGTCTGTCTGCCAGCTCCGCGTAAATCAGCGGCCGTCGACCTGGCTCGTCACGGAGCAGCTGCGTGAAAAACTGCTTTGTTTATGCCGTTCGGTAAATTTCCTACCAGGCTGAGCTGTGATGCGAGAGCGATTAGAAATGTGGCTGCGATGACTAACGCACCTTAGAAACGTTGAAGCAATTAACTAATTGCTCTTGTGGCCATGTAGCGGACCTCCAATCCTGGATGTTTTCCCTCGCTGCTGATGTCACAGCCTTTATCGACCTCAGCCATATTGTTTCTACATAGTCTGCGTGTTCCCATTTACTTTAGCTAGCTTTCAGTTGAGTCCTGCCAGCATATAAGAAGAATTAATGACATTGATTGAAGTCCTTAATAAGCATCTTGAAGTCTTGATGATAATGATTTTTGATTGGCATGGAAATGACAGTAAAACAGAACCTCCTCTTACAAAAAAGAAATGTCTTTTTTATTCTGTTTTTATTTATTATATTCAGTTTGTATGCTGTTTCATTTTTTTTTAATTTTGCTGCTCTATTTTGTACTGTCCACTTTCTGCCGTGACAATGAGAATTTCCCACTTGTCTTATCTTATCTCCTCTAAATTAGTGAGGTCTAACTGGTCATCGTGTTTAATTGCAGGTGCAAAATATCTACACCGTCGAGCAGCTGTGATTTATGTTAGTCTGGTTTAGTCAGCACTGTTAATGCAAGCAGTCACCGCACTGTATATGGTCACCTTGATTTTATCGTAAAAAGCTTTGATGATGACGATAGTAGATGACGATAATAGTGCTTATTATAATAACGGCAAGCTGTCCGCGAGTGGAGCGGCGCTGCCTGGGATGGGCTCCAGGCCTGCTGTGACCCTCTACTGGATAAGCAGTTGGAAGGTGCATGGGTGAACAGTTAATAGTAACCTCAACAGGAATAACTGTTAAAGTAATGAGTGGACTTTGATGTATATGCCAGGAATTCACAGCATACTTTACTGATCTATTGCAAAGGAATGGGAAGGGTTCCTGCTACTAGCCATGGAGAAGAACTATGAACAGGTTTCTGCTTCAGCCACAGTATCTGCACTTCTACTCAATGGCAGCTTAGCCCGCAGAGAGCTTGGGTGGCTTTACATGCAAAGTGGATCTTCAAAGTGAGGCTTGTAGAGATGCCCCCTGGCACTTACCTCTGACTCTCAAACTTTCAGCTTTGACTCAGTGACACTTATTCTGATTCCCAGACTCTTAGCTCTGATTCAGTGACACTCAGCTTTGACTCAGTGACACTTAGCTCCCATTCCCTGACTCTTAGCTCTGATTCAGTGACACTCAGCTTTGACTCAGTGACCCTTAGCACTTATTTACAGATTCTCGGCGCTGACTCCATGACCCCTTTCCTCTGACTCCTTGACTTTCAGCTCTGACTCCCTGGCTCTCGCTGTAACCAGTACTATTTATTAATAAAGCATCTTGCAGAGGTTATTTCCACCATTTTCAACGTCCCTCCCCTTCACATATGGCTAGTATAAGAAATGCATTCAAATTAATGCCAAACCGATGAAATTTTGATAAACAAAAGTAAAAAAAAACATGGAAAAATGCAATAACAAACACAAGCAGGCATTGCCAAATTACCACCGAAATTTGACACGATAAACTTTTAATAGAGTCAGTTTCTGAAACTTCCAGCCAGCGGGTCTAGGAACGAGGGACCGGCCAAACAAAATATCACGTTCCTCAAATGAACTTTTACAGACCTGTAGCATTTCGCCTTGACTTACAAGGAGCACAGCAAAGATGTGTTTTTTTTAGGCTTTTTTCCTATGCTTTCTTTTTCTTTTTGGAAAGCTCAACAATCACTGGAACACTGAAGTGTAAATAGTTTTAAAGTATCTAATAAGATTTTTAAGAGGGAATGTGGCTCTGGGTCTTGTATTGTCTTCGATCCAGAATATGTGCTTTAAATCCGGACATGCCCACTGGCTGACTGTGTGACCCCAGCGAAGGTCAGCACCTTACATCACCTGGAAATGCCTTACTGGATTCTGGTGCCGAGATACCTGTCTTAGTTTCCCCCTTGTTATTAAGGTCATGTTTTGTAATTCCCACACAGAGTTTTTATTTTATGTTTTTTGGAGAAAAGTTGCGGGTTCTACTTTAAGTATAGAAACTGTTGTTTTTGTTTTTTTCATAAATGCCTGTTCAGTTTTAGTGAATGATCTCATGGAAAAGGTGCCATTTAAAGCCTGACGTTTTGGAAGAGTCAGACAGCACTAGAAGAAGGTGAATCGCTTTGGTGAGACGCTGGGAAACTTTCTTGCACGCTTCCAACGAGTGCAGATGCACTAAGTTCACTTTCAGCGAAAGGGATTTTCCATCCGGCTAAAAAAAAAAAGAGAGAAAAAGAACGACCCTTGATATATGAGCCGGACATGCAGAAACATTCAGGCTCGGTTGTCCGCGAAGAGGAGACCTTCGAGGGCCGCCATTTTTGGGGGAGTCGAGTTGGGTCTGCATTTCTCAGGGAAGGTCGCTCGGAATTTAATTGCACGCCGGCGGTTCCTCCATGCTCTGCACTGGCTCATTTTCTCTGAGAAAATCTTTGTTTGTTTCATTAGGTTTGGCAAGCCGATGTGGCCCCGGGCCTCTCCCCTCGCCGGCCATTCAGCCGTGTTTGACGGCGACATTAAAAGGGGCTTTGTCGCAAAGCAACGGCCACTGCGCAGCAGAAAAATCTCCATTTCCGCCCGATCCCGCCTTGTTTTCCCGCGAGTAATGATGTGCGTAATTGGCAGCGCCCTCAAGCAGTGGTGTGTACCGAGAGTTCATAAACCGCTATTAAGGGTCCGGCTTTAAGCTGTAGGTACAGATGGCGGTCCGAAGTACATCTGTCTCCCCAAGTTGACCCGTTGAAGTTCTAATGAAGTCTTAGACTCCTAATGAACCTCACACGGTTCCTTAGAAACAAGACCGCGAAGAGTTGGACTTCAAAGGCGGGGTGAGGTAATATTGAGATGTTAGTTTATTACCCCCAATTTTCTGTTATATATAAAAATATATTGTGATAAGTGGCAAAAAACACACACACTGTAATATAAAGTTACTTCATTATTTGTGTGGCATGCTTTGCATGGCCTGCAATTTGGCCATTTTTGATTAGTATAATTCAAAAATGCCGGTACAGTAATTACAAGTGTAATTACATATCTGTACCCCTCCCCTTCCCACACACAAGCACTCAGAATATTGGGGATGCTCAGATGTAATGTGATTTTCTCTTCAGTGATGTGCAGTAATTGGGCACTTAGACATCATCATATGTTTATGCTTTGCACTGTGGGCTTCGGCCTGGCTTAGAATGAATGATCTGTGTGTGTTTCAGGTGATGCTGGGCTGGGGTGGGGGGGGGGGGCACAAGCTTGCAGTTTTAATAGCTTCTACTGTTTGGTGCTCGCTTGCTGTGCACCGTGGACTGCCGATACATGCGTTAGTTAAAATGCTAATGCAGGCGGATTGGATATAAACGACTGCTGGTATTAGCATTATTAGCAGTATTAGCATTTGGGGTCCGTCGCCTCAGAGGAGAAACGCTTTTTGTTGTTTACTTTCAGGCCGAGGCGGCTGCCCTGGGTATTTCTACTGTTATCTAAATAACATCAGTCTGTGGTTCTGCTTCGGAGAGGAAAGTAACAAGGGACGAGGGAGGTGTAGAGCACTCACGGGGGTGGACCCTTGGGCCCGGAGCGTATCGACACGAGTATGGGCCGGCTGGCCTTAGGGTGGGCCTCTTGGGTAATCCCAGCTTTAGGAGTAGGAATGCCGCATCATAAAATGCTCTCTATGTTGACTGGAAGCACACATTTCCTGGCCTGAAATTCATTTCCCTGCTCCTGGCAGAGAAATTGTTGTGTACATGTCTGCTATTATGGCTGATGTGTGCTGGCAAAACAGTGCATAATCAAAACAAAACCCCTGTTGTAACATATACAGTTTATCTGGAAAGGGATGAGTAACTGCATTGATGTATGTGCCTTTGAAATAAATGAAATCAAACTGGAGTATCGGCAGAAGGAGCTCAGGCCGTTGACCCCTGAAGTACCCTAAGGTGACCGTTGGCTGGATTATGTAAATGCAGGCATGCCTGAGTGTGCACGTGTGTGTGTGCACGTGTGTGTGTGTTTGTTTGCTGTTTGTTTGCTGATTGTTCATTTGCTGCTTCAGTGATGGTCACGATTGGCAAGAGTCAATGGGGTAGTTCCAGCAAAGGCAGAAATGCAAACGTGTGTTTGTGTGTGAGCAGTTTGCTGCCTGCACACATTTTAAAGGGGTTCTGAATGGAAAGGGGTTGGGGGGGGAGGGGGGGTTGAATACAGCTTAGGCACTTAAGAGAGCTATTTCCTTTTGGCAAAAACTGGAAAAGAAAACAAAAGGGGAATCAAAACATTTGACCACTCGCTGGTCGTGTGAGTCCATGAGGCCGATCAGTTCATTGTAGTTTAGCAGACGGCCAAACGGTTTGTTTACCGTCCCTGTGCAGGCTGAGGGTTTTGCCCCGGGGTTTCGCTCACACATACATACACGCACACGCACACAGACGCGCATGCTGTGAGGACTCGGCGCTCCCCAGCTCCAGATGTGCTCACTGTAACCGGACCTCGTCATCCCTGTGGAATTCAGAGCTGAGCCGCACAGCACAGGGGCTACGATGAAATGTCACTACAGTTCTTGGATTTTTCGAGGTGGGGGGGGTGGGGGTGGCGTAGTGAACATGGGAGAGACTCAGATGAAAAGCCCCCTTGGTTTACTTCTCATTGATACATTGCACTGCGCACCCAGATGTGCTGGGCTGGTAGGAGCGTGGCATTCTGGGAGTGTAGCCTACCTATGGAAACAGATTTTCCACCACGGTTGTGCATGGCAGCAGCCGGGACTCTAGGCAAGCTGTACAGATTTCCACCCGTAGTCTTTCCATGACAAAATGGTGTCACCTGTCACCAGCAGAGAGCACCCCGCCATTGATCACAGCAATCAGAACATACATTTTGTTTCATATCCAATAATGCTGTCTTTATTTCTTTATTTTGTCTGAATATTCTGCTAGCATAGTACATTTTAATAGTAGAGGTTTAAAAGGTATCGGACACAGCATCCAGTTTCACTGTTCATTTGCTCAGATCAGGACCGATGTCTTGAATGTGTCACATATTTCTGCATAGAGTGTTGTGTAAACTTATAAAGATTTCAGAAACTTGCTTTGTCCATGCGATACGTTTTAAAGAAAATTTCTCAGGACTTGGTGAGTTATGGAAATTCAGTGAAGGTTCTGCATTGGATTATATGAGGAGTGAGTGAGTTTTGGGTCCCGATCCTGTAACACATGAGGAGGAAGCCTGACTGGGGGTCATTGGGGGTCTCATCTCATAAATTAAAAAATGGAAAGAGCTTTGAAAAATTTGCCCTCTAAATTACTGCCTAATAATGACAAGTATGTCCACTGAGTCGTTACTAGACAATACAACAGTTTTAAAACACATTTTACAAAATGTGAGAAGTTCCCTTTTCATTGCCTGCTTCCATCAAACATCAAACTGAGAAAGTCTACAAATTAGGAGAGTATGGTAAAATTTTGAAGCACTCTTATAAGCAGTACTGGGACAAGAGAGTGAGGGGAAAAAATTCCTACAAATTACTGGCATAATCCTCGAGTACACAGAACTGGGCTGGCCAGTCGCTGGGTAAGAGCAGGTTGGACAGAAACGGGGGGGAGTCACCTGGGGGCTCTCGATTTCATTGGCTGGAGCTGTCATGGCGTGGCCATCACCTGTTCTGTGTTAGTAAACAGGTCATGACATCACAGCCATCTGAAATGTATTGTCTGGATTGAGGCCAGAAATTTCTCTGCATTACTTTGCTTCAGACTATGGGATGTTTCTTTCAAAGAGGACAATCTGATAGCAGGAATGGAGGTAACTATAAAAGCTAAAGAGTCGTGATATAAGCTGGGCATGTAGCTGTGAGCTAAATGTACATACTGGCCCCTTCGACATGCTCAGAACAATTACTGTACCTGCGTCAGATATGAGTACCTGAAGGGCACCGATTTGAAATGAAGAGGATTGCCGGACTTCCTGCAGTCTATCGACTGCTGAGCCGAGGCAGCTCATCGCACAACAGACAGACACGTTTACGCTGCCGAATTCTACCTACTTGTACCCCTTACTGCATTTCTTTCATACCCTTTCTGGGGATATGGATATTAAGAGTGGTCACATGACTAAATAGTTTATATGTGCTTTCCACATAGACGTTAGCCCCCGGCTTTCTGCAGTTGATTTTGCTCATATTACTTCCATGTATTTTTTTTCTCTCTGGAAACGAGAAAATCTTGAATGAAATGCCGTGAAAGCGCATTACTGTCAGGGAGTGGCCCTTTTCGATTCCGTCAGTACGACAAAATATTTGCCTAATTACTTTGCCAGCTACCAGGGTAAGTCAGCTGACTGTCTTTGAACCATAAACACCAAAATGCCCCCCCCCCCCCCCCGGAATTGTCATAAGAGCAACACATCACAGAAAATGACGAGTCTTGCAAGGAATATGACTGTAGAGCAGATCATGATTCATTCCGACTCGGCAGAAGGGAGTTTTGAGGACAGCGGTTTTAGGGATCGGTATTTTTGGACATGATTTGGATCTTTTTTTTTTAATGCTTGTGTGTTTGAGTGTTTATATTCTGTTATACAGGAATGTATTTCAGAAGGTTAGTTTATGTACTTAGAATTTTATTAACTTTATATGCTTTCAATCCTGCCTTAAACGTATGTGCAAATGGGGTACAAGAAAGATTCCCCCCCCCGACCAGAGAAGTTGTACGAAATTCCCCCAATCATACTGCCTAAACAGGGAAAATCAGAAAAGGAAGGTCGTAGCCCCATTGCTAATGATTTCTCAATCAAAGTTAATAAATGAACGGCAAGGTGAGAGTGTCACAGGGAATCCCACAGCATGTGACGCTCACATTCTCCTCGGTCCAGCCGTAAAACAGAAACGCTCCCTCCTGAATCTCCTTTTTCCTTACGGATCTTGCGGGGGGACGGGGAGTATGTGAAGCGACCAGCCAACTTTTAGTCGTTATTCTTTTGTCGTGTTATGTTAACGCTCCACCGTTTGCGGGCCGAAGCGTTTGATGCTATCGCCATGCGACAACGTGAAGTGCAAATGAATTTTAACCGTGTTCTGAAGTAACACACGGAGCAGATGTTCGAGTTTTTTGTTATTATGCTAAGCTGTTATTTATCATCTGCTCCTGATTTAAAACCAGCCCCACTGAGCGTGTGAGAGTTTTCTTTCGTTCTTTCTCTCTTTTTTCCGTGTCACATGGAGTGGAGAAACAGTTTGATTTTTACTCAAAATGGCTCTCGCTGCACACTCAAATCGCAGCGGGTAACTCAAACAGTGCCACTCTCCTTCCCTGCTCCACAGGTAATTATCCACAAAACACTGAATAAAGAACATCAGAACTTATTTAAAGGGGACAAGCAGCTTAGATGTGCCAAGGTAATATATGATAATACCAGTAATTGCCAGTAATCGTCCATCCATGCATTTTCAGTAACTGCTTGTTATATTCATGGTCGCCAGGGGGGTCTGGAACCTATGGGCACAAGGCAGGGAACAACCCAGGATGAGGTGCCGACCCATTGCAGGGCACACACACCATTCACTCCCATGTACAGGCAATTTGGCAACTCCGGTTCGTCTCAGCGTGTCTTAAGACTACAGGAGGAAACCAGCACCTAAAGGAAACCCCAAGATAACATGCAAACTCCACAAACAGGAAAAATGAACAGAGATTCGAACCCAGGTCCCAGAGGAGTGAAGCAACAATGCTAGCCGCTGCACAGTAACCGTAATTGAGGTAAACAATAATTAATTGTTCCTGGGTCTCTTCACCTTTGAAATGCGCAGGGTCCCCGGCGCTGAGTGGCACCGGCACGGTCGTGGTCCAGGTGGAGGACGATAACGACAACGTGCCCGTGTTCGCGGCCACCTCCCTCCACACCTCAGTGCCCGAGGATGCACCCACTGGCACCGACGTCCTGCTGGTCAACGGCTCTGACGCAGATGCCGGCCTCAATGGCGTGATCAGGTTAGTGTGGGGGTCCCCGGTCAAGGTGGGGGCTCCTGGTCAGAGATGGCCCACATCCTCCCCCCCCCCCCCCAAACACACCAAGCCACAGGAAACAAAGTAACAGCATGGTAACTGTAGTAATGAGGACGCTGATCAGTAGTGACAGAATTAGACATGCCAAACATGGGTTGACTGGGCCTTAAACAAGTTAAAGGGATATCAGTTATTAAGTACTATTGTCAGTGGGTTTAAAAGATGCTTGTTTGCTTTTTTGAGATACTTAGCAGTAAAACTTGCTTGTATGTAGGGTCTTGCTGCATTTAATTTAATAGCTATTATTACTAATGCAGTGTGGGGGAAATACCTTTGTCAAAATGGCATGTGCACTATTAGCATACAGACCCATGTCAGTCAGAAGAAGTTTACTTCTGCGTTTTGGTAGAAAATTCTGCAAAAACAGCTTGAAACCTGATACTTTTTTGTAACCAGAAAGTATGACTTTTCGGTCATAAAGAACTCTGGGATCGGTCCAGCACTTAACTATAGTACAGGAACATTTGTGTTTAAATGCCTCTGCTCACTGGAATAAAAACAAACCGCTGAGATGCAAACTGAGTGATATACTAAAATAAAGTTTAAAGACTTTTTTATGGATTGCTTAAAAAAGCTAAATCTATGTAAAGATGCAATAAGAGCAATGTGTCTTGTTCTGTTGCAAGTAAGCCTCCAAATTCATAATGGCTTCCAACAGTGCCCTCCGCAGGATATAATTGGCATTACCGGGTGATCAAAAGCCTATATCTTCATCTGTCCATCTTTCAACCCTTTTTCCTGCTCAGGGTGATGGAGGAAATACTCATTGTATTTTTAGTTGAATGCTTTAAAGAGACTTTTAAATAAACATTCATTTGTTTACGAAATACAATTCAGTAAATTAGCTAATGGGTGTGATTTTATGTGTCCATTAGTTACAGTCTCACAGGGGGAGATGGGCAGTTTTCCATCAACCCCGCTACAGGGCAGATCATCAGCAGCTCCCTCCTGGACCGGGAGAGCAGGGCTAGCTATGAGCTGCTGGTGGTGGCATCCGACAGCGGGCAGCCGCTGGGCCTGTCCAGTTCAGCCACGGTGTCGGTGCTGGTTTTGGACGTGAACGACAACCCCCCGCGCTTCCACCACCACCCCTACGTCACCCACGTCCCAGCCTCCACCTCAGCAGGTAGCCTTTCACTCGCGTAGCTTTCTGAAGATGGCTCAGATGCAGGGAGAAGTTACGTGCTCCATACTGACAATCCACGATGTTGTTTTTAATTTTTTTTATCGTGCTCAGGATCCCTGGTCTTTGCAGTGACGGTGACGGACGAGGACGCCGGACACAACGCTCAGCTTCATTACTCTCTAACTGGCAGGAATTCAGAAAAGTTCAAGATCGACCCCGTGAGGGGGGCCATCACAGCCAACGAGAAGCTAACAGGCAGCTCTGAAGTGACCCTCACCGTCCGAGTGAAGGACGGCGGAGCCCCCCCCAAGGCCGACTCCACCACAGTGACCGTCCGATTTGTGGCCGGGGCGGACTTCCCCATCATCCTGATGGAGCAGACTAGCTTCACCTTCCCTGAAAGCCAAGCAATGGACACTCTGGTCACCACAGTCTCCGGCTCCTCTCCCAGAGGGGGAGCGTTATCATTCTACATCGCCAGTGGAAACCTGGATGGCGCATTTCACGTGGACCAGCAAACAGGAGAGCTTTCCATCAGGAAGGGTCTCGATTATGAAAATATACAGAAGTATGTGCTTTGGATTGAAGCCAGAGACCAAGGCTTTCCTCCCTATTCGTCCTACAAAAATGTGGAAATAAATGTACTAGATGTCAACGACAACCATCCTGCTTTCGGACAGGAGCCATTCCAGGCCGAGATCTTAGAAAACCTCTCTTCGCAGAGGGTGCTCATGGTGTCGGCCATCGATCGGGACAGCGGTCCCAATGGACAGCTGGAGTACACCATCATCGACGGGAACAAGGACAACAGCTTCAGCATTAACCGGGCAACCGGCGAGATTCGAACCACGAGGCCCCTCGACAGAGAGAAAGTTGCACAATACGAACTTAGAATCAAAGCAACAGACCGAGGCATTCCACCAAAAAGCACATCTGCGAGAGTTCAGATTGATGTCCTGGATGTGAATGACAATGCCCCCAGATTCTCCCAGATTTTCAGCACCATGGTGTCTGAGAATGCCCCTATTGGCTTCACCGTGACCCAGGTCACGACTTCTGATGAGGATGCTGGCATTAACGCCATAAGTCACTATTCCATCACGGACACGAGTCTTCCCTTTGGGATAAATCCCGACACGGGTGATATAACGATCAGCAGACCCCTGAACAGAGAAGACACAGACCGCTACATTGTCAGGGTCTCTGCCCATGATTCGGGCTGGACTGTTAGCACAGACGTGACCATATTTGTAACAGATGTGAATGACAACGCTCCCCGCTTCAGTCGCCCATCTTACTATCTTGACTACCCTGAGCTCACTGAGGTCGGGTCTATTGTCACCCGTGTCTCAGCGACAGACCCAGATGAGGGCTTCAACGGCCAGATATTTTACTTCATAAGGTCACAGTCAGAATTTTTCCGAATCAACTCTACCTCAGGTGAGATCTTTATCAAGCAGCAGTTAAGGTATCAGAACTCCAGTGGACACAGTAATATCAACATCAACCGTCACAGTTTCATCGTCACTGCATCAGATAGAGGGACAAAACCCCTCATGAGCGAAACCACCGTCATTGTAAATGTAGTGGATAGCAACGATAATCCACCACAATTCGAATCATCTAGCTATTTCACCCCTGTCACAAAAAGCGTCAAAGTGGGCACAAAGCTTATTAGGCTTGTGGCTGTCGACAAAAAAGATTTTGGGCTAAACTCCGAAGTTGAGTATTTAATATCGGGTGGGAACAGCTCAAGTAGGTTTCGTCTGGATAAACATTCAGGCTGGTTGACTGTGGCCACCTCTCTTACCCCAGAAATGAATAAAGTTTTCCTAATTGATGTTATGGCTAAAGACAAAGGGAATCCTCCGCTGTCATCAAAAGCCACAGTGCGGGTTGCGGTGACAGAGGAGAACCACCACACACCAGAATTCTCGCAGAACCACATCACTGCCACGGTACCAGAGAGCCTAAGTATAGGCACAGCCATTAGAACACTTTCAGCAAGGGATAAGGACAAGGAGATGAATGGGTTCATTACCTATAACATTACCTCAGGCAATGAGGCAGGCCTCTTTGCTCTCAACAGTAAGACAGGGGCCTTGACCCTGGCACAGTCATTAGACTACGAAGAAAAACAAACTCATGAACTCAGAGTAACAGGCACGGATGGAGGCTGGATTGCCAAGACCGGTTACATCACTGTCACAATCCACGTAACCGACATAAACGACAACCCTCCCATTTTCAAGCCGGATGAGAACTTTCCAATCGTACAGGAGAACGTCCCCAGTGGCACCGTCGTGGTGCGGATGAATGCAACAGACAGAGACTCGGGGCCAAATGCCGTCATTGCATACGTGATCCAGTCCTCGGACAGCGACCTATTTGGCATCAATCCCAACACAGGCGTCATTACCACACAGGGCTTTCTGGATTACGAGGCCAAGCAGACTTACCACCTAACCGTCAAGGCCTTTAATGTCCCGGACGAGGATCGTTGCAGTTTCGCCAACGTCAACATTCAGCTGGTCGGGGCCAACGAGTACGTGCCTCGATTCGTCTCCAAGCAGTACTACTTCGAGGTCTCGGAGGCTGCCCCCAAGGGCACAGTTGTGGGTGAGGTGTTTGCAAGTGACCGTGACCTTGGGGTGGATGGGGAGGTGCACTATCTCATTTTTGGGAGAAGCAGAAGGAAGGGCTTTGGCATTAATAAGAAGACGGGACAGGTATACGTCACGGGCTCTCTGGACCGTGAGAAAGAGGAAAAGATCTCCCTACGGGTGCTAGCAAAGAATGCTGGGAGCATCAGAGGAGCAGATATCGACGAGGTCTTTGTGAACATTACTATTCTGGATGCCAACGACCCTCCTGTCTTTTCACTGGAGCTGTATGATGTTCAGGTGAGCGAGGGCCTTTCACCTGGCAGTCTGGTTACTTTTGTCAGTGCTGAAGATTCGGACTCTGTCCCCAGCTGGAGCAGGTTCTCTTATTCCATAGCCACCGATAATGAAAACAATGCCTTTACAATTAATCCTCAGACGGGTCAGGTTTCAGTGGCTGCTGAGCTAGACAGGGAGTCCACACCTGTTTACAATCTGACCCTGCAAGCAATTGATACGGGGTCACCATCTGCCACTGGAAGTGCCACCCTGATTGTGACCTTAGAAGACATCAATGACAACGGTCCCACCCTGGTGACAACCAGAGGGCAGGTGATGGAAAACCAGCATGCAGGATCACCCGTCATGACCTTGAGCTCCATTGACCCTGATCTGCCCCCCAACCAGGGCCCCTTCACATACAGCTTGCTCAGCAGCAGCTCAGCCACCAGCTACTTTAGTCTGAGTTCTTCTGGAGTACTGACAACCAGTAGGGAAATTGACAGGGAGCAGATAAGTGACTTCTACCTTAGTGTGGTGATACGAGACTCAGGTGTTCCCCAGATGTCCTCAACGGGAACAGTCCACATTCAGATCAATGACCAAAACGATAATCCCTCTGAGCCCCGAATGGTGGAGATCTACGTCCATTACTTTGGTAACCTGTTCCCCGGTGGGCCCCTAGGCAGCGTGAGACCCCAGGACCCAGACGTGCAGGACGCGTTCCGCTGCTCCCTCACCTCCACCGTGCCCAGCCTCTTCAGCATCACTCCAGGAACTTGTGACCTCAGTTCCCACACCCGTTCCACTGACGGTACATTTGACTTTTCCGTGCGCAGCAACGATGGGCTTCACGGTGCCGTCGACAGCAAAATCCGAGTTTTCTTCACGGGCTTCACCAACGCCACAATCGACAACAGCATCCTGATCCGCCTCCACGTCGAGGGGGTGAGGGACTTCCTTACCAATCACTACCTGAGCTTCCTTCGAATCGCCAACTCACAGCTGGCTGGACTTGGCACTGGCGTTCAGCTCTATGGGACCTTTGAGCTGAACAACCAAACCTTTCTAATGGCCGCCGTGAGACGGGGCTACGGGCAGTATGTGAATCCCAGTGGGGTCGCCACTTTCTTTGAGAGCATCAAGGACATTCTCCATCGGCAGAGCGGTGCCCGGATTGACGTGGTGGATGACGAACCCTGTACCCAGAATCCTTGTCAGAACGGGGGCAACTGCAGGAGACGCCTTGGCGTGGGGCCTGAGGTGAAGACCGAGGAAAGCATGCCTGTCATCCTGGTGTCAAACCGGCCTCTGCAACCGTACGCCTGTAGCTGCCTGCCGGGTTACACAGGGGCTCTGTGTGAGGCAGACATGGATGAGTGTCTGCCGGCTCCCTGCCACAACGGCGGCACCTGCCACAACCTGGTGGGCGGCTTCTCCTGCACCTGTCCAGAGGGCTTCACCGGCATGGCCTGCGAACGGGATGTCAACGAGTGCCTGTCCAACCCCTGCAAGAATGGGGCGCTCTGCCAGAACTTCCCCGGGGGCTTTAACTGTCTCTGCAAGTCTGGATTCACAGGTACGATTCCCTAGCATGGTGTTACAGTGGGCTTTGCAAGAGATGCAGGCACAGCTGTTAGCAACCCTAGTATTTGCACACGACTCCTGTTTTAGTCCAACAAAAATATTTGCTTCCAGGTGATTACAGTTTCAACCACAGAAAACCAGTTAGAATTCCAAAAGAAGGGGTTTATGCTCAGGTTGACGCACTGGGAGGTATCAGCTTGTCGTATTTCTTTTAATTTATTGTAAATTATGCAAAGAACAACCCAAATAAGGGCTTATTAATAGTTCAGCAGTCTTGTATTTCATAACTGAAATACTCCTTCCCATGTCCTAACTTAGTGTAATACATTTTTGTTCCTGGATTTATTTTTGAATTGCGTATGTTTATGCATTGTGCTGAGCTGATTAACGGCAGTGTTATTTTATAGTGAGACAGTAAAGATGGATTTGAAATAATTATTATATTTGAGTAATCTTGTTTAGTCAGGTGCTGGTTGTATTTTATTGAGATGAACCCCTTCCACACACTGCTCTCTCCAGCATGAAACCTTCAGGTCATTATACCCCTTCAGTACCACGACCATTATAGACGACCACAAGACATTACTCTCTCCCTAAAGACAAATGGCCCTGCTTTCAAAATATACCTTTCGACTTACAGTAGTTTGTGCCTTTTTTTTACCGAACCCTTCATTTACCATTTTTCCAATCTGCTTCCAAGAGGAATGTCTCGCTATTAGGTTGCTTGTTTTATGCAGCAAAAATCAGAGCCTAAACGCTGTACAAATAAACCATCGAGCGTGTTGATCTCACAATCCCATCTGGACAGGCCATGCATCACCTTTCCAGTATTTTATCAAAGGGAGCTGTCTGTTATTCTTCGAAACCCGCTTGTGTTTTCATTACACAGGCTGGCTTTGTGGGTCTTCTACATCTCGTCAAAGACATCATTTATCTGATTTGCAGTCATGTGTTCAATGCTTATATATGTGTTACTGTAGGTTAGCTATGAATCCGCTCCATTTCACAAGGCGAAAGATTTAGAATCCTATGACTTTAAAATTGCGCTAGACCCATGAATGGCGGCAGGAACGAATGCCCTGATGAATTTTGGACACCTGCCGTGTGCTGCATGGTTACCCCTTCCCTGATTCATCCATCTTTGCATGTGTTGTCTTGTGAACCCAGGCAAAACGTGTGAGTCTGCCATCAATTACTGTGAGTGTAACCCTTGTTTTAATGGTGGCTCCTGTCAGAACGGCCTCGACGGATATTACTGTCATTGCCCATTTGGTAAGTGAATACTCAGCTAACATACCGCTGCTGGCCCTTCCAAAAGGCCCCTCTTGTCTCTTTAGTGTCAACAGTGATCTCTCCTAGCAACCCTGGAGTATATCGACATGTACCTTCATGTACCAAAGGAATAGATTCAGATACTGACCCAAAACGTATATAAAAAGGCAGCAGGATGCTGTTTAAATGTCTCTTGTATCGTAGCGCAATAAGGGGTTTAGGAAAGATATGTATACCAGGTACCTGTCCACCACTTTGAGTGTATGTGAAGCCATATCATATTTAGATTCTATCATTAATTGTGCCCATATTGTATTTATTTATTCCCATTTTATGTGAATCATGATGTACTGTATGATAATCAAGTCATAATAGGTAAATACATCATGAAATTATGTAGTACACAGGTGTAACGTTAAAACTCTTCTCATATTTTTCAAAATAATCATCTCCATTGAAATGTATATTGTTATATAAATGTTTTATATAAAAGAGTATATATTTTTTTCTAGGTGTCTTTGGAAAACACTGTGAACTGAACAGCTATGGATTTGAGGAGCTGTCATATATGGAGTTTCCCAGTTTGGATCCCAATAATAACTACATCTACATTAAGTTTGCCACCATAAAGAGCAATGCCCTTCTCCTTTACAACCATGACAACCAGACTGGAGAGAAAGCAGAGTTTCTGGCTCTTGAAATTCTTGAAGGACAGATGCAGTTCTCCTTTAACTTGGGAAGTGGGACCTATAAACTAAGGACCACAAAAAGTGTTTCAGATGGACAGTTCCATACAGTCGTCGCAAGAAGAGCTGGAATGGTGAGCGATGTCTCTTTTTCTCTTCACTCAAGACAATGCTGTGAGATACAGCCTTATTAAATGGTAGACTAGTAACATTTGTCATATTCCTCTGCAAGTGTCAAGGCTTTGAGATGTTAAATGGGATAGTTCATGCAGTAATGGGATTTCAAGTTGCGCATACCTACATGCACAGAATGTCCCTTTAGATTTCAGTTCGCAGTAGAAATCCCACTGGCTTCTTTGAAATGCTTAGGATTTTTTGGTTTTCTGGAAGCAGGGTGTAGAATCAGATACACTACTTCATTTGAAAAGGAGCTTGAAGCCCAAAACTTATAATTAAATTGCCCACACTGGTAGTTTTGCTTGTGGCTTTCATACTTTATAATTACTTTTGAAAACTCGGGCTGTTTGGATTTGCGTTAGAGGCTTGAAATGCTCCTGGTTCCTCCTTCGACCAGATTCCTCGCTCTTTGCTCAGACTTTGTTCTTCCCTTCCGTCGTTTTCTGAGCTGGAAAAAAAATGTAAAAAGCTTGTGAAGGATTTTATAGTGCAAGTCTCCGGTAGGACTCCAAATCTGTCATTCTTTACAGTGCAGCGGGATTTGGTAGGAAACTGGTAAAATCATTAAATTGTCAGCTGAGAGGGTTAGGGATTGTGCCCCCCACCACACCTCAACCAACTGAAATGTCCCCCCAAAGCTGGAAAGGTGAAATGAAAAGATAATAAGCATGTGACACTTTTCTGTATTGTCTATCCGTGGCCCCCCGCCACCGACCGCCAGCCCAGTGACCAGGTTTCTCCCAGAAGGCCTCATGGTGCATATGGCAAATGTCAAATCTGTTGGTTCTATGTTTTCATTTGGCCAAGCATGAAAACAATGTAAGCCACAGGGTTGTTTATTTGCAAAAAAAAATCCCCCCGCCCCCTATTTTTAGTTCAGACCCACAGCATCATTTTAGCTATTGGAGTCAAATAGTACCACCTATGGTGGGGGGGGGGGGGCACATTTCATAGCAAAAAGCTCTCCTGATATCGTTATCGGCGTCAGTGTTTATACTGCTGCCTGGCTGGAGGCCAAACAAAGACTCACTTCCCCTGTCCAATGGCTGTAAAGACCATTTTATATCAGCAAAAATGGGAAGTGTAACACCGGTTGCTCCCTTAATTGCTTCGTCAAACCATTGGTCCGGAGACACTGGAATTGCTTGTTAGCCTAGTTGGCCCCTTCAGTGGTTTGTCACGAAGATCTCAACGTTGCCCTTTCTACCCATTGCGTTCTTCATTTCTGAGCAAAACTTGTGTGTTTTGATGTTGCTCAGTTTTCATGATGTCCCATAACGAAAGAGAGTCGGCATTTTCCCCGCGTCCTTGGCCTGAGTTCACAGCATACTTCACGGTGATGCCATGTTTAGTGCTTTTGCCGTGAATCTGCACGCTTGGCTCAGATTGTGGTCTCCGTAGCTGAGCACATGTGGACTTGGCACTATGTACTGGGGCTGAATCATGCATGCTTGTGCGTTTATCAGTTTTTTGCTGTTGGGATTGTACAGGAGCAAGAGGCGGCGAACTCTTACAGGCGCTAAGGATGGAGGCGTGTTTTGACATTTTGAACACGTTTCTGCTGTCGACTGCCTCTTATGGCCCGTGGTCTGGTCAAACGGTCATTAATGTACTGTTGACTGCAAATTTCATCACAGTCTTCAATTACGATTAGATTAGTAAACATTTAAATACATTATACATATATAGATGCTTGGTGTAACTGCAAATCTCCTTAGTTCCGTCTTTTTCCGTGATATTTTGTACTCATTTTTAGAACTTGAGATGGGACATTTTTATTTTTGCCACAGCAAAAATCACTGATAATGGCACAAAATAAAAAACAACTTTGTTTTCCTCAATGGAGTTGCCTTTTTACCGATATTCTGGATATTTCTGGTCATCACATCATGCCTGTTTTCGCTCCAGGGTTTCACTTTAAAATGATCCATTATGTGTCAAGTAAATGCTAGAAACATGTTTTTCACAAGGATTTCAAGGAGCAGCTTGAGTTTGCATCTGAAATACGGTGATTGAGCAGGTGAGGCCTTGGAAAAAGGAGAGCTTTGGAATTGATGGTATACTCTATCGTTTTTACTGGGAAATTACTTACAGCTGCTATTTGAAACATTTTCGTAGACCCTGAACTCAAACTCACCCCTGCTCAAAGTCTTTGTTAATCTTTTGATTCCTTGTCCCTCGATTTCCGACAATGATTACATAATAGCAGTGTGCTTAATTTAAATGAACTTCATTGACTCATGGCTCTGATGTCACAGTACTGTAGGCGTCAGAGCATGTGAGCGGAGCATGAGTGAGGAGCGGAGCGGCCGAATTTAGTCGGAGTGCGGAGCGGTTTTTAAATTAGGACTGGAGCGGTCGCTCTGTCTCGCTCCGTCTCGCTCCAATTTCGCTCCGATACCGCTCACACTACGATTCTGAGGCGTGTCCAAATTAGGGATGCTCATATTAACCGTTAACCGACCGAATGAATTTTGACCGATTATTACTATCGGTTAAACGGTTTAA
>JABFDZ020000016.1:7572438-7584558 GCA_019775955.2 Pollimyrus isidori
CCCCCCCCCCCCCCCCCCCCCGTGTCTGATTTATGTCTCAGCCTAAATCAGTAAAGCCTGCAAATTCAGAACGCACTTACATTGGCATGGCTGTCAGGTTGTCTGGTATAATGGTGAGCGGGAGTGAGTAATGATGTTACATATTCCAGTGCTTTGTCACTGCCCTCGTTCAAATATGCTCTGAACACCACCAGTGATACCGAATACCGGTTCGCTTTGTTCACCATCGCAGGGGGCATCATCCCTTCCACATGTATAGAGTCATGCTACGCGTTTGGGCCAGACCCGTTTGCCAAGCGCAATAAAATTACAAGCCACCGTTGCCGTGCGGCCAAAGCAGATGCAGGCGCAATAGGGGAAGCCTGGAGGACCGGCGTTAAGTCTTTCTCAGATTTTCCACGCATATTTTTTTTTTCGCGATGCGTGTATTTGGACGTCTTGAATGCATTTAACAAAGGGTGCGAGTCGGCGATAACCTGAACGATGGGGCCCATATTTTATGGCGCTCGACTTTCCGTCCAGGATTTCTGCAGTCGAGGTGACATCATAATCTTGATTTGCAGAGCATTTAAGGTGCTGCTTGTAAGCGGCTACTGCCGCGAATCTGGGCAAAGGCTCGCGTCATATAAATTTTTACTGTCTTTGCTACGTAAGAAAAAATTAAGAATGAGCCTGATGTGGCGTCAGAGGCCCAACGAAGTCACACCAAATCGCTGATGGTAGGGATCCTCGCTGGATCTCCTCTTCCCACACAAATGGATCTTCAGCCCATGAGAGTTTTTCCTCCTGATGAATTCGTTCCTTGGGAAATTATATTAAGCCCCAGTGGCTGCCAAATGTCTTCTGCCTGCATTCATCTGTATTAGGTCAAGTTGGAAAGCTCTGTGTGTCTGTACTGCTGCCCTATAATGTGCCTGTATGGATCTATGCTTCATTTTCACTTCCCTTTTCCACCTCTGAAGGTCTGAGCATGCATCCATCTTGGCCTCTGGTTAACCAGCATTTATTTATTTATTTTTTGGTTAATGGCAAGTCCTGTTTTCCAGCATTTTTCTCTGGCGAAGCATATTTAAGGCAAAAATTAGGCGACTCATTTTCGTATTTTCCAGTGTCCCACTGAGATTTGAGGTAGGCAGACAGCTTGGCTTTTTCCTTTCACAAACGCTTGAGATTACAAGCACATTTTACACAAATTACAGTGCCTGAATGGTGAAATTTCACTTTTTAAAATTTTAGCAGTTAAAAATCAGAATGCTCATATTTCATGCAATACTGTATGCTTGGGTAGTACCTATATAAAGTAATATGCATTTATTTTAAAGGATTTAAAACATTGTGGATTCCTACAACTGACGTAAGTGAAGGATATGTTATACCCATTTTACACATATTACTCTGGAGATTATCCTTCTCATGAACTCTAAAGGCCCCAAAGACAACAGTCAAACTCTATACAGACATGGCCGTACAACCATTAAAGCAACTCAACCTGCAACAGTACAGTATCGTCGTTAACTGTTAGCCTAGCATGAAGTGCTCAAGGATCGGACATGTTCAGGTAGGGGTGCTGCTCACCACATCACAGAAGTGGAAAAGTAAATACTTCCATATCCACAGAATGTGGGGAGAACTTGCAAATTCCACACACCAAGGAAAGATGGGATTCAAACACCAAGCCCTGGAGATGTGAGGGAACAGGGCTGTCCACTGAGCCCCTGTGCTATATTGTAATATTGATTTTACTTATTTATACATCCATTTATTGATTACGTTTATTTATACACATCTTGCACTATAACTGCATAGGCCCATGTGGCTTCTGTTGACAATGAGCTTCTGCTGTTCTTATTCTTCTGGCTCAGTGCTTCAGATCATTATGATAACATTTTCACAGAGAAACATATTTTTAAGGACAAAAAAACTGTGCATGTATCCTTAGCACTTATGTAAGTCACACTTATGTAAGTCGCCCTGGCTAATGCTGTAAATGTAAATGTAAGAAGTTTGAACTAGGGGACAACACCCAGACAGTGTTAAAAGTGCACTTCTTCAAGGTGTAAAATGTAAAATTAGTTATAGTCACATGTATGATGTATATCTTTCCCTTGGACTGATTTTTCAGATTATTGCCTGATCCATATTAAATTTTAGTGTCTTCACTGTTCACATATTGTTACAATTTGCCACCTATGAGCAGAAACAAGGCAATGATGCAGAACGCAGAGTCTAATGTGAAGACCCCCAGATTCCAGGGTTTATGCCTCATTTAGGATGCAGAAGGAAAAGTGAAGTTGTGCCCTATGAAACGATGCCATGTCTTGGTGTGATGGAATACAGTGGCCTATGGACAAAGTTAAGCTCAACTGAGAGACACCAAACATTAATATTTCAACTGGTTTCTTGTTAATTACTCAACCAAGAAAAATGTTGAAAGTAAAAGGGTGTTTGAAGAACGAGGTGATAACATGGTACCATTTTCTCAGTGAAAATCGGTGTACATGTTCTGTTTAGTTTATCTGTGATATCGACCTGTTATACACATAGTACATATATATCTGCCTGACATACACAAGTTATGTCAAACCAATCTAATACTCGACTTGTTTGCTGACTGACATGATGTCTGCATAAGAGTAGTTTTTGATCTACAGCTGACCCTAATCTGAGATAATTACGACCTGTTTCCGATCTTCCCCCGATGCATTTACATTGCCTGAGAAGTTACAGGAACATGTTTACATCGGGAAGGTGCTGGCCAGACGTATTGTGTGCTATGAAGGTACACGTCCTCTATGTGTAGGGTTTTGCATAGATTAACAGTTCCCTGATTTTCCATCAGGAGATCATATTCCTGCTCATGAGAGTTCTACTTGCGCAAAAATGTTCTGAGGGTAGTATTAAAAATAATTGGTTCGGAGAGATGACCGATCAGCTTCTTCAGGATTTGGGTCCGAGCAACTAGAGAAGTCAGGACCAACCAATTAGATGTCTTGGTCCTGCCTCCTCTAGTTGCTTGAGGCCACCTCCTCTACAATCTGATTGGTTTTCTCTTTGAACCAATCGTTTTTCTGCTCTGCCCTTAGGACATTTTTATCTAAGTAAAACTCCTATGAGCCATATTTCTGGATTAATTCAGTTTCAGGCCCTTCACAAAACACTTGTAGTAGTTACAATTGTAATCTAACACGGGTCTCTGATACTATTGGGCACTATAATTGGGAGCAACTACAGGGCAACCCACAGCTACAGGACTCTTTAAACAGTTAGCTGTTCTTAGATACACAGCAGGAACCTGTGGCACCAAAAAAATCCGCAGTTAGTGCATGCAGGCATTCAGCAAATGGCAGGCGTTTCATTCAGAGATTGCTGCATGCTGGCACAGACTAATGGGAAGAGTTTGATCTTGGTAGAAAGTCCACATATGAAGGCCATGATACATTCTCCTGCTAATTTATTTGAGCCTCAAAGAGCAAACTGAGAATGTCTTGATTCAGAACCAAAGACCGAGATGCACAGTAATGGGAAGCATGTGCTTTAGTAGTGAAACGAGCCCCTATGGTCATGCTGGTGTTTGAGGACTGGAAAGTTATGCCCACAGGACCTAGATTTCCTTTCACATAACAAGTCCGTGATAATCCAGAGCCGTGGCTTTAGGCTCTCTGGCATGGAGACCGCCAAGGAGCCAGCTGTCTCCCATCACTTCAGAGTGGGCCGCTTGTTCCTTCCAGCACGTGTCATCAGCGGGCGAAAAGCAAGGACTCGGTGCGGCACGAGTGCTCCTCTCCAATTTAACTCTGCCCAGCCAGAAAATCCGATTGTGCAGGAAATGCATGGCAGCAGGCGACATTCTAAGTGACTGCAGAATGTGCGTGTAGAATTATTGCATCCGGGCCCTGGCCACTGCTGCAGACGTAACAACGAGCCCTCATCAGCATCCGGCTTACTTTAATAAACAACAGGAGACGCTTAGAGATGTATGGAAGAATGCATCGTGCATGTTCCAGATGGGGAAATACCAAGAAAGTGACAGACAGGGTGGTGACTTCCCTTTGCCTTTTCTGACAGGGGACCAGTGAATTAGTATTAAACACAGAAGAAGTGACACAACCATGCTTTAATCCTGACCACATGGAATGATCCTAGGCGATAAAATCCACTGCCAAAACGCTTATATGACACGCAAAGGCTCTGACTAGAAGACATATTAGCTGGCACCATGGAACAGTCTTCCAGACACTAAGATCGTCCATGTTGGAGAAGAAATGTTGAGATACTCGTTCCTATATAGAACACCTGCTTCACAACACATGGAATTGACTATCATGTCTTTATCCCACAAGTACAACCTTACCCGCAAAGGGCCACTGTGTATGAAGGTTTTTGGGATAACCTTTAGGTCAGCTGTTCCAACCCAGGTGTGTGGACTCTTCAGCCAATCAGTCCTCTAATTAGTGATCTAATTAGGGAGTTTCAGTGAAAACCTTTCTGGATAAGATTGCCCACTTTCTTTTTAGAGGGACAAAGTGTAACAGGCGATAAAGGGTGGAAATATTTTGTTTACCTAGCATGTTCAGCTAATGTTCTCGAAGACAATACTGCTTATCACTAATTCTGGTTTGTCCCCATCCATGCTTAAACCCTCCATGGAAGTGTGGTAAACACAAAAAGGCATGTGTATTACCAGATGACACTAGTTGACTTGTTGGAAGGGTAGGCGGCGATCATATGCATCATTTCAGGAATCTGCTGTTCATGCCTGCTTTGAGCTTCAAGTTTTAAAAGCTTCTGTAAATGGTGTGGGAGGGGCTCTTTGCTATTCAGGTCTGTCGTTAAGAGCTCCCCCCCCCCCCATTCAACCATTTCTACTATGGAAGATTCCGTTTTCTTTCCAGTTCCTCGCTTTGATAGCATGTGTTTTAGATTCTTTGTCCTTGTTTAGATTTTCTTCCAGCCTTGTTTCTTATGGAAAATATCTTACTCCAACTTAAGTAAATGAGAAATGATAATTTCGTCAGGTTACCGTGCATACTCACGAAGGCCTGTTTCTGCATGCTGACATAGCTGACAAAGAATCAAACAGACAGTTTTATATAAATTAGCTAAATTTATGTTGTCTCGAGTATCATGCCTCTTGCCAGAGTGCAATTTTGTAAGAACTGTAAACATAACCAGTAGGATACTGTTAATAGGAAAAATGTGCAATGGTTCCTTTTGCATAGAATTCAAGCATCTTCTTCTGGTCATACTGAGAAATGCTGAAAATAACCAGTGCCTTGCTTCTACAGGGATAACGTTATTGAAAATGGCCCAAGGGATCCAGGTATGTTACACAAGTATGTGCAAAATATACCATGACCTCTAGCGTGGTATTGTTTCAATACAACAGTCACTACATTTGATATTGATAAAAAGTGATGTTAAGGATAAAGCCAGCCATATGCCATAACCGCTCGTCCAGTACAGAGCTGCAGAGAGCCAGCGGCTCCCCCCTAGAAGACAATTGCGCAGTGCATATACTGTACACCGTTGGCAGTGTAGAAACACCAGCTGACTTCCTGTTTCTGAACTTTCATGGAAAACCCACAAGAGGACAATCTTGGTTGGATGTATGGAATGCATACAGAACCAAGGACAGGATCTGAACCCCTGCACCTTAAATGCTGGAAGGCACTAGGACAGGATTTGAACCCCTGCACCTTAAATGCTGGAAGGCACTAGGACAGGATCTGAACCCCTGCACCTTAAATGCTGGAAGGCACTAGGACAGGATCTGAACCCCTGCATCTTAAATGCTGGAAGGCACTAGGACTGGATCTGAACCCCTGCATCTTAAATGCTGGAAGGCACTAGGACAGGATCTGAACCCCTGCATCTTAAATGCTGGAAGGCACTAGGACAGGTCCTGAACCCCTGCATCTTAAATGCTGGAAGGCACTAGGACAGGTTCTGAACCCCTGCACCTTAAATGCTGGAAGGCACTAGGACTGGATCTGAACCCCTGCACCTTAAATGCTGGAAGGCACTAGGACAGGTTCTGAACCCCTGCACCTTAAATGCTGGAAGGCAGTAGGACAGGATCTGAACCCCTGCATCTTACATGCTGGAAGGCACTAGGACAGGATCTGAACCCCTGCACCTTAAATGCTGGAAGGCACTAGGACAGGTTCTGAACCCCTGCATCTTAAATGCTGGAAGGCACTAGGACAGGTTCTGAACCCCTGCACCTTAAATGCTGGAAGGCACTAGGACAGGATCTGAACCCCTGCACCTTAAATGCTGGAAGGCAGTAGGACAGGATCTGAACCCCTGCACCTTAAATGCTGGAAGGCACTAGGACAGGATCTGAAACCCTGCACCTTAAATGCTGGAAGGCACTAGGACAGGATCTGAACCCCTGCACCTTAAATGCTGGAAGGCACTATACTAACCACTAAGCCACATGCCATCGGTTAAGGATGCACTCTAAATGAAACTCGAATACATAAAAATATGAGCATAGTCTTGGGTAGCATAATTAAGAAATGATTTCTAGGCAGCAACAGATGAGCCAAAACCAGACTGCCTGTTGCTGCAGACACTATAACCTGATCAGCGTGCTAACATCTATACCATTTCTCAGTGTCTTTTTGACATTTTCTGGTACCCAATTGCATTGTTGTATTGGAAGCTTGTGGCGATGTTTGGAGAATAATCTTGTTGTTGGTATGTCATCTCATTCAGGAGATTGCTTCTGACCTGGAGGTCCTCCATCTTGACAACAGTTTGATTTATAGAGTCCAGTGTTGCCGCGTCACCTTAACGATCTTAAAGTCATACAGTTTCGGGATATAACAGTGCCAGTGTGAAATCTCCCAAGGCCAGGATACTGTGATCAAGAAAGACACAGTATCTGTTATCTCCAGGACAGACAAGCCTTCTGCGAGACGCTGTGAACTTCGGACCCGAACAAATCTGACCCCGAAAAGAGTACTCGCCATGCAGAGGGGAGCGCGGTCGGCACGCGACGCCATGCAGAGGGGCACGCGGTCGGCGTGCGGCGCCAGGCAGAGGGGCACGCGGTCGGTGTGCGGCGCCAGGCAGAGGGGCACGCGGTCGGCGTGCGGCGCCAGGCAGAGGGGCACGCGGTCGGTGTGCGGCGCCATGCAGAGGGGCGCGTGGTCGGCGTGCGGCGCCATGCAGAGGGGCGTGTGGTCGGCACGTGGCGCCATACAGAGGGGCGCGTGGCGCCAGGCAGAGGGGCATGCGGTCGGTGTGCGGCGCCATGCAGAGGGGCGTGTGGCGCCATGCAGAGGGGCGCGTGGTCGGCATGCGTCGCCAAGCAGAGGGGAGCGCAGGCGGCGTGTGGCGCCATGCAGAGGGGCGTGCGGTCGGCATGCGGCGCCATGCAGAGGGGCGCGTGGCGCCAGGCAGAGGGGCGTGCGGTCGGCATGCGGCGCCAAGCAGAGGGGCGTGCGGTCGGCATGCGGCGCCATGCAGAGGGGCCTGCGGTCGGCATGCGGCGCCATGCAGAGGGGCGCGTGGCGCCAGGCAGAGGGGCGCGCGGTCGGCATGCGGCGCCAAACAGAGGGGCATGCGGTCGGCATGCGGCGCCATGCAGAGGGGCGTGCGGTCGGCATGCGGCGCCATGCCGAGGGGCGCGTGGCGCCAGGCAGAGGGGCGCGCGGGATGGCCAGTCTTATCCAGAAAGGGCCACTGTGTGTGGGTTTTTGCTGCAACTTCCTAATTAGATTACTAATTATAGGACTGATTGCCTGAAGAGTCCCCAGACCTGGGTTTGAGATGCTGACCTAAAGGTTACCCCAAAAACCTGCATACACACCAGCCCTTTGTAGATAATATTGGCTACTGCAGAGTTTAATATAAACTACAAAATACAACCAACAAACAAAGTATCAAAATATTTTGAAAATATGAAAATATATTTCACATCCTTCTTTTCTGTATCAACTAGCTCATTCACAAGCACACTGAATCCACAGCATACGCAACATTTTCTCACTGCTTAATGAGACAGAATACAAGTGTGAAACCAAACAAGAGTGTCTGAAATACATCCCTACTATTCACGTGAGTAGTCAGATAATGGTAAGTTAAGCAAATGAAAAAGTAATGATGTGGCGTATTTCATTTAATTGAGAAAGCTGCCTCCGTTTTTGCACCAATGATGCAAATTACTCAAAACAACAAAACTAAAAATGATAAATGACAAACACAATATAAGTGCTTTACTCGGCAACATCCTAAAAACGTCTAATATGAATGAGTCTGAATGAAGCTTGTAAGACTTTCAGTTCAATACAACTGTTCAGCTATTGGCTCTAATGACAACTGAATAAAATGTTCAACTATTGGCTCTAATGACAATTCAATGAAATGTTCAGCTATTGGCTCTAAAGACAATTCAATAAAATGTTCAACTATTGGCTTTAATGACAACTCAATAAAATGTTGAACTATTGGCTCTAAGGACAATTTAATACAACTGTTCAACTATTGGCTCTAATGACAATTCAATAAAATGTTAAACTATTGGCTCTAATGACAAGAGTCTGAAAAAAAACAAACTTTCTTTGTGTATACACACATCATGTCACTGAAGCTGCATTAAAGGAAAGCATTTCTTGTATTTTCAAAATACAAAAATACTGACCATTAAAGTATTTTGATACAAATTACATAATCATTTTCATGAATTAATTCAAATAAAAATTACAAAACACAATAATACCGCTCAGCCCAGTATAATATCATACATACAACACGATGAATTCCATGGAATGTCCCACGTGTTTAAGCAGGTGTACAAGGTTAATAAAAGTCCACTTTATTACAGCGGATAAAGAATTTGGCAGATGCAAGAAAAGACATAAAAGTATAGATTAATATACAATGTTGCAGGGTTGCCTCATGTTTGAAAGATTACAGCTGCATGGTTTCACTGTAAGTGACAAATGTGCTGGATAAGCAATTTTGGTCAAATACTAAAAATAAGAAGCAAACGGGTGAAAGCTAGAGGAAGAAGACAAACGTAAATCAGGTCCTGTTTCTGAGGAGCGGCACACGCTACCAGGCATGGCGGCACTGATTGCAGGAACGGGGGCTGTCTGGCGTCAGAAGCTGAGGTGATGGGAGCCAGGAGGGGACTTTAATATCTAGCAGCTGTTTTGTCCAGGGGACGATGTTTATCTGGCTGCCGGATTCAGATGGGGGCCCCTGGCGGCCTGGGAGGACACGTGGATGGCGATAGGTCAGCTCTGCGGGTTCAGCCAGGCGAACAGACTCGCTGCCGGGCTGCGGACATGGAGGTTAAGGGCGCTTCAGCCCAGAGCCAGGCCACAGAGTCACACATAAACAGCAGATACGGCTTCGGTCACCTTCCTGCTCAGGCATCAGTCTTTGGCTCAGACTGCAGTTGTTTTCCCGTGAATCAGCTCGGAGTCTCACAGATGCACCATTCAGCAGATTTCACATCCAAGCAAATATTAAAAGCACACTCTGTTTAACATTGTAGTGATTGCGGTCTTTCAACTTCAAATTGCAAAAGGGGAGAGTCTGAAAAACATGTACACTTGCTACTTTGATGTGATTTTATTCCCCCACAATTCTGAACTTGGCCTTTCCATCATCCACGTCTATTAATGTCTCGAGTGACATCTGAAAGTAACACGGTCCGTTTTTTGATGTCTCACGCTGTCGTCTTTCGGCGGCTTGGTGTAGATCACAGAACATTGTTCCTTAATTGTCATCTTATATCGCCAAAAAGAGATTGGAAACTAAGATGATTATTTTTTGCACTTGTGGTTTCAGGTGCTACAGGCAGCTTATACCAAGCAATACAAGAACATTGTCGTTAGTATTATTCTACATTTTATTTTGAAAGGCAAGGCAATGTGGGTTTTAATCCCAGTTCAGATCTTTTATTTCATCTTATATAGTTTTATTTAATTTCATATACTTTTACAGAGTTTTACTATATTCACATCTGCATCCATGTGGCAGGATATCCATAGTAAATATCCGGTTTTCCAAGTTCTTAAGGCTGACAAGCAGGGCATTATTTAAAAGAAAAATTTTGGTTCTGTGTCGTCTATTAGTATCTAAACACTGTATCACTGGTAAGATATGAAACATGCATACTTTATTACAGACTAAAGTTTGTGTAAAGAACAAATTAATCTATGCCTGGACATGCTTGGAGAACCACGTACTTCGTGACCCACTACAGACAGTATGACAGGCCCCATCCTTTTTCAACAATATGTCTTTTTTCCTTCCACTACGAGAATGGTTTGAAATGTGACAAGGCGAGCCCCTGAATCTTGCTTAATACCGTAAGCAGGAGGGTCGTGTTCGGCCAATGTTGAAATGCAGTAATCGCAGAGTAGACCAAATGTCACGCTTGTGTCTTGTGGGCTGGGTGACTGGCTTGCACACAGACGTACATGCTTGTGGACATACATGCACGGCCAACCTGCCCCACCCACTGCAGTCCTGCAGGATATGCATCAGTGGATGAAAGCGGCTTTGCTGTTCGGTGGTGGCATATTAGTTAATGTGCCAGAAATAAAAACCATAAAGGGTCACTTTAAAACCAAAGCAGAGGTACGTCTCGTGCATCAAGCACCATGTTGGAGAAGAAATATTGAGATGCTCATTCCTATATAGGACACCTGCTTCACAACACATGGAATTGACTTTCATGTCTTTATCCCACAAGTCTAAACATCTGAGGGGTACCAAGATGGCATCCAGTTGAACAGGAATAAAGTGGGGACCCAGGATATGGGAACCAAAATATACAGACAGCTGGGGAAATGTCCTGGATTGAGATCCATGCCCCAAACTGATACAGTACGTCTTCAATTAATATTTTCAAAGCAATGCCGCACATCGTTAAACCGAGACGTCACAAACATCTCAACACGAGAGGCTGAAATCTGGAGGTGGTCTGTTTTTCATCACTGTTCAACTCAACTCAGTGGGACAACTATTGGCAAGATGCTAATCGTGGTGTCTGCAATTATTCTGTAAAGTGATACTTGAAAGCGACGCGTGATAAAAAGTGAATTGGGGGTGGAGAACATCTTCAGCTCAGACCAGATTTGGGTCCTTTGGTGTGTTTTGAAAATTAAATTTGTTTGTTTTTTATGTTCCATTTCACACGTAGCGTTTATTGAGCTGGTTTATAGGTGTTGAAAGATCTTACATAGATAAATAAAGAAAAAAGAAAATGATTCAACCTGTATGGACTCAGGAGTCTTTGGAGTCTTTCAGCCTCTGGCATAATGAAAAATCCACAGACAGAAACATCCACAAATATCAACTCATTCTGCTGTCAAATTTCATGCGTTTAACTCTAATTATTTTTTGGGAATGTTATGAGTAGGAAAAAACCTGGAAAAAAAAAGAATTCAGTCCCTTATATTACCAGTTCTTGTAAAAAAAACACCTTTGTTTATCAGATTGACAAAGACATAAAATGCAAACAAGCATAGCCAATATTGCTGGTTTAGTCTTTAGTTTAGTATTATGGCTTAAAGCAATTCAAGTTTTCAAATGATTTAGGAATTTTCAAGGGCAGGTTTTACTCCTGAAGTACGGAGGGCTTGCAGTTTTGTTGCTATCCTCAGAAGCCTTACCACTCATAACCCTAGCTAATATAACCCATAATGCCCCTGGCTAAGTGTTCTGGAGCTGTGGTACACCTCTTCCTGCCGCAATGCACCCTCACTCTGACCAGTCCAAGTGAGATGGGTGCAGCCTGGGGAGGCGGGATTTGACATTCATGCTCCCGTGTGACAGCGACTCAACTTGCAATGCCGTGCACTGAAATTCACCCCGAAGACGTGTTCAGCCATGCATCTTTTACACAGTGGAAAAATGTGAGCCACACCGACAAAGGATTGAAATATCAATGGGTTACATACTTAAAACCTTATTGTTATAGTCGATGTGAAGCAACACTTACGTTCTCTTTAAATTCACATGTTTTCTTTCAACCAAAATGTAGCTCATCTGTGCTGAGCGGGAACATGCAGACAGAACTCAGCTACCTCAAGTGCTCCACTAGCCCCCCCCGCATCTTCCCATTTCAGTAATCACCCTTTGAGTCACCTCCCC
>JABFDZ020000016.1:7584636-7628525 GCA_019775955.2 Pollimyrus isidori
CGGAACAAAGAGTATGTGCCGGGACTCTTTAGTTCTGTCAGAACATATTGCTTGCCAGTGCTTTATCAAATGTGCCCCAAAAATGGTGATTTAGTGAGAAAAAAAATAATTCTTACAGCTACCACATGCTGTGGACAAAATCCAAGCCAAACACTCCCACCAGGGTATGCTAAGGCTAAGTATAGGCTACAGGCTGCGCCAACACAATGTGGTCCTATTCACTATTTATTTTCATAGTTCAAAGTCCTGGCAGCCCCCCATTTGATGTCTGCAGTTCAGACCTATGCACTTTTGATTGCTACAGTGCGATTTTATAGCCCACAAAGGCCTAGTCTCTGCCTCGCGCCAGCTACCAACACAGCATCTGCAAAAAAATTAAAAATAAATGGGTTAGGGGCGTGGACTTGTAACCGCACTGTGGCTAAGTCAACGGCAGATAGCATGTCATCCGTACCTTGTTCTAAATCACAGAAGCCACATCAGATTGAGAAGTTCTAACGCACCGGCCGTGATAAAGGGTGACTCACCAAAATGACACGCCATCTGTCAGCTGTTGGTTCATTTCTCCCTTTATACTGTACCACAAGAGCATGGCTGCCTTAGCGTCTGATAAACGTGGCAGAGTCATTGGCTGATGTGTCACATGCAGAGAGAGGGTAAAGTAGACTTTCATGGAACTTGCAAGGTACAGTACTGTGCAAAAGTCATAAAGAAATGTTTAAAGCAATTTATCTGGGTAGTAAGTGCCCCTTTTCGCAGAACAAAAAATTGCATTAGAACATATTAAGAGTAACAACAGAGTAACAATAGAGTAACATTAAAAACTCATGAGCCGGGGTGGAAATTATAAGTCCAGAAAGTACAAATCCATACTGTGATTTAGTTTCAACCAATCAGTTGAGTATCTGTATCTGTGACTCAACTGGTTGGTTGAAACTAAATCACAGTATGGATTTGTACTTTCTTGACCTGAACTCTGCTCATGAGAATCTCTTCAATGATCTCCGAAAAGCTACTGATATGTCGGTGGATGTCGAGATGAACACCGCTTCAGTTTTCAAATCTCTCCTCAGAGGCAGCCCAGCCAGTTAGAAATACCTGCAAATACCAGGGGGACAGTAGCAGAAGTTTTGAAATGGCTAAGCTAACACACCTTGACAGGCAAAATAGCATAGTTAGTTTTATGAACATAAACATAATTTAAACATATATTTTTTGCTGCCCAAGACTTTTGCACAGTACCGTACTTATCCGTACTGTAAATATCCAATTGACTGACTTCTCTCAATAAAAATTTGCCAGTCTAGGATTCTCTTGGATCCATCCTGTAATTGAATTCATATTGGATTAGTGGGTAAGTTCACAGGGAAATTGTATATATCCAACTAATATTGAAATGGAAGAGGGCTATATGATACAGAAATTATATGCTTTGCGGTTTGATTTCACAAATGTAGACTTCACTGTCTTTGGGCCCTTATAAAATAATATTTTTTTTTAGTAATGCAGAATAATAATTTGGGAAATGCTACCTAGCTCAGCAGATGTCACACAGTATGGAATCTTCCCTGTCTGTGTGTTTTTATTGGAAAGATCCTTTTTTTTTTGCACCAACACCATTACTGAACGTTGTTTAAAATCTCACAAAGCTAATGTTTCACATAAGTGTAACTGAGCACCACCATTATCCATACTGAACGCTCGATAAATTTCGGTACTCTCCATCTTCGAAACAGACTCGTAAAAGAAAATGGTACTGTTTCAGAAACGTGCTTCATTTGTGTACATAAACTCTACAGCCATACCAGGAAGAACTAGATCTTAAGAGAAGATTCAATCAAGTCAGCGATTCCTTCAAAAGACCTGAGAAGGTGTGCCTTTTATAATGCGCCTCACCCCAGAACTCAGGATACCCAGCGGTTTTCAAGAAGCCCACGTGGCATTCGAAGGGATCGACTCGGGTCAAACGTTAATGTGCCACTGGCCGTGGGTGTTGAGCCTCCGTGCTGCATCCTGAATCGTGAGCCCCGGATAGGGTTGTCTGATTTTGTGCATATCTCACGTTAGGGAAGCATTTATTTTTATGTCAGGTTACAATTTCCAAGTGCGATAAATGTTTTATGGCTAATGTGCAGTTAAGAACGGTTTATATTCTGCTGCCACTATTGCCTGCAAGTATAAATGGTGCAACGGTTTTCCTCCTCCTAACTCACGTTTTCTTCCTCTGTCTTGTTCACGGACGACATGCTACGTTTTAGCAAAATCGTCCTTAAACGTAAGCGTACACATCAGTTGATTCACATTCACAGGCAGAATGCTCGTGTGAAGACGACGTTTCAATTAATAAATGTTTTAATGTAAAGGACCCTTTCTACTATTTGCTAGGCAGTTCAATGTGTTCCACTATGTTACACGCAGTAGTTCTTATTTAAGGTCATGTAGGAAAAGGAAAAATTGTAATAATTTTAGTCTCGTGTTTCATCGGTTGATGGGTGTTATATAGATTATTTGTGTTACATGAGCTATGTTATTCATCCGTTCAGCCATTTCCCATAAGCTTTTATGTGACGCCATGCGTGGAGAGCTTGAAGCCATAACACAGGGAGCCCAAGACAGCAGGGCAGGAACACCCTTCTTGGGATACCAGTCCATGAATTGTCATACACCAAAGACACCAATCCACTCTCCAGGACCAGAGTTGGAGACCCCTGCTCTACAATTTAGTATAATTTTAAGTGCACTGAAACTGTAAAAAAACACGTGTAATTTTCACTGACCAAAAAAACAAACAAAATGAAAAAATGATCATTTTGGGGGTGGGATGCTCTGTAGGATGGGATTCAGAAGGTTGTTGGGTTAAATCCCTGGGTCAGCAGAGTGATGCCACCATCAGGCTGTTGAGTAAGGCCCTTAACCTCAATCGCTGCAGGGACAAGCTGATCCTTCTGTCTCCTCTATGCCAGTTTCATGAGGTGGTCTACCGGGATGCTTTTCCAGAAAAGAGGTCCCACATATATGCTGAGCCCTCATTGGTTGCTCTTCCTTACTTTCTAGTTAAACTCCTCCAAAACCATCTCAACTGGGTTTAGGTCAGGTTTCCAAGTCACGGGATGCAACACTATCGCTCTCCATTGTACGCAACCATGGAGGACAAGCATACTATTAACCCTAAACACACGGTGTTATTCATATTTCAGTTTTATACCTTTAATAAGATGAGTGAAGTTCTAGTCATCTCCAGGTGATCTCTTTGTGTCCTGCGTGTTTGTCTGGGTCTTCAGTATTTATACCATGCTACACGTAAATTAATGTAATTTTTTGAAAAGATGTTTGAAAGACACTGTCACAGATCCTCAAAGAGACATTTGGTCTCAATGATTTGTATGTCCACACTCTCCATGAGGACAGAATGGCTAATGGCTGGATATGAACTTGGATAACATCACTGTTCCCCAAAGCAGCACATATGTAACACATGGTACAAAACTCTGGAAGTCCTCAGATATTTGCAACTGGGCTGCCGTTAGTCAATAAGAGGGTAATCAATATCAAATAGGAAGCTGCTCCAGGGTATTCTGTCTTCTTTGAGAGTTAGGGTATTAGCCTCGAAGAGGAGCAAGCGGCCAGTGAATAAGTCTGCCATATGCTGTTGGGGAATCCTCTTTAATATGAAGAATATGAGTCCAATGAATATTTTCCCTACCCTCCACGGAGGGTGATGTTTCCATTGAGAGTATCCAAACAGCTTAGCCGGCTACTAATTCCAAACAGCGATTGCGCATCCAAACAACTTGCTATGGGCTTTAAATCATTAAAAAGCCATTTTCGCATATGACATCAACAATAATGGCTAAGATTAAAAGGCTCCGCGATGCAATCTGCAATGTCCGCTTGTTTTCTGCTTGCCTTTTTGGGAACAAGGAGAACGCCAAAGCGAATAACCGGATAATCCGCAAGGATAAAATGGTAATAAATGCAAGACTGAGAGTATGCATTCTCACGGAGGAAATTATTGAAGTGAAACTTCCCGTCGGCTGGACAAACAGAAAGACAGAAGGTCACAAAAAAGTTACATAAGCTTCTATAGAGGGAGTGCCATGGAACTCCACATGCAGTGCTGTGGGCCGTAACATTTTTCAGACGAGTGGATGAAAGCTCATTCCTGCTGGTTCATTACTCAAACACTTGGAACAAAACAAGGAAAATGAAATGGGCTAACTGAAATATCAAGGATTTACGGTAACTTCTAACCAAAACCTCAGCTGTCAGTTATAAATACATATGTCTTCATTAAGTATATAGTCATGGATAATTAAAAATATGTCTCACATTCTTGATTGGTAAATGTAGAATGTTTGTGAACCAATTCAGTTTGGCAGGAGAATAGTTTGGTAAAGGAGAGCTGGTTTTGGAGTTGATTCATTATAACCTTTCACCTTTGAACCTTAGAAGTACTTGTTTTGTAGGGTGACTGGATAATCCATGTCAGGGAGGACACTTTGAGCTACTTCGGGTTTTACAAACTCCTTAAAAATGAAAGGCTCCTGTGCTCGGCTAAATGGTTCAGTTCTTCGTGTGATAGTCTCGCATCCCATGACTGGTTTCTTTCCTTGACTGAAAGACTCGTCCAGATGTTTCACATTAACATTAGTGACAGATGCATGATTCCTTAAGTTTACCGAAGGCCATTTTTAAAATAATTTATAAATACATTCATGACAAATAATAATACATTCATAAAGTATTATAAATATGGCTATAAATATTTATCAAAATGCGTAACATATTATAGCCATGTGTATTTTGCATTATGACTGCTTTATGAAACATTCATCTTTGATGCACCATAGATACCTTTATAATACATTATAATGGTTGGTATAACCATTAAAGATGCTTTAAATTTCATTATAAAAGTATCTATAGTCCATTATAGATGACAGTTTCATAATGCAGTCATAATGCATAACAAACATGGCTATAAGGTGTTATGTCTTTTTCATAAATATTGATAGCCATATTTATAATGCTTTATGAATGCACTACAATCCATTATGAATGTGTTTAGAAATGACTAAAAACATGGCCTTAAGGAAAGTGCTACCAATTCAGTTTTAATTAATTTCGTGGCATTGGCGTTACTCATTTTGGATTGATACCAAACCGCTTATTTTCGGTTGATCATCTTGAAACCTAGTATTATAGATTTTATAGTTGATTTTTCTAGTATTTATTCCCAGGATCATTTTCATCCATGTAAGTGTCTAAGGCTATTTGCTCTCAGAATACTATACAGGCCTGCATTTTTCACTTGCATTTTTCATTGCTCAGATATGACATCTTTGCGGATACACTTTTGAAAAGCCTTGATTATAGTCATAAATTTGATGTATGTCTTGGTTACAGAGCTGGAGGCTGAGCGATTCCTGAGCATCGACTTAATTTTGGGTCACAGCTGAAGTGTAAAGCTGGGGCAGCGTGGTCCTCTTCACAAGGTACAGCCCTCATCAGGAAGTGCTTTGGTCGGGTGATTACAGTGCGGCCCACATGCCAAGAGACCTCATTTAATCCTCCTGCCCAGCTACAAGATAAACTGATGGCAGACTTTGTGAGAGAACAGGAAGTGGTCAGATCCTAAGCAGCACTAACAGACTTCAGGTCTGACGTCAGTCACTCCCTATCCGTGAAATGATTCAACTGATTTTTGACCCGGACACTTCTAGATGAAGTGTGTTTTGACACCAGATTTTTCTCCTTTTGTCTTTCGCATACCATATTGTCTGTAATTGGCGAGAACAGAACTCAAGAGTAGGTCTCCAATCGTTATTAGACTGGGCAAGTCAGTCAAATGAACCAAGGAGAGCAAACTCAAACTACTCAAACAGGAACTTTTAGGAAAAATGGAAAATAAATGTAAAAGACAGCTGCACCATAAATTTATTAGCATAGAGGCACCAAAGAAAAACAACATCCACTTTAAAAACAATATATTAATTAATGGTTTACGCAAATAAATAAATCAATAGCCCTTGATATAGAAAATATGTAAGGCAAGTCTCATATGGGAAAGCTTAAGATCAAAGTGGCTCATAATTGGTTGCAAACAACTTGGCCTGTATTTTAGACAACAAAGTAGTGGTTATGAACTGCCTGCACTTCCATAATTCCTGCATGATGTCAACAATTATAAAACTGGCCCCTTACATTCTTACACATGTAGCATATTCTATGTTGTATCAGTGTGTTTAAACCCAAGTGGAATGTGCCAGAAACAGTTCTGTCTCCAACCTGCAGTGGTAGTAAGACCTCATTTTAAACTTTGTAGTGTCTTCATATTTCTTCCTGATCCAATGAAATCAGAAACACTCTGTGGTAAAGATGGGAAAACCAACAATCATCATGCTATTATGTGGAAATGGTTGGTAGATTTTATTTACATTTAGATCTCTAGTTTACTGACAAAAACATATACATCATATGGGACTGGAAACTACAGTATCTCTCCCTCAGTTAGTCTGGCCTTGCATTATTCCCAGAGATGACCTAACAGCCTTGCCCTTTCATATGAAGGTGTACATTACTGGCAACGCCCGCACCTCTCTTGACTGTACTGCACTTACACGTCACTCCTGCACCCAAGCAATCAATCTCCAAGCTATTCCCCGACAAGTTATTTCAATAAAATTAATTGAGGAATCATAGAATATGAAGGATTATTTAACTCTTTCTGGGAGACAGAGGCCTGGATGTAGTTTTAAAACCTTAAATCAAGTCATGGGTGGACATGCAGTAAAAAAAAATATATGTAGAAAGATTGGGCTTGGGTAAGCATTACTATTCTACTTGAATTGGGAAAAGCGTGTCTAGAAAATTCCAAAGTCCCCCCAGGTGTACTGTTCCCTGTGGAGCCTGGCAGCTGGTAAATTTTGTTGTAATACAAACAGAGGATTATATGCATGGATCGTTTTGGTAATGTAAGTTACGTTTTAGTAATGTAAGTGGCAGTGTCATTTTTCAATCACCAAGGATTTCTCTCAACTCACCAATGGTGTAATTTCAACACTGATAGTGTGAATCATGCTATCCCAGTGAAGCAACTTTATTCAATTTATCATTGATGATAATTGAATTTTCGGGTCGCATCTGGCGATACTTGAATATTTTCGTACTGCTGTAACTGGTGATTTCTGCTTGTAGTGAAATCTGCTTTGGGGCTGGTGGACACGTCATTGGCAACAATAACTATCATACCCACCATGATGGTTATAAGACCCAATTAGATAACCGTTGCAGAAAACAGGTTAGAGTGACAGTCACTTTAAAGTTCACCCTGAGTCAAGCTAAAGTGGCTTGTAGCTACAGACTTCAAATTTAAAAGTGTAATTGGTGCCCACTGTGCATGTTCTCTGAACTAACGGCCACAGCAGTTGGTTCCCATCAAGATCCTCCCACTATGGAGCGAAATGCAATATGGCCGGCAGTATTAGAACCATCAGTGGAAACTGGTTGATTGCCTTCACCTAAGCTCTCCCTTCTCCATTTGCTCTCCCTTGGTGATCACTGCGGCTTTTTAGTGGGCCACTGGGCAGTGAAATGGGTCTCAATTTAATGGTCTTCATTTTATTTTTTATTCAGGCCTCACACGTGGTGCAAACCTCGCCCCCACACACACACCCATGCCTGCCTGGAAGTTCCTCTACGTCCGTTTTCTTTTTTTTTGTGGGTACATCTGGACGTCCCATGCAATTAGAAGCCCTCACTGGCACAGGAGTGAGGAACCATAAAGATTAAAGAGTTCCTTGAATGTGACAAAGTTATTTCAGCTGAAATGAAAAGCATCGTTATTAACAGTGGGACTATTCGCAGTTGTGCTAGATACACACTATTTTGCTCAACCTTAAACTAAATAAAAGAGCGGCACATTGTAAAGCAGATGACTTAAACATCATCTGTTTAAGAAATGCATTTTTTAGATTGGAAAACCTACTTAAATCATTTCCACAAGCTTGTACTCAACGTTTTATGCGTGAAGTGTTATGTGGTGTACAGCTGTGTATTATGACAGTCATTAAACTTGTATTTGGGCCTCTGAAAGATCAGTCTAAAGCCTGAAAAGAGCACCCAGCTTTCTGCTTGAGTAGGATGCTTCCAGATGTCGTTTGACATTTTAGACCACTTTATGGTTGACTTTAATTTATGCTTAATAATGCAAGTATTTGTGAGAATTCTGTCTTGTCAAGCTGATGGCGTGTGCTATTTTTAATATCAAGTTCCACTATCTTCCATATGTTTAAGGTTGTGCGCTACATTCCAAGTGGGTCTTTGGAATTCCTACCTTACTTTCATCTATGTACTGTGGAGACGACTGTTTAAAGAGGTACATACCAAGGTAAGGCTTTTACATGTGCATTTCAAGATAAGTAATTATTAGATTTTGATACTCATTAATGTGTAGCTACTAATCACAGTCTCTTTGGCGCAGCCTACAAAAGGTATATCTTGTTTGAAATCTTTCTACATGCATAGAATTTCAGAGGTCTTCAACCTTTGTCCCTTGTGAACTACCTCAAGCTGTCCCAGGCACAAAGGCTTCATTGATTCAGCTCAGTCCCCACACCAGAAGCCAAGATTCTCCAAAGGTGCTCCAATTTTGGGATCTTTTATTATTCTCCTTCATTATGAGCGGATGAGTAAGTTGGAGAGTAAGCCTTTTCCACTGAAGGGAACTCCATAAACAACTAGCCACCGGCCTAGATACCTCCAGTTGGAAAAGAAATGCTAAACACAGAAATTCTACTTAAGTCTGGTTCCAGTAAAACTGTCTTCTGTTCAGCTGGTCTACTTTCATTCCACCCTTTACTTCTGTAGCTTGCTGGGATTCTAACAAGCAAGGACATAAATAATTAATAATGATTATACTGTGTTCTCAAGTGCAACACCTCTAACACTTTACATTTGTATATCAGGTGTTATTGTCCCATTAGACCGCGAGTTCTTCATAATTAGTAATACAGTACTTGGTATACAAACAAAATCACTGCCTACCTACAACTGTATTTAATTTGGCATAACCACATTTATTGTACTCCATGAATTTCATATGATAGGGCATCAAGCACAGCCTGTGGGGAAGCATAGTTAAAAAATAAGTAAATTTAATTACGGACAATTGAGATAAGCAATTGCACCCAAATAATTCCAAACAAAATAATTCTGAGTATGCTGGAAAGTAAACTCGAGGTTGCATGGTGGATTTATGAACATCATACGAACCCCTAATCCCACTGAGTGTGGAATCTGAAGCCAGTGATGCCATGGAGTCCTCAAGAGAAGGGAACAGGAGACCAACTGGGGAAGGTTACCTCTGCTCCAGCACGACTCAAAGGCTTTGTAAAGATGTCTTAATACATCCTTCCATTCTGTCATAGCTCACAGGCAGGTTGTTAAGATGCTATTTCTCATGGGTAATGATGAAGATTAAATGCACACTTGTGTGTCCATAAAGGGGAGGCGTTTTTGCCCAGGATGACACTATGGCATGATGAGGAAGGAGAATGGCCCCCACTCCTGCATTCCAGCATCACCCGCAGCCCGACACGTTACCCGCGCATTCAGGGGCCACGCCAGTCCGCCAACTTTGTTTGTTTCCACAGAATCGGGGAGGTTTTCCAGCGGATAAACGCTGTGCTGTGACAGGGACCTCCTCGGATTCTGGCCTCGCTCCCGAGCGTCCAGATGTTCACAGGCAAGGCTGAATCCCGAGGACCGTTTTGCACCATTTAAGATGGCGTGTCGTGGGTGGTGTAAGGAACATAGCAGATGCTCTCGCTCTGTCATTTCAGCCCCTTCTCTTGCAGTACTGAAATGTTTTCAGGCAGGACTGTATCCTATTTGTACGACATTTTTTTGGAATTAAAGGATTGTATTTAGTTTTTAAGAATGAAAATGCTTTATGACATCCAAATCAGCATAACCTTACACATTATAGAGACATATGCTTAAAGAAAAGCATTCTGAGGAATGTCAAACTATCATATACAATTGAAAACGTACTAAGAAGAAATTCTGTCTGTTTTCATTCTAACAATATATTACTATAAAGTTTCTTATACGCATACATTTATTTATTGATTCTCAGCCCATTAAAAGGATATCCCCAGACTAATTTCAAACGTATTTTATGTAATGTGCCACAGTGAATGGGGTAGCTGCATATTCTATCTAACTTTGCTGGGAACAGAATGGGAACAGAGATTTATAGGCATTCATATTTCCTGGATGCGCTGTTTCTGTGCAGTGCCGTGACCTGTCGCATCTCACTGGATCTCAACGTGCTCTCTTTTTCAAAGAAGAACGAAATGGACATGTTACTTTTACTGAATGTATCATTTTACAGATTTACTTTTCAAAATGCATTGCACATGTACCAAAAATCTATAACGTGGCTATAATGCACATCGCCACGTGTAGCATTGTGACAAGTTTTCGCTAATTTTGTCATCAGTCACATGTGGACGACACCAGTCAGAACCTCAGCTTTATCCTCAACTGGATGTTTCAGACATAATGAACATAATGGATTTTTTTCAGGGATTAATATTATTATCTATGATCCATTTGGTCTAGAGCCAGATGTTTCCGGTCTTATTCCGTTTGTTTGAAAATTTTGTTCCTTACTCATGGGTTTGATATATCCTTAACAAATCCTTGATAAATCATTTTTGGCTCAGTTCACCTTCCATGGTTTCCGATGCATGCAGTATTTCTCCAACGGATCCTCAGAGATCCCCAGACGGTCCATGTTTTTGCTCTCTCCCAGCTCCCAGGGAATGATCTAATGCAACACAGGCCTTGAAGGTGAACAAGTTGCAAAATCAGGAAGCCTGTCATTGATCGACTCTACTGTAGGTGAAAGACGATGGAAGCATTGTGCAACCTTACCTACCAGTGTTCCGTTCTGCGTGGTGTTTAAGTGATCTGCATGCATTTCTCCGACTCTAATGTAAAATAAAGGTCTTAGTCATAGGAGACCATGTGCATTAGGCTTTAAGACCTCTGGTGCAATGAAAATCTCTACAAGATGTCCTTCAAAGGCCACAAAATAATATAATGTTTCTCAATAAACAATGTTAAATATTTATTAACCTTAATGTATGCTTCCTGGTTCACAAATCATGGAAATATTTATTGAGAAGCATGTTATTTTATCAGTAGAGCCTTATGCAAAACATCTGATGTTGGATCATGTTGAAGGATTTGGAAGCTGGCTGAGAATTAAAAGGATTAATTTATGTCAGAGCTAATGGTTTCATCAAAGATTAATTGATGTTGCCTCTAAATGTTTGAAAATATAACAGGGCCATAGCCAATGTTTATATTTAAGCATCCACTCTATAATCTGAATTGTTTATTGTTTATAGTGTATTACCCTATGTTTCAGAGTTCACACATTTGTGTAAATGTGCTGTTTCATGTGGTCTTTGCCATGAAAGAAAGCACTGGGGCAGAAAGGAGAGGAGTATCACTAGGTCTCCATATGGCCGATCAGATTACGAGATCCCCAGCTACTGCCAGCTCATCCTATGCAAGCTGCTGCCGCTAAATCGTCCTATTAACGTGAATAGGTCTGTGAGGAGTGACTGACCTCAATAAGCTTTAAATCGAATCCCCTTTGAGATATTAAAAATGGAATAGTGAGCCCCAGTTCTAGAAATGGTTGTGTGTGTGTGTGTGTGTGTGTGTGTGTGTGTGTGTGCGTGTATAATGTACAGTATAATGTATTTTCTAGTTACCGGTACGTTGTCACAATGCTAGGTTTCCAGTTCAATTCCAAATAAATATCCTGTCTGTTTGTGGGCAAGAAAACCTTCATCTCCCTTCCACTTGTGAATCTACCTCATCGACCAAAACATCTAAAATATTTTTTTTAATGTTGTCACTCCTTTATTTGCAACAATCCTCACATTCTAAAAACCCTAATGATTCTTTTACACGATCTGTCTGCTACCATGCTGTGAGTTGAATGTGAGGACCCAGAGAACATTATTCCCTTTGGCAGTTCGCCCCGATTCACTGCTGCCCCCACCTGCCTTGTGTCCTATGCTGCCTCAGACAGGCTCCAAGTCTCCCTGTGACCCTAACCACGATAAGCGCTTGGAAGATGGATGGATGCATAGACTTTTTCCCAGTGACATATGACTTCTGTCACTTGGGCAATATGAGCACCTATAAAAATACCTGAACCCACAAGCGCTATTGGCTACCTCTAGTATGAAAGGACCAGCTGTTTGTGGAAGAAATGATGAGAAAGAAATGAAATGGCTGCGATCTTAGTGTTACTGAATCCACTACAGCTGTGTACATTGTTGCAGCTGTTTTTCTGTAATAGATTTTCATCGTTTTGTTTATAATTGCTCACCCTAAAGAGGTTAGTTCAGTAATAAATAAATATTCAGAGTAGCAGCTGTGAAGCCTTTTTATCTTTATGTTACGACCTCACCCCGGGGCAGAAAGGCTGCGAGCCATATCAGGAGGGTATTAAACGCCAGGCCCTATTTGTTTGGAAATATGTGCCGGGTGAGTGCAAGTTATGATGTGGGTTGTCACCGTGGCAAAACACTCAGGAACGTATGAAAGATCTGGGAGCTGTTTAAAAAAAGGTTACGTTTAATATGGTCACATGGCAAGAAAGAGGGAGGAATTAAAAAAATGCTGCCTTTTATTTAAAGTGTGGAATAAAGGAGGTATATATTTAAAGGAAAAACACTGGGGGGGATGTAAGGAGCATGTTTAGTTGTTTGTTTGCATTTACGGGCCAGTGATTTATCCACGTTGTGTTTGTCACAGAAATAAACAAAATTCAGATGTTTGTGGATTTCGCCAAACACATTGTCAAAACTGCATCCATGTTGCTTTTCTGACGAAGAGGAATTCCAGCTGAGACAAATATCTTACAGGCACTTGGGCACAAAAATGTTTTGAACATCATCAGGTGGAATCTTTCAGTAGAGAATCACTTGCTTCTCATAAATTTTGATGGTGCTGCCAGTTCGTATTCTGGTTGGAAGCTTTAATATTTTTCATGCCTTTATGCCACTGTGGCACATCTGAGGCTGATCTATAAACCACCTGTTCCGTTACAGAGTCACACAAAGTAGTGTGCCTGAGGACTTAAGAAAATGTTTTAATTATAAATAAGTAAAGAAAAAGTGTTTGAACTTTAAGTGGCACGGGTGAAATGCCTATAGTGTGTGATTGGGTGCATGTGTGTGTGTGTGTGCGCGCGTGTGTGTGTGTGCGTGCGCGTGTCTGTGTGTGCGTGTGTGTGTGTGCGTGTGTGTGCGTGTGTGTGTGCGCGTGCGTGCCTGTGCGTGTGTGTGTGCGCGCGTGTGTGTGCGTACGTGTGTGTGCGTGCGTGTGTGCGTGTGTGTGCGTGTGTGTGTGTGCGTGCGTGCCTGTGTGTGTGTGTGCGTGTGTGTGTGTGCGTGTGCGTGTGTGTGTGTGTGCGTGTGTGTGTGCGTGTGCGCACATGTGTTTCTACCTTGCTAGGAACTGGCATCCAGCCCATGGAGTACCTCTGGTTTTTGGCATTAGGGACCATGGTCTCCATACCTCTACTGGATCATCGTTTGGAAGATGGATGGATGGATAGATAGATGGATCCTCTTTCTCCGTCCATATACTACACAACACAAGTCAGTCAAAATAGTCAAAATGCCAGCCTGGGGACTGTGAATGCATTATAATTATTCAACTAATCAAACAATTTTCACGATACAGGATACGCACCGGAATTCTAATCAAGCTGAGGACCACGATGTGGTTGGAGAGCCCAAATATCCCCCAGGGGAATCCCCCATTCTCAATGTGCGAGAACACTTGTCAGTGTCTTTGGTGCAATATTGGTGTGGCGCCCCTTGTAGCCACTGTCCAAGGTTCTGGAGCACCTCCAAGGTTCTGGAGCACCTCCAAGGTTCTGGAGCACCTCCAACTGGCCCCCGCAGAGATAATCTCACAGAATGATTTTCTGCTTAAAAGCTGTAATTGTTATACACCTCTTTTTCCTGAGTGATGTATTCTAATATCGCTGCTGAAATTTTTACAGTCAAAGGCTTCAATTTAGCACACACTGCTAAATGTAACCGGTGCTAATGCATTTCCTCATGGACAATTTACTGCTGTCGTATGTGTCAGTACAATTTTGCCATAGTTGGCAGCTAATTATTTTAACTAGGTTAGCTATGAGGCCATATTAAAACGTCTCTTTAGCTAAAGCTCAGGATCATGAATGGTGCGACTCAAACCTGCACCGCAGATGAGCAGAGGCGTTAGACACGCAGTGATTGGTCGTGACGGGAGAAAAACGTCTCAGCTGCTTTGCTTACAGACTAACTTTGCTGAAATTCCTTAGCGTGACAGATATGAGCTGATAAAATGAATGATGCTGCCATTAATGTAGGGTCTAAATGGCATTTGTACTTTTTACTTTATGACATATGTGACTCATAAAAGCAGTAGAATACTGTTTTTCCACAAAACTTGAATCAATACTTTTAAGAATAAATAAGCACAAATAGCCTGAAGAGTAAATGTGTGTTTGTTTGTTTTTTAATTCAGAGGTATTACCTGCTTCATCAGGGTTTAATGATGAATCCACATATGCAGCCAATTATCAGGCTCATCATTTCAGCTTAGTTTTCCATTTGCTCATCTAAGACAGAATGGCTTTTTAAAATAAAAAGATGAAATCACAAGACTGATCCTACCTGATCCTACCATTATTAAAGTTCATTTACATAGATGCATCATGTTCTCTTTAAAAGTGATGATTTTGTTGTTGTTGAGTTTCACTTTTCTTTGAGTGTCCCATCCAGGGTGCACCCTGATCCTTGCACCCAGTGCTGCCTAGATCGGCTCTAGGACCTTCAGTAACCCTGACCAGGATATGTGGATAGAGGCTGGATGGATGGAAGGATGGAGGGATTGATGGATGGATACAGAACTTCCTCTGGGTTCCAAACTTGGTCATTAACTCCAGCACAAAAACCGCACGCCAGGATCTTCATGGAATGGGCTTCCATGGCCGAGCAGCTGCATGCAGGCCTCACTTCACCGAGGACAATGCTAAGCGTTGAATAGAGTGGAGAAAAGCATGCTGCTCCTGATCTCTGGAACAGTGGAAATGTGCTCTATGGAGTGACGAATCGCGCTTCTCTGTCTGCCAGTTTGATGGCTAAGTCTGGGTTTGGCAGATGCCAGGAGAACATTACCTTCCTGACTGCATTTTGTAACATTCGGTGGAGGAGGGATTAGATAAATTATAAATTATTGTTTATCAAGGGATGAGCTAGACCTCTTAGTTCCAGTGAAAGGATCACATGCTTAAACCAAGACATTATGAACAATTCTATGCTTCCAACTTTGTGGGAACAGTTTGGGGAAAAGGCCTGTTTCTGTTCCAGCATGACTGTGCCCCAGTGCACAAAGCGAGGTCCATAAAGACATGGTTGAGTGAGTTTGGAGTGGAAAAACTTCACTGCCTCACATAGATCCCTGACCTCAACCCCATCAAACACCTTTCCTGTAGGTGCAATGGTCAGGTGTCCCAGTACTTTTGTCCATATAGCATACCGTGGCTGTGTTACGTGCTGTAAGGAAGGTACGTGCCATAAGCAAATTGGGGATGTCCCTGCACTTTCTCTGGACTTCTTGCCCTTGACGCCATTCATCGGTTGCTTAGTTCGGCTCCGCCTCCCGGATCTGGCCACGCCCCCTCCCATCTTTAGCGCTGCTTCCTGTTTTCCTTTGTTTCCCGTGTTCCCTTTCCCCGTTCCTCACTTGTGTCATCCTCGACTCTCCCTTTCCCTTTCCTTTATGACGGTCCCCAACTCTAGACTGGGGACCGTGACAGTTCTTAATGCTGACATACAAGCACAATCAAAATTGAGGTATCACCCAAAAAGTCAAAATTTGGATGGATGGATTCCAAGAAAACACTACAATTTACATACCCACTACACATATAGATAGATGGTCAAAAATTTTGAAGATCTTTTCTTAGTTTCAGTGCCAGTGCCACTGTTTCGCCTTTGTGTGCCGGAATGAGCAGGAAGCCTCTGCTGAGGGAGCCTGTTAGTATAGTTTGGCAAGATGAAGGCAAAGCGGAATCATGTTTATTCATGTAACCCAATTTTTGTCACAGGGAACATCAGAATAGGCTCAGCTGTAGAACCTGGTTCTCTGTAAGTCTCAGGTTCTGCTTGTCCCAGCTTGCAAGAGAGTGTGACACAGAGGCCAGGCCAGCATTCCTGAAGTGAAGGTCCCATAAGCAACCCTGAAGGTCACGTTGACTGGATTCTTTGAATGTTGTGAAATCTTTTTCTCCTCTCCCGTATGCTGACAGTGTGAGCTATGTGTACGAAAAGCAATGTCACATCTCTCTATTAAATCATTCTGCATTTACAACATCACAAGACAAGAAAGTACAAAATGCTAAATGACACTCGGTCAAGAAAACAGAGTTTCGCTTTTTCATTTTCTTATCGCGTGTTGAGGACACATGCTGCAGTCATTGTGAATTACACAGTAAAACTTCTACAAACAAGATCTGGGGTTCTGATGGAGATACCACATCCCCCATGAAATTCCTGCAGGGTCAGCGGAGGGGCATTTCAACTGCTGTGGGGCTTAATTTATGCAAAGCGATTAAAAACTGGATATACATTTGCAAAGACTGCATATATATGTGTGAAAATTATTATGGCTCTAATTGTTATGTAGAAAATACATTTAGATATGAAATTCATTTGCTGCACATTAAAATTTTATTTAATAAGGTAACCTGTTTCATCCTACACTCCCTGGCAAAAAATGGGCCAAAACTTAATAAGCAATAATATGCAAATTTAATATGAAATTTGGGTTTGGCCCATTTTTTTTGCCCAGGTGTGTATTATACATGCTTACAGACAGTAGGCAGTTTACTAGGTAGGTACATCTGCTTATTAATGCAAACAGTATGCTCTTCCTGACAATCATGCAGTTGAAACTGAATATATACAGCATGCAGACAGGACATGGGGGTCACTCACTGTTCATCTAAGCACTAGATGTCATCTAAGTGATTTTGACTGCCGTGTTATTATTGGTGCCATACTCCGGTTGTTCTAGCCTGTCAGAAACAGCAACTTTCCTGTGATTTTTAAAAACTATGGTGGCCTGGAATTTACATAACACATCCAGTCAATGGCCTTTATATGGCTGAAAACACCCTGTGTACCAGGGAGAATTACCAGACTCCAGGCAGGTCTCAAGTGCAAAAGTAACAGCTCAGTGTAACAGCTCAGTGTAACAGCAGTGTGCAGAAAGACTTCTCTGAATGCTCATCCCATCAACCACTGAAACGGTTCTGTAGCAGTTTTAAAAGTGAATCCTGCCTGGTATTAGCTAGGTTCACCAAATATAGTGGCCACTGAGTGCATATTAAAATGCTGTCATCAGGTTAAATAATCAAATTGGAAACTGTTTTACGGTATTTCTCTTTGTCGTTGTTTTTACAGTTGATGATTAAAGCAGATGCGTATCATACGGCTATGCTGGCATCACGGCAGAAAAGCAGAGTGACATTTTACATTGCATTACTTACAAAAGTATGTCAGTCTAGGTCAATGTTCCCCAACCCAGTCCTCGGCAACCCACAGACAGTCCACGTTTTTGCTCCCTCCCAGCTCCTAACAAAATGTGGACTGTCTGTCAGGGAGCTTGGAAGGAGCAAAAACACAGACCGGCCGTGGGTCCCAGAGGACCGGACTGGAAAACACTGGTCTAGGTTCCCGGTGATAACTATGTCCTTCAGCCCTTCCCCCTAGAATTTCAGCTGTCACACAAACTAGCCTGGAAACCTAACCTCTAACCCCCGACCGCTGTCATAGTTAAGATCCCTTAAAAAAAACCCCTGGAGTGGCTTATCGGCCCAGTCTCCCTTGGCACTTTGACCAAGTGACCGAGACTCGCAGAACTCACAGTGCACAGATGGTACAGACCTAAAGCCAGAGTGCTACTAACCGATGGATTAACTCCGCAGTGACGGCTCTGCTGCAAGGCAGGACGCCATAGCTAGGAGTGACGTGTCAGTGCCAGCGCACCAGATATGGTTATATGCCGAGGTCTCCTATTGACACAAGGGAGGGCATTCAGAGCTGAAAGGTCAGGAGGGCAGCAAGAGATCAACGTAAAGTGCTTCACGGTAGCAGATTAGTCTGCTAGGCAGCCCATAAGTGATAGATGTCATTTCAAGTCCATAACTGAAAGTTCTGCTCGAAATGTTCTTTAAAATAAATTCAGACTGTGCGTAAAAATATATTCTGCTAGATGCAAAGCATTACTGAAATCAAGGCAGAAGAACTCAGCAAGGGAAATACATATCTGTGAGGTAGTATGCAATGCCTTCATTACCAATTATAAGAAATACAGATTTGCCTGTTTTGGAACGCGTTTGTATCTGGCTGGATTAATTACAAGCAAATCAGTTCGAAATCCAGGTGCGGGCTGGTCATCAGAAAGTTCTGGTCTTTTCCCAGTGGGCTAGTAGTCTTGTGAGGACCGCTCTTTCTCCCCTAGTATAACACAGTCTGTAGGCCAGGGGTGGCCAACAAGGTGGTCAATCTTGGCGTTGGCGTGCTTCCAGGTCAATTGCAGCAGATGATTCATAGATAATGCTTTGTCTCATTGGTGGTCAGCTGGTTGTCTGCAATATAGGCAAATATAGGCATAATATACCAAGGGAGACCCCCCCCCAGTCAAACTACAAAACAATAGTAATACTAATCATCATCCTTATCCTCATCTTCATCATCATGTTCTTCATCTTCTCTTCCCTATTTGCTGTTTTCCAGCAAAAACGTCAAACGGCATTAAAACATTCCAGACGTACAACCTTGGGCTTTAAAGGGCAGGAGTCCTGCAGGTTTTTAACACGTCTTCTAATTAACACAAAATTTACACCTCCGACACCCTATTAGGAGCATTACTATGCAAATAACCGCTTTAATAAAGCAATTAAGAATCTGGATGAACACCAGGAGCACCCAGGAGCCAGAGGAGCAAAGTTCTACTTTGTGAAAGTAAAAAAAGAACACACACAGAAACTATTTAAAACATACCTGAGTTAATAAGTTTTCATTAACCCCAAGCTGTGGGGTTTATCCAGATCTGTCTCTGGGTAATTACTGGGCTGATTAAGGACAGCGGACTTCACTTTTCTGCGCGTTTTGAACAGAGCCCAGTTCAAAGGCATTGACACACAATCGGAACGGCGCTTTGGACAGAAGCAGCCACAGCCTCTGCATATCAAAGGGCGCCTCCGCGTTCCACTATAACTTAACCTCGGGTTGCTAACACTTTATCTTACGGCTACCAGCAGCCATGCGGACTCACTTTGAGAAGCTTTAAAAAAAATTTTCATTTTGACCAAGAAAGAGTTTTAGCAAACTGACGAAATTTAAGAAAACTGCATTGCAAAACTAGGTCAGATGTCTGTCTTCCTAATGAAATAAACGTGCATTGTACTCATATACCATGAAGAGGTTACGCATCTCTTACTATAGGGAAGATAAAGGTTGTTTTTGGTGAATTCTAGTAAATTGTATGATCTAATTATAATTTCTCATGAAACATTCATTCAGTGTGAAACACGTTTTTTTAGGGCAATAACATGTCTAAAATTGTAGTATTTTTCAAGTAATGTACAGCATAAATTGTTTGCACAAAATGCAGTTGCTTGTGCATACCACTCCTTATGCCGGCGATGAGTTTATAATTTTGGGTTATCATCTAGCAGAGAGTTTCACCAGAGATGTGTCAATGCAGACATTTTATTTGAGGAAATGCACATGGCCGCAGATATTCTTTTAGGGGTGTTTCAGAAGTGGGGTCCGGGTTTGGAAAAGACACTTTAAATATGTATGCCTTTCATGTGACACGAGAGTTCCTGCTTATACTTGAAATGGTGATCGATTTTGTATGACACACAACATTTTGTTCCCACGTTTGTCCAGTACCTGATGATATCAGTTTGGGTACGTCCGAAGACGTCTCGCTTCACCTGCTAATCGTTCTATGATGTCATCATTCCCTGTACATTTTAGAAGCTGTAGCACCCTCAACAATCCCCCATCACCTCCTACCGGCTCAAGGACTGCATCGTTTTTGAATGCGTGTCATTCAGTCCTAAAAAATTAGGTGAAAATGAATCTTTCACTGATGACTGGGCACTCCGAACACTGGATAGACAAGGAACCAAACCATCCAATATTACTCCTCAAAGATGGAACCTGACCAACAACAAGTCTTTTCATAAGTATGATTTCTTCCGTATAAAGGTCCTCTTATTAGTTTCATGGGCTCACTGTCTGCCCAAAGCCAACATTATCCAGGAGTGCGTCATACATTATATTTTAATGACAATGCAATTATGGCTCCACACCCAATCAATAGTTCCCTACTGAAGGATAAAGACGTTTGACAAGGATGACTTCTCCCACTGGCCTCTCAAATAGGTTTGGATTTGTTCCCTGCAACTGTTTCATTGGCATTCTCAAGAATAAGAAAACGGGCCAGTAAGCATAGGGATTGCACGCGTAAGACCTTTTCAAGAGAGTAGTTTCACTTTTTCATTTAAGGTACTGAAATTTCCTCTAAGGTAGGTGTTACTTCCGATAGTCATCTCCCTAACCTGGTAACCCAATAATAATATGAACACTTGCGTTATGCACAAAATGATTTGTAGCCATTATTCAAGCGACCAAATTAGTTTTGATGGTTATTTATGGTATTTGTAGCTGTGCCCTTTGTTCTTGTTCATTTTGGCCATAAATGGAGTTAGCCATACCTAAAATCCATTACGACCCTTATAGCGTTTTAACACGATGCAGAAACATCTCGTTATATCCGTAATGGGCTGATATTTCCAAACTGCACAGTATAATTTAAAGAAATTGATTCCTAGGGAGGAGGTGAATACAGCCCAGCATCACACAGCGCGAAGACTCACATCTGGTCGCTGACCCTCAGGTGACGATGAGGCAGCCTGACCTTCCAAACCTTCTGACACACCAGATGAAAGGCCCGTGAGCGTAGATTCCACAAGTGTGTCTCATGTAGACTGCAGCCGGGTGTATTACATTATGAAACCTCATTAAACCGAAAAAGAAATGGATGCCAGCATTTCGGGGAACTGATGAAACCCATGAGGAATTATTTTTGAAACGGTATATAAAACAGCACGGCCTGCTGCATGGGCAGAAGCTTCCCTGGGTTCCCCATGACCTCATAACACCTTGACATTGAGGTCATAATTAATCAGGCTTTTATTTCCTTAAGTAGTATCTACAGTTGAAAAAAATGACATTGGGGTACTCTGTGTTTACGTGTACATTTAAGACATGAAATGAGAAGGTAACGTGTAATGTGGAATTCATTATATTAAAAAGCTAATATCTCATACTGACAAAATATTTTTGGCTCTCCTCGATTCATGCAGTTCGACCTTTCTCTACTACAGTGTTTCTACAATATATTCCTCATTTACTGTTTTACTTGAGTCATATCTTTTTTTCATAATTCTCTGCATATTATGTATCCAGAGAAACAGTAATGTGGAGGTAGCCTTTCAGGATTTCGCAGGCGGTAGAAAATTGCTTTTGGCTGCAGCCGATATTTAAAAGAAGGGAGAGAGAAGAATAGAAAAACATATTTCATTCATATACCAATTATTAGCTTATTCTACTGCCAAGGAATAATGTTAAACCTAGAGCTGGATAATAAAAATAATTGCAACCATCATTGCTGCGGAGACTATAAAACCTGCAGGTGCACAGGCAAAGATGGACGATCAGCGACAAACTACATTTGAGGTTCCAAGCCACGGGTTTTGTGTGAAAATCTGGCCCCCAAGTTTATCCCATTACGGCTAATCGCTTAATATGGCCTGTGCGTATGTATACATACAGTGTTAATGAAAACTGCCCCTCTTTTTGGGTTGTGCTGTGTGGGTGGATTTATGGCGTTGGAACAGAAAAGACCAAAAAAATACAGAGCTTTGACGTTGCCGGAGACCGCCCGCCAGTGTTTATGAACGGCCTGGACCCAGGACGGAGCTGACCCATTACTGACCCGGAGAAAACACCCTGCCGCCCACACTGAACACCCCCCCCCCCCCAAATCTGACCCAGCTCTCACACACGCCAGAGCGGTTCTGCCCCCGTGAAAAGGCAACACTACCACACAGGTTGAAAGCCATAATCATGCCATCCAGCGAAACAGGATCTCAAGGCATCAGAAATCCATTCGTAAAGCCTTCATCCACATTGACAGCCGTAGCTATCAAATAAGCACATGACCCAGTTTGTAGAAAAGTAATGACCTGTTCACAAAAAGGCATTTTAAAATGCCAATTAGTACTGTGGACCTAGCATTTGTATTATTTGATCATTTTTTTAACTATACCGTACACAGTAACAAGTTGCCTCTAATCATACCTTTTACGTGCTGTTCTTGGTATACATCATTCAGTTACACTTTACATTAACTGCGCCTTCATAAAGCATTCAATATGCATTAATAGAACATTCAGTGCACTGTCATAATACATTCATAGTGCATTTATAGACCACTCATAGTCAGCATCTATCTATACTGTACCATAACATCCTAAAATATCCTAAAACAACTTTAATTTAATTAATAACAAAAATCAAAAAATTAAATGTTCATAATGTTTGTTATTATCATATACTGTTTGTTATTATTGTATATTACCGCTGTTACAGTATATTAGGATGTTATGGTATAGATACATGCTTCTTATGAATGCTCTATAAATGCCTTATGTCGGGGCACTCAATGTTCTGTGAATGCATTATAAAAGCATCATGAAGGTGCAGTTAATGAAAGAATTACTCATTATTCTTTAATGCAATACACAATTAGTACCTGATTTGCGGTGCTAAGAGTTGTCCATTTAGAGCATTTTGTGGATTTTTAAGTCTCACTGCAGGTCTGACGATGTCATCACTTCCTGTTTACTGTCCAAAGTGCACCTGAAATGAATGAAAACACTGGCAGGTGACACCGTGTGCTTTTCATACCTGCGAGCGATAAAATCACATCTTGTGTTGCACTGAAGACCACGCGAGCTGACATGCATTTTAAACAAGGATGAGACATCTTTGTATAAAGAAGCACACGCGTAGGTTTAAACATGTGTAATTCCCGTATTCCCTTCCAGGAGGTGCACTATTGTAAGGCCAAATCTCACTGACTGTGACCTTGCATATCGGCCTGCTTTGGCTGTCCTACTGTAAATTACACCCATTTGCCAAGATTTCTCAAGGGAATTGGCCACCGCATTTCAGGAAAGCACCATATGTGCACATTCGATGTATTATTGTATTTATCTAAGGCTCTTTATCGGATTTTGAGCCAGTAAACATTTCAGAATCACTAATGGGAAGTAATTACTAAGGAGGCCATGAAGGTGAACAATGGATGCATTTAAGACGTTTTATAGTTGTTCTAAATTATCGCACAAGTTAGAAAGACTGCTATTGGTGTTTTGTCCCCTTTTGACCCAAAGTGCAATTGAAACCAAGAATGTATTCATCCATCTTCCAACCATTACAACATTGTGGGGGGGAGGTGGGACTGGATTCTATTCCAGGTAGCATGGGTTACAAAGCAAGGGGAACAACCTAGCTGGTCAATTGCAGGGTACATGTATACCCAGAGGGAATCTAAAGCACCCGGAGAACATGTCAACTGCACGCCCACAGAACGCAGACAGGATTCAAATCCTCATCTCTGGAGATGTGAGACAACAATGCAAGCCAGTGAGTCACCAAACTACCCAAAATGCAACACATATATACGTGTTACTGAAAATCCTGCAGAAAAAAATTAGCATAGTGCCGCAGAATTATGTTTAAGTCATCAATATGTATAAACAACGTTCTGTTTCCTGAGATGGCTGCTCATCCCTAGGGACATAAGCTAAGAAGTTAAAGTTACTTTGAAAATAAACTTGGTTTGTGTCATCAGTGCTCATTTAGGTGTCATTCACCTTGACAAGCCGTCACCAGATCTCATTCACGGGCTCCTGTGAAAACATCTACGTCTTGGACTATTCTTCTAAGAAATTTAGCCCATGCTGCCCGCTCCGCCCAGTCCTCCCACAACTGTGGGAGGCCTTGATTTATATGGTCTGTACTGGACAGAAAAAAAAAAGATTAGTGGCTGGGGTTGCCCCTGGAATTCTGCATTTTTTTTTTCTGTCACTATGAGAAAGTTTATCATTGGCCAGCTTGGACCAGACCCGAAGATAAAACAGATAGCCCCTTGTGAGTTGATAATGAAGCACCCCACTGGCAGGGGGGCGAGACTGTTTATGCAACATATGGTGAAAAACAGAGAACTTTCATCTTTTCAAGCAGAAATTTAAATGTGCATAATTCCGAGGAAACTGTTTGGGGAGATCTTGATGGCGGCACTTAAACAAAGCCGTCCGCCCCTTCAAAGCATGCAAATGAGGGAGCGCTACACTCGCTAAGTACCATAACATTCGACGGAGGGGCCCTGATAAATTATGAATCGGTGGGCAGAATCAGGTTACTGCCCTATTTCCTGTGTATCATGTTTACTGGCTGCATAAATGTAATAATTGAAATGTAAAGCGGGAATCCTCAGATACAATATTTACACAACACGCCTCACATATGGTCCAAATTTCGCCGCAGCTGCTTTCGATCACGCGCCCTGAGCAAAAAAACATACTTTGAAATGAAATTCTAAATGAAGAGGGAGGGACATAGATCAGCAAGAGTTTCTGCTACCTTACAGGTCCGATTCCTGAAAGTATTATATCGGATGAAATCCGAGCGGAGTCAGAAGTCGTGTTATTATGCTCACATGCTTGTACACATGCAACACGATGTCTCCATCTTGGGGGGGATTTGACGGTTAATGTAGGCAAGCCGTCTGTGGAACAATGTATACCTTTCACTGGCTTTTCACAGACCCTGTGCAGTGAAAGACAGGGGAAGCTGAGCTCTGCTGAATGGTTAGGCTTAGTTATCCAAATAGAAGCTCTTAGAAGCCATTACCTACTACGCATTGTTGCGCTAGTAGGGTATATATCAAAAGATGGGCTTCCATAGTAACAGTTAGCACCCCAAACTCTCAGGGGACATGTGAAGTTTCTCAGTGCAATATCCTCCCAAGTCATTCTGGTACATGCTCGGGTTTATTTGAGCTTTTGTTTTTTCTATCACTGTGTGAGAATCTCTGCTGGATGGAAATTAGCTTCCTATATAGGGAATGTATAAGGGGAACAGATGTTGCCTCTGTTGCACACTCACGATAAATTTAGCCCAGGCTAATTACTACTGATAAGGGCCACTGATGTGAAATTCGACAGACTGTATCTGCAAGTAAAAATACAACTGTGGAAATAGTGCGTATCATTACTTTCTTATAAATGCAATAATGAGTAGTGGGCTAATGCACACTCAGATAGGCACACACAAAACACAGTCGTTTGTTTTGTTTGTTTTAAAAAAAAAAAAAAAAAGGAATTTTGGGGCTCTCTAGTATTTCATTCTACAAACAAAAGCTCATAAATGTCCTGTAACTGGACACTACTATCTGTCTTGTGGTTATTTGAAGTTAAATTGTGGAATTTTCCAGAAATATTGCCTCACATCACAAACAGTTTCTGAGCAACATCAGTCATTCTGCTACGGTCAGTCCTAGAACTGAGGTGACTGCACAAAGCATGTTCAATAATAGTTACTGGTTACTTGGGCATGATCAGTTTCCCATAATTGGAGTCTCATCTGCCAACCTTCTAAAGTATTGATAAGTCACAGTGTCTGGATGTGAGGGTCACACCATGAGGCTGGACAGCAGGGGAGTCTTTCTGACAGTAGAGGGGTTTTCGAGCAGTATACTGGAACACATTTATTGCAATAAATGTTTTCACCCATAAGGCACTGCAGAAACTCTAAATGTTTATTGCTTATTCAAACAGTCAACTCCTCCGAGTGGGACTGAGACTGAGCTGGTGCAGCTGAATTGCAATGTTTACCATGGGACAGCATGATTTCTGCTTTAACCCTGGGTCACCGGTGCAAAAAAAAAAAAAACAGAAAAACATAAAAAAAACAAATCAGATAGCCGATTATTCAAGTTCATATTTTCACTGCTCTTCAGAAGTTTTGGTCACTTTCCAATACAGAAATAAGTCAATTTTTTAGCCCTTTTCTGACTTACCAAAGGAGTTTCTTTAAGTGTGTTCGTCTTTCAGCATTTTCAAAATGTCTCTACATAAGAAGTCTGAATTTGACACTTTGAACTGAAGGTGAGTATTAACTTAATCTTCAGGCACCAGGAGAAATTTAGCCCTTCAGCAAACTAATAGGATGACTGACAGCTTTCATCTATTACAGTACTTAAGCTTTTGATTAAAGGCACACGGTTAATCCGTCATCCAGGTGAAGTGCTGGAAATTAGGTGTGGCAAAGACCGATAAGATATTGAAATTGAGCTGGAATTTTTTGCTAAATTCTGAATGTCCTTGACTTTTCTAAAATAAATACCAAGTGAAAAGCAAGGCAGCAGGCAGACAGAACAGAGTTTAAAGACCTCTGGAATCAGTCAGGGTTGAGATCATTTTAAAACCACGTTCTGATGAAACCTGAAATCACACAAGTAAACGATACTTCCCTTAAATTGTGAATAAATGCAAATACATTTTAAAAAAACTTCATAAAGCCAAACGGATGGAGTTAGACAGAAATGGTTAAATAAATACTTCATTGAACAAGTTTGGAAAACTTTGCGGAGAAAGCATATAGGTCATAGGGAAGCCGGAAAAGTAGTGGTTCACTTCCCTTAATGAAAGTTTGTAATGTGGGAACCTTTGGACAATGTTCCAATGTTCAAAAAAATATTGGGAAATCTTATGACAATGTTCCACTTGGGTTCTCTAAACATTATAGGGGCATTCTGATGCAAAATAACCTGAAGTGAACATTCTCTAAACATTACAAAAATGTTTTTGTAAAACATTCCATGTTTGCTGGGCCTGTCCCAGAAGAATGTGTGCTGTAGAATCACTGATCTAGGTACTCAATCGTAATTGCTTCAGTTTTTAACCACCTCTATTACTGGGTAAATCTTTAAACCTCTTAGTATAAAAGCATTAGTTAAGATAATTGACCAAATCAATTAAGTTCAGCACTAAGAAGGAGATGGAGAAGGTTTACAGTAGGCTTAAAAATTAGAGATATCATTCCTGAATCTGTCGCCAGCCGTATTGTTTTGAATAGGAGAGAATGCAATAATTGTATACTGTGCATTGAATGGCCAACTGAGAGATGCATTAATACAACAATGTGACTTTGTGGCTATAGTTGTGTTCTCTGAGCCAGCAGCTCTTTTTTGCTTCAAGGAAAAAGTGCTGCGCCCACAGTTCAGTATTTACAACCACCTGTCATGGCCACCTGTTCAGCCTAAAAATTCATTTAGTTCAGAAGTATTGTGGCAGCAGCCTGTAAAAGTGCCTTTGGAAAATAGGATTACATCTGCCTCTAAGGTAATCAATCATGGAAATGGATTGATGTGGATTTTGACAAGAGTGTCTCATAACATAATTAGATTAGACTAATCCAGGGCAAGAATCTAGTCTTTCTTTGTAAGTACTATAAGGAACAAAATTTGGAAGCAAATGGTCTTATAAATTTACATTTTTATGACCAAGTGGGCAAAGACATTTGGTGGAGCGCAAACTACGGCTTTTATATTATTATGTCTAAAAAAGCCCTTGACATGGAATCTTTAGATTGATTTGAAACCAGCACATCTTTCTTTTAGGGCCGTAGCTGCTTTCTAACCCATGCTGAAAGTGTCCGGCAAACGAGCTCGTGTGGAGAAAGCTACCCACACTCGGAAAGACACAAATTACAGCTACGGAAGTCCTAGGCGCAGTTCACTTTTGAGACAAGAGTGATGTATGCTACTATAGTTTCAGCACAGGTTAATGAGGCTTACTTTACATGAGGTATAGAAATTACACACACACTACTGGAATTTGAGAGCTCTGTCTAAGACAAGAACTAAGACTTCCTCTGTATTTTATATTATATATTTTGGTCAGTCAACGTCAATGGGACTATTCATAGATATTCTAAATTGCCATGAAGACTGATTATTTCCTTGACTTTGGCTCACCTGCAGCTATCAAATATGCTATTTTCCACGTATTGGGCCTATAGCTTTTTAATCAACACAAATATACACCATAATGTCATCAAGACTGCATGCCAGATTTGCTAGGCTTCTCTCTCTCTGATAGAAATGCACACTTTATAATACATATACCAGGCAAATTACAAAAATGATACACTGTTTGGCTTAGATGCATACAAATTGTGGTTTTTCCTAAATCATTAAACTAGAATAAAGCAATGAATTACAAGGAGCCAATCAATCAGTGAAATGTATGTGAAAAATACTATTAAATATACCTGGACTAAATCAGTCTTATTGTAATTTATGTTCTTGTTCCTTCATTGAGATTCGTAAAAATTGCAACAAAAAAAAGTGCATTCAAATTGCATGATATGTGATTTGGCCTGCCCAGTTAAAATACAAGCTTCTGGAAAATTGTTTGCACAGCTGTTATCGTCCACGCACCTCAAATCACAGATATACTGGCCACACAGGAGGAACATCGCATGTTGCAGGCTTAAAATCAATCACGACCTTTTCTTGGAACCCTTCCCCATAAATATCCTGCTCTGTTATTCTCGGCCTTCACTGCTGCCTGGAAAGCTACACCCATTGACCCCGAAGTTTTGGCCCCAGTACTCGATTGTTCCATATGCATTGGACAGGGAAAAGCTGTTAAATGATCAGATTTAGCCAGTTGCAACCATACATGGGAAGAACAGAACTAATATTCAAAGAATTCACTTCCTTACAGCAACAGTCGTTGACAACTGATAACAGAACTTTATCTCGATTCTGAACTGATCCTAAGAGTCTTAAAAGTCGGCTTGGAACGTGAATGGTACTATGCTAAACACAAAAGTCCGAAAAGTAGCCGTGAAACATAAGGAAGCTGCATTCTTCTTACTTTTCAAAATGTTTTCTCTATGTTTATGTTACTGACATCCTGATATGGTGACGGCCAATCAGACGGCTGACAGGCGCTGTTTTAGATGTCTGTAATAAAGTAGATGAACAGTATTAATCCCATGAAGAGGTTGTAGGAGCAGTTAAAAAACACAGGATCAGAAAATACACACGACACAAGACAAAGAATTATTCACAAACTGGGCTCTAGTGCTGTTAAGTAGGACATATTGCCAGTGGTGTAATCCCTTTCGGGCAGGAAACAAAGAGGCTCATTCCCACAAAAGAACATTTTAAGGGCGGCCTGCAGCTGGAAGGGAGCCTCGCCTGTCTTCTCCCATACTTAACCAACCTGCTTTTTTAACTTCACCTTCAAGAGCAAGGCTAACTTCACTATACCAATTAACAACATCTGTTTCATGGGGCTTTGGTTTATTAGAAACCGTAGCATGCTTGGCTGGCAGAAAATTGGTTTTCCATGGTATAATGCCCTTTTCCCCCATCAGTGATGCCTTTTTATTTACTCATTTTTTGTTGGTTCATATGAATCATAGAATGTAACAACTGTTTGAAGAGGGCCAGTACTCACTGGTGCAAAGTATGAACACCTCTTTGCTTTTCTCTTCAGAATATTGGACAGAATATTGTCATTCAGTATCTGCTGGTACTGAATAACAGGAGAGTACCGGCACCTGGATTTGAATAACAAGGGGAGTACCGGCACCTGGTACTGAATAACAAGGGGAGTACCAGCACCTGGACTTGAATAACAAGGGGAGTACCGGCACTTGTTTTTCTCAAGTTAATTTACTGAATGTAATGCTGGCATACAATTAAAGAATTTAAGAGACATGGGGAGTACTGGCACCTGGTACTACATAACAAGGAGAGTACCAGCACCTGGTACTGAATAACAAAGGGAGTACCGGCACCTGGTACTGAATAACAAGGGGAGTACCGGCACCTGGTACTGAATAACAAGAGGAGTCCTGGCACCTGGTACTGAATAACAAGAGGAGTGCCGGCACCTGATACTGAATATCAAGGGGAGTGCCGGCACCTGGTACTGAATAACAAGAGGAGTACTGGCACCTGGGCTTGAATAACTAGAGTTCCAGCACCTGATACTGAATAATAAGCAGAATACCGGCAGCTGGTACTGAATAACAAGGGGAGTATTGGCACCTGGTACTGAATAACAAGGGATGTACTGGAACCGGGTACTGAATAACAAGGGGACTATTGGCACCTGGTACTGAATAACAAGGGACTTCCCTTTTCCATTGTCTTTGATGCAAATATGACACTTCTGACCTGGTGTGGGGAAAAGCAGATGCATCCTACAGTTTGTTAAACTAAGGTTTAAGCTATACAAGGACATCGCTTCAACATTATCACTCTGCTTTCTATATTGATTGTTAGTTGCTAAAAGTTGTTCCTGCTCCGTGAGGCACAATCCCAATTTGCAAATAAGGATGGTGTCCATGACCTCTCTACCACCCATCTATGGTATTACATTCAGAATGCCTCAAGGGTCTAGTACTGATAATTTCCATTTATTTAGGTTACAGTTACAGTGTTGAACATGAACCGTGGATGTTCTTGGTATGGATCCGAAGGGAGTACAGGTCAAGTATGATTTTCTATGCAGATTAAGGTTTCCCAGGAAGAGAGAATTCCCATCCCCAGCAGAGTAAGACTGGTGCCTTTTTAACGTTCAAACTTGTTGCTCTCGCCATTACTCTGGATATTTGCCTATCACGTGCTGAAGGTGTGGGCGAATCAAAACTGTATTTTGATAGTATACATGTTTGGAAGACAGCTGGATATACAGCTCTGGAAAAGACACAGAAAAAAATTCAGTTTCACTCATGTCTCAATTTATGGATATGCTTCTGTTACAATGTTACTTGTAAGTAAGTAGCTGGGTTCCGCATGGTGAAAAATGCACCTAACTATGCTCCCAGCTGAGGAGTGGAACTGGCCTGAGGTGGATGTGTATAATAACAGATTTTCTAGATGAAAGGCCACTGCAGAGTTCCTAAAATCTGCTAAAATTTTTAAAGTGTTATAACCAGTGTAACAAGATTAGTACTGGCACCTGGGCTTGAATAACTGGAGTTCCAGCACCTGATTCTAAATAATAAGGAGAGTACCTACCAGAGTTCCTAAAATCTGCTAAAATTTTAAAATCAAAAAAGTGTTATTACAAAAGGTTGGAATGAGTCCACATTTTCAGTGACATTGACCTTGTTTTTATCCTAAAACAAAAAACAAACAGTTGACGATATGCTATCAGCTCTTTTCATCATGGGAGGTGACTCACGTGGCCCTTTCCTCCCATAATGCACTCTGAAAACATTTAGAGATGTGACAGCTAATCAAGACTGAAATTTTTGCTTTACTGTCCCATCTTGGGGACCTCAGCTCAGTGGCTGTAAAGCATCAGTTTTCAATTAGCCTCTTACAGAAAAAAGAGAGAAAATGGGCAACTGAAAATAGTTAGAAAAAGGACATTTTGGTGATTTGCAGCTGTTTTCAGTGATATACTAAATAGTTATTATAAAGTTGGGTCACATTACCCTAAGGGACGCTAATTACCTTTTTTTAAAACAAAATATATATTACCTTCAGTAGGACATCTGGCATCCACTAGATGGTTGCTCTTCCATAAGCTGGTTTAAGGGGTTACTTTGGGCCTAATGCTACAGTATTTAATGGCAATAATGGTGGCTGTTGCTGGGACTGACGGTATCTCCTACTCTCACTAAAGAAAATAAAGACTATGGAACGGAACCAACCGATGGACTAGCGCTGATTAACAAAGGGAAGTGGATGGTGCAGTGAAATTGGTTATTTGTGATGCTGTAAACTTGTAGAATAGGGCAGGTGTTAGCAGATAGGTTACTGATCTTTACTCACAAATAATGGCTTATTAGACTACTGGCAATAGTTTGTACTATAAGCTATCCTCTTTGCTGAATTTGCTTTTTAAGAAATTCTGTGTTTTACCTGTTTTGCTTGCTGTGTTATGTGGTCTAACAAGCAATCCAATAAATCAGAAAACACAGGCCATTCTTCCAGTTTTGTGATGAGGTCATGATGTATCAGCCTGGACTTGCTTCGCAAGCACCTTAGAAGGGATTTTTTTCTTTTTCAAAATGTTGTGGAAATGTTTTGTCTTTTTAACAGAAGATTTTCTGGACAAACCCAAATCACTGCGACTTTCTGTCTCGGTGCAATTTTTTAATAGCATACCAATAAAATAAACAGCTTGTTTGGGGTTGTTGCTAAGTTTGACTGCTTACGGAACTTCCCAAACCTTACCGTCCTGTGTTACCCAGTTTACCTGCCATATACATAATAGGGAAACCACTACAGTTTAGAGCAGGGGTGGCCAACCTTATCCGCAAAGAGCCACAGTGAAGTTAATGTAAAAGCAGTATGTAAATAAGACTTAGTTCATGGTTTATTAATGCATAAGTAATAGCATCACTTGTTCGTGACCCTTCAACTAAAGCGTTACCAATTTAACAGAGCTACTGAATAGAATGTGGAGAGTGAGAGTCTCTCATGCAGACTGATCCATCAGCGTAGGGTCAAAGGTCACCTTTGAACACTCACAGCACCTTTACTGCCCTGTTTAAGCCAATGGGATAGAGGTTAGACCAGCATGGGACCAAGGGTGGAAGGTAATCCCACCCACCGTGGGCCTTGCAGCCTTATTTTTCCAATTACCATTTTATGGTGTGTAATGTGTCCTCAGTTTTAAATCTTGCTGAGATATTTGATACCAAATGACCAATCCCTGTGTGTCCTGCATATGTATCCTCAGCATTGCTGCTCCCTGGCAAGTCTATGGACAAATATGTCCAAAGAACAAGAGATAATATACATTATATATCATGGGCACAATCATCACAAAAAATCTTTTTTGCCTGGTAACATAAATATTTTGCCCTACACAGTGGGCTCACAATACAAGGGTACATATAGTTAACTGTCAGCGCAGGATAAGTGGGTGCATGATGAGTGGATGGATGGATGGAAGGAAGGAAGGAAGAACTAAGCTAGACACCTTAATTATACAAATTGACGCCATTACCAGCCCAGCAGTTAGCGATGACAAAATCAATCCCATTTACACGAGGTTTACAAAACACATACACTAAAGAATAAATAAGGAAAAACAAACATGCATTTTTGTACTTAGGGTAAATGAAACCAGCTGTTTAGAATAATGTCGCTATGTTGCCAGGGAAGACATAGACTTTCTTTGCAAGCCATTTAGTCAGAACTGAAGTGTATTTTTGAAAGTCAACGTTTTGAAAAGCACAATTTTAGTCTGATTGTTCTGGATTTCCACATGGACAGAACGTGCACTGCTGACGCTGTTTGAGCAGCAGTCTTAAGATAATATTTTGATGGATGAGTAACACTTTCAACAACTAATCCATTTTTAAAATCACCTCATGGGTGATGACCTATAAACCCAGGTCAAATGTCAACCAGGCCCAAGCAAATTCTGTAAGCCATTTGGGAGCCTGAAAAACAGCTCCTTAGTTGACCTGTCTGTCAAAACAAAGGAACTCTAGAGACTTAACGTCATTGTGATTCTGCCTGTCTGTCACTGCTCGAAGAAGAAAAATGATTGTCAATGATACTCTTAGATTTGATACATTTATGTCTTTTAAGATTAATGATGATTCTTTTGAAAACTAGTTTAGATGTGTTTTAGTGGAATTACATAAATCAAATTAATTGGTTTATATAATCGTAAGCTATGTAATACAAAAATTACTCTTGTGAAGTCATATTTCTGACTATCCGAGAGGCTGGGAAAGTAACATGATTTATTAACTTGTACAGTAAATACATATAATATAAGATATAAACCTGCAAATAAATGAATTATGTCAGCAAAGAAACTTGGCAATGAATGGCAAGGAAAGCAGATAGTGCAGACCTCAGACTTCTGGCCGAAATGACTTCTGGTTCAGTGGTGCAGAAGTACTCTGTTATACTCTTATGTGGAAGTACTCTGTTGTACCGTTATGTGGAAGAACTCTGTATACCCCTTATGTGGAAGTACTCTGTTAAACCCTTATTTGGAAGTACTCTGTTGTACCCTTTTGTGGAAGTACTCTGTTATACCCTTATTTGGAAGTATTCTGTTGTACCCTTTTGTGGAAATACTCTGTTATACGCTTATGTGGAAGTATTCTGTTGTACCCTTTTGTGGAAGTACTCTGTTATACCCTTATGCATAAGTATTCTGTTATACGCTTTTGTGGAAGTATTCTGTTGTACCCTTTTGTGGAAGTACTCTGTTATACCCTTATTTGGAAGTATTCTGTTGTACCCATTTGTGGAAATACTCTGTTATACCCTTATGCGAAAGTATTCTGTTATACCCTTTTGTGGAAGTACTCTGTTATAACCTTATGGGGAAGTACTCTGTTAAAACCTTATGGGGAAGTACTCTGTTATACCCTTATGTGGAAGTATTCTGTTATAACCTTATGCGGAAGTACTCTGTTTTACCCTTATGTGGAAGTATTCTGTTATAAGCTTATGCGAAAGTACTCTGTTATACCCTTATGTGGAAGTATTCTGTTGTACCCTTTGGTGGACGTACTCTGTCATACCCTTGAGGAAGGTACAAAAAGTGAAAACACTTAAATGCATAAATAGATAAACAAGAAAGTTTAAGCTTGGAATAAATTCTCCTTTTCAATCCAGGGTGTGATTCTTCTAAATCAAGAATCTGAAGGATTTAGTAATATTGTGAAATAAGCAAAGGAAGACTAAATAAGCAAAGGAATGTCATAGGGCACAGAATTCAGAACAGCCAGTGTTGCATGCTTATGCTACAATCACCGATATTATATCTCCCAGACCAAGATGGCGTTTTAATAAATCGAGTAGTGAAAGGATTTCATTCTGTACAATTAATACTTGTACCTAATTGATATAGCTTAGCTTTGAATGCTCATTGTTTTCAACTTTCCTTATTATTCAACACACCTTTCTGAATATACAGAGAGTACATACATCGTTATACAGAGAGTACATACTGCCTTAAGTACATCAGTTTTGTCAAGCCAATTTTTGATACAGGTCATGACCAGCTGAACCAGCTGACTCGGAGGGGGGGGGGGGTATAATTTAATTGAACACAGACGCACACAGATATGTCTAATTTTAGAATTGTCAAGCAGAATAAGCTGACGTTATACATACAGCTCTGGGAAGGAGGCTTGAGGTACACAAACAAGTATAACAAACTATTTGCAGGAAATTTGTAATTTTTTTGATTCATAAGGTTAAATATGTGTCTATTGCTGTCTTTTCTGGAGTTTTTAATTGCTTGTGTTTTTCCCCGTTTGTCTGCAGGAATCCTAAATCCCTGAGGATTTATGGTTCCTCGCCACACTGATACTGCCAATGAAGAGGGCAGCTATTGATTCAATGTGGAAAGAGAAAGTTGTGGAATCCCAGTTCCCTGCCCCCCCCCCCAGCAGCTTAATCATGTTCAGCAGGCTGTGGGTGATGAAAACCAGGCATGATGTTCTACCTTATCCATCTTGGGTGTTTCTACTCGAAAGATCAGTTAAATGTGTAAGAAAGACAGGCAAAGACGCTGTCCCTGCCACATCCCCCTATCTTTTCTTTTTAGTTGGCTTCCTAGAGCCCGCCTTTGTCCCTGGCAGGAAGTAACTTAATGCCCTGCTAGTAAACGTTGAGTTCTCAGCCCCTGTCTGACTGCGAGCCCAGCATTAAAGCCGCTCACTGACAGCTGGCGTGGCTTGATAAGTTTCGCGAAGTAGAATGTGTGGGAGAAAACGCAAATCAATTCTGGAATTTCTTTTGTGTGTTGACCGGCTGCAAAAGCATTCTCAGTGTCATGTGAAAGGAATGACCAGGAAAGGATGTCCTCTGTCAGACACTGCTGCCATCTAGTGTTTTTGAGGTGGCAAATCGTTCTTTCATTAATGGTATGATAAAAGCTCGGACCCGTGGAAAAATGGTCACAGGGTGGATGATGCATTATAAAAAGAATTTCATCTTTAACTAATGTTGAAATTCTCAGAGATGACACATATTAATTTTATATTAATATTACATTCAAGTGGAACTAGCTATATCAATTGTAAACTACTGCATAGTCCAAGCTGTGATGTTTACAAAACCCGTGTAACAAAGAGATTTAGAAACTAAACTTGTAACACATAAACCTTCTACGAAATGCAACACGTGAAGGTATGCTCGTCAAATTCCATTTCAAATTCCTTTTTCATTCTGTCCTTGCCTATGTCAATGTTTTTTTTGTTTTTAGGAATGTAAATCAAATAATAGCAGTTTGTTTAAAATAAAAAAATAAATAAACTTAAACCTGTCAGCCTGTCAGTTCTGAGACTGGTTTAAATCCAGGATATTACATTTGAAAAATGCTGTCTGTACCATATACTTAATACTTCATCAGCCTGTCTTTTCCAGGTTGCTGGTTAAAATGCTATAAATTTTGCCACTGTTGTTTTTGCTGTGTGGTATTTTTGGTTTCCATTTTTTCGAACCCATAACTTAAAGGGCATAAACGTGTGAATGTAAGCCTTCGCGCACTGCGTAGGGACGTAAATAACTTGACCCTAAATCATTCATTATAATAGCACCTCACCCACGTCTGTCATAACTGCGCAGCCGAAGTACACACAAATGAGCCATAATACAGTGCGAGGGCAGCTGCGTGGATACGCCTGCACACTCATACACTTACCATAGAATGAGCAGACCTGTTAAACATTTTTAAAGACCTTTAAATCAGTTGTGCCCTACATAAATTTTCTCTCTGCCCTCCCGGCCAGAGGCATTTGCTGCTTACTGATTTAAAGTCTTAAGAAATTAGTCTTTCACAGGTTAGCAAGCTGAAGAATGAGAGAAAGACTGTTGGATTTCAGAGCGACGGCTCTAGGGCTCTGGCAGCGGCTGGCCGAAAGTGGGGCCACAGTGGACTTCAGGAGCCCTGCTGACGAGTGGCTTTGGCTCCAGGGCACCCGGCAGCGAGCGCCCGTGAGAATCTCCGTAGCATCGACTCGGTCTTAAGACGTTTATGATGTTTTTATACAAACTCTATATTTGAGGGGCACCTAGGCTATGAGGTTCTCTGTCATATTATTATCGCTTATATTTCAATCCATGTAGGGCGACCAGACAAAAAAAGTAAGGGAGATCAACGCAATCCTACTTAGGAGCTCAGTTCATTCTTACTCGTCTGGCCGGGACCAAACGGCAGAGTCGATTCCGATGGAGCGTACGGATGGTTTCTTCACACAGCTAAAAGGAGATCCATGCCACGGAAACGCACGCGGCGCTCGAACTGCAACGCCGCGAGCCGATGACCGATGTGAACTTTGGTGGGTCTCGCTGGGCCAATGACCATGCAGGGTCACCACCTGAAGCCCGGGGGGGTCACGGCGAGGATTCGCTGACATTCTCAGTGAAGAGTGAACCGAACACTCCAGGAATAGAGAGAAGGGTGTGAAGAAAAAAGGGGGGGGGCATACTTTAGCCATGAGAAACCATGGAAATACAATAAATATTATCCCTTTTCCCCCTTTAACAGTCCATGAACCACTGCCCGGGTTTATTGTTATACACAAGGCTAATTACTCCAATAATTGCACACGTGGGACCATCAGCTCTAGAAAGAAAGGGGGAGGTGGGTGGCTAGCCAACCTACGGTACAGTCCTCCCGTGGTATTACAAGAGGTCTCTTCACTACACATGGACCAGACGAGACGGTGTGCAGCTGAACTGCCATACAGGTGCGACCTTGGCGATTAACCTGGAGTGATTCACTATAGGCTGGGATTTAAACCAGGGCAAAAGCAAAGGTAACTCCTAAAAGAGGAAATGATTGACAGCTTGACAATTTCATGTAATTTGACTTCGATACATTGACCGATAGTCTGCCAGTTGTCTGCAGTACATCACTAACGTCGCTTAATTTTGGCAATTTCAGAATTTCCTCTAATATTTATGACTTAGAGTCATGGAGACAAATCAACAGCAGACTTTAAAAAGCACCATCATATGTGAAACTGTATATCTAGAATACATGCTCAAAACCAGAAGACCTTAAATTAGATATATTTAGCTACTCTTAGTAGGCTAATTTAGTACAGATTGAAAAATAACAAATGTTTCATTAGAACAAAAGTCAGGTTAATGAGAGTCAGAAACCCTTTTTTAAACAGCAGTAAGTCGGTAACTAGCAGAACATTGGAAAAGGCCTTTATTTTGCTGTTGACATAAGGAGAAAAGAGTAATACCTCTCAGCTGGTTCTCTAATAGACAGGATTAAAATCAGCTAGGAGGGTAATGCCTCAGATATGAGTTGAAAGAGAGATTAAATTAATATATGCTTAATTTTAAAGTTGATGAGCCAACATTTTTTATTATAATACCTGTGCCTCTGTCCTGCCTCCATGCCATGTCACACAGCGTTGGAGTATCCTGACCTTTGGCATTACTTGAGGAATATGTTCATTCTTGTGTGATGGATTTTTTTGTGCACTAGCCAAAACTCTGTGTCACTGTTTGCCGACGATTAAGCCCCAACATCAAGATGCAGAGACCCAACCTGTTTAGCGAAGGAAATGCCACTTACTGTCTCATTCAGCCTCATCATCTCTTCTGGAGTCAGTCCAGTTCAACCTAAAATTATGGGGACTCTTTGGAGAAGAAGCTGATGTTTTTTAACTCTTAGATTGTATTTATTTCTAGGAAGGCAGGACCCATCCCTTGCTACAGTATTTGTGCTGAAGTTGGCTTTCTTTGGACATGACTCCAGAGAAGAATGACTGAATAGGTAGCTCAGATACTGACACGTCATGTGGAACTGGCTTTAAATTGATCAGAGCCAGCAGCTGAAGCCACTGATATTCTAAACATAAGCGCTATGAAAAAAAGAAGATCCGCCATCTTCGGAAAAGGGCAGAATGACCTTCAAGTGACCTTCGCTTTGAATCGCTGAGATTCTATCATTCTGAAAAATGTCACAAAGTTAGTCACTGTCACATAATGCCACAAAGCTTACCTGCTGGGAACATAGCACATCACATATTAAAACATCCGTCTCAACAGGACAGCAAAAGACATACAGTACAAGCACAATAGCAAACTTAAGTCTTCTACTGTATAATCTTCTCAGAGAACACCACCACCATAATTGAATCTGCTAATATAATACTGAGAAAAATAATGTAATAACATAAAAGTACGATACGTGTAATAGTAAGATATGGTATCTTTTTCCAGATACAATTCATTGTTACGTGGTTTAAAGAAAAGGGAGCCAAATATTAAAGTTAGAAACCAACAACTAAAGAAAAACAAAAAGTAAACAAAAAGAATATCATTAAAATGAAAATTCCATCACATAACTCGAAATTAAGGACCGATGAATTGTCTTATCTTTCGAATGTGTGCTGTGGCCCCAACGACACAATTTGAAATGCAAATGTGTTAGCGTTGCTTTGAGCGACCAAGCAGGCCTCTAATTAATGAATGTGGTCCAAAGAAGGCAGGAAAAACTATGTCAAAGGCAATCAGTTCTCCTAGCAACTTCACACTAAGTGGGCTGGCGTGCAGAGTGTTATCTCTCTTTAAAAGTACGAGCGGAGAGGAAATGTAACCTAATCAACAGCTAGAGACTGAGCAAAGTATCTCACTATTCACTCAAGGTCGGGCCATATTTCAAAAGGGTCTGTTACATTCTCAAGGAGGAATTCTACCCGGCCAATTCCAAGGCTCGCTTTACCGTAAATACTGGCACAGCGCTAATACCACTGCCTCGGATGGGCACTGCCCACCTCTCGGAAGAGAGTCGACTTGTTATGACTGGAGAGGCGGATTGTAATAGTGGGTCCGCTCCAAGCTCAAATTGTTTTGCCTGATTATCATACTGTGTACCCTTGTTTAGACTAAGAGAGGGGGATTTCTTTGTTTTTATTAGATGTCGAAGCAGTAGTATTGAATAACTGGGGGTCCCAAGTCGTTCATTATTGCCCCACCTACTGGTGTTTTTTTAAAAGATTACCATCAGCAGTTCTTCCAGAACACATCCAAGGGTAAATGTAACTGACGATCCAAAGGCGAAGAGTACAAAACATAGTAGCTCAGGTTCAGCGTCTACAGCATGTTCTGTGCTTCTCAATCGCTTACTAAGTACTTTAATTGTGTGTCATAATATTGCTGTGGTGGGACTATTCCCCATTCTCATTTCTCATTCAATGTTAAAATGAGTCATATTTGTTGAAAAATCGCTTCCTTCCTGGTCTGTGAAGGCGTCCGACGCACAGGTAACAGGTGTTCATGATCTCAGAAGGAAACACCACTATGATCTGTCGTCACTGGTCACATTTGATATTGCGAGTTGATGAGAGGTCTCCTGCCACCAGTGGGCTGGTACAGTGTTGGCGCTTTTGGGGACACACTGGGACCTTGGAAAGAGAGAGAGAGAGAGAGAGAGAGAGACTGAGAGAGGAAAGTGTAGAGTAAGTGAGGTAGTGAGTGATCTGTCCACAGCAGAAGCTGTTTCTTGTGCCTTGGTGGTGTTTCCTTCGTTCAAATCTTTTTGCGGTCCACTGCACAGCACCGTGTTTGCATGCCTTTTGCCTTTTAGTTTTTCTTAAATGAAAACCAGTGTTCAATCTTCCACGCAAAAAGGGGCCTCTGCGTTCTTTCACTTACCGTGACCTTCTCTCCGCGAACGAGCACAATATCCTGCCTATGACCGCCGCTATTTCTGTAGTTACTTTGAATTCCCATCACGTTTGATGTAACAGGTACGGTGCAGACAGAGTTGCCAGCAGAGATGGCCATAACACTCAGTATCGGGGTTTATAATTGAGCTAGATATTTTCTTTGGAAAGGGAAATCTGATTGCAAAGTACTGAATACGAGAGGAAGAAAACTCGTGACATTTATTTGGCATTTTACAGTTTGTGGTATGTAGTATCTAATCATATTTATTAGTTAAACATTTCGAGTAATTGTATATGCAATGATTACTGTCAAAGATGTTAAAGCACTTCTCAGAAAGCCCAAGCCACGTGGCAGAGCTCTCCGGGTATAATTGAGAGCTGTTATATGCATTTTCATATTACCCCGTAGTTTCCATGTATCTCTCACACCTACCCTGGGGACAAATTGACCGCAAAGGCACATGTCATGTGACTTCTCATAGTAACATAATTATTGTAGGAGCGTATAAGTGTTAAAAAAAATTACCCTGGCTTATCCCTTGATAAAGTGCTCCATTTTCATGCCATGCCACACAAATGAAGTTTATGCCAAACATTTCATCTCTACTCACATCTGCCCCTTAAAAGAAAAGCCTCAGAAAAACACCCTTGTCAGCTGCAAAATCCTCATATCCTTGAAAAGAATAGGCTTTCCCGCAAATGGACTACAGAAAAAAAAAGCAATGCCAAAAATGGCCAGTATTTCTGTATATCACTTATGCTCACAAACAAAGGGAGCAGATTTTCCTAGTTTAAGCTGGTGGTCGTTAGTAACTTGGGCTCCCAATCAATGTTTGTCATATGCAGGTGCCCAGAAAATCCCACAATCTCACTACTGGAACTTCCCTGCACACGGCCCAATTAAATCCATCCCCAAAAAAAGTGAGTGAACTTCCCACGTGTGACGGATCACCTGTAGCTTACCCCCGCCATGGAGTGTCGAGAAGTGGGAGGGGGGAGAACGACGTATATGCACCAGGGAGCTTATAACTACACAGCCCTTGTTTTAAGAAAATAATAACCTGGAGATTAGAATTGCAAATCTCTTCTCTGCTTTACACTAGTGTATGAATAAATGCAGAAGTGATCCAGGCTAAACTAGGCTGAAAAGCAAGAAAAAGAGACATTCTTTCATCCTCCATCTTCTACACTGTTTGGGGGGAGACGGGGCTGTACTCTTTCCCAAGGGACAGATACTCAGACTCTGAACTCTCATTCTAAGAAAATCCTACTCTTCAGTACTGCATTGTAAAGTTATAATAATGAAGTGAATAAAGATGCACATACATTTAGGCGCAACAGGGAAGCACAGACAGAAAATCACATGCTTTTATTGGCTAGTAGTATACATCTGTAATCATTATCAGGCTATAAGCTTTTTATATGTCACTGATGCTTTATAAGCATGGAACAACATATTCCGTGTTCAACATAAACCTGAAACATGAATGAAACCTACTTCAATGCTTCACTGGTTTTGCACAAGTATTCATTCCATTATAGGAAAATCTTTTTTTAAAAAAATAAAAATCAGCACAATGCAGAATTGTGTAAATCCTGAACAACAGCATGAAAATCAGTCAGTTACTCAGCGTCCCGCACTGTGATGTCATGAGCGGGCATTACTAACAGAGGTGTTCAACACGTCAAAAGAGGAACATTTACACATTTTCCCTGAGAAATTCCAAACCTGATGACACTGAGGTGTCAAAGACGTTGTTCAAGTTAAACTAGTTTCAGGATTGAAGAAGGAAAGTAATATTTCTTGGTAGTTAAATGTATAATTAAAATGGCATTCACTTTCAGAACTGTACGTGCTGTGAATACAAAAGGCAAATGTGTACATTAAGGGCAGCATTGCTATACATATGTTATCCTGTCTAAGGTTGACTAAGAAAGAGTTTAGTGTACTACGTGCTCCTCAGTGCTGCATTAAATGGTTACATAATGTGACTGTTTAAGTCTCTTTTTTACACTCCGGTCTCTAGTTTCAGGGCACCATGGCAATAGGAACAGTAAAAACACAATTTTCACACAGACATGCTAATTTAAAGTCTGCAAAACCCAACTGCAAATGACTTTTTATGGTTTTATGACCATTAAAAGTGACAATGACAAATTATTTGGAATTTAAAACTTTACAGTATTAACAAAGTTTGTATTTAAGGGCAGCGCCCTGCAGTTATTGGCTGATGAATGCCAAAGTAATCAAAAAAAAGGTTATTTTGTTTGATTTCAGAGTACATTTTCTCCTCTGTGCTGCATATTTATACATGGATGCTTTACTGTTTATGAGTGGTTATGTTTGTGGCAATGTTGCAGTACAGAATCGGGGTGACCTTGCTGGACTGAGCCACCCCGTCATTATTCAAACAAACTGGGCCTTTGTGTTCTGCATAACTGTACAGTACTGGATTCATGTCAACTGTAATTCATAGCTTTATGTACTTGTCAAAATGACCTTAAATGCCAAGAACTAGTAGTTGCTGAAAAAAAAGATTTGCATTTTATTCAATAGCCATTTGTTGAAGAGATGGAATTATTTTAGGGGAAAAATGTCTGCCCATCCATCCATCCATCCATCCATCCATCCATCCATCCATATTCACTCATCTAGGTCCAGGCTGCGTGCACAGCAGTCTGTGCAGAGATGTCCAGACTTCCCTCTCCCCAGTCCCCTCATCCAGGCACTATCCTGAGGCCACTGAGTCCAATAACAGTTAAAAACAGAATCGGTGACAAAGGGCAGCCCTGGCAGAGTCCCAGGGGGAACGAGTCTGACTTACTGCCAGCAATGCAAACCAAACTGCCAGGCCATTACATATGGACCTAATGGCCCTTATCATTGGACCCCATACCTCATACTCCTGAAGCACAGAATCCCCACCCACCCCC